>OW121740.1:160907305-161022305 GCA_933228675.1 Stomorhina lunata | reverse complement strand
GCAAAATTTGGTATTGAAATTTGGCGAAATCGCTTCACATTTGGTATTGAAATTGGGCGAAATCGGTTCACATTTGACCATAGCTCCCGTATAATTTCGCCTAGGCTAATCGCTTAACTATAATAGATTTGGCCACTAAAATTAGCACAAGGTAGTTTAATGTCAATGCACGCTAGTGTGTCCCCCAAAAAGATAGGGGGTTTCTGTGAGTCTGTACATCATGATTATTGTACTAATAGTAATAATATGTAATAATTATTTAATTATGACGTATGATGATAATTTTTTGTAAAGGGATTCAATATTAAGTATACGCAAGCAACCATTACATAAATTTTAAAACTTGTTTATACTATTTCTGAGACCTGATGATTACTATTATATAATTCAAAAAAACTAGATGGTAAGAAAATGATAGGGGGTTTCTGTCCGTCTGTCCATCAAATGAAAGCGCGATAGCTTTTTAACGAAAAAAATCTAGAGGGACAAAACTTTACAAAAGTATTTTCGATATCTTGAAAAGTTGTGTATTGAAAATGGGAGAAATCGGTTGACATTTAGTTAGACCTCCCATCTAAGGGAATCAAATTAATGCTGATAAATTAAAATCAATTGACAACTTAATTTAGAATAGTAAAATTATGTAGAACAAATTTTGTAGGAATCGGTCCATGTCCATATATTAACTATAGCTTTCAAGATTTGGAGGTTTATTTAGTATACTAAGATTACACCTAAGACATTAGGTAAGTATCAATCAATGTTAAGTTCAGACTTTATATACGGTGGATTCATTAGGAACTCCTAACAAAAAATATGAACCAGCCGTTTTTCTATTAACGTGTTTGGCCTTGCAACTAAGCACAACGAAAAGAATTTAACAGCTTATTGATGTTTAACTATACCCGGTTATACTAGGGAAACCAATACATTCAAATGTTGAACTATAAAGCTACCGGAACTGATTTGAGTAAAAAAAGCTTATACCAACAATACCAACTATCGAACCAATTCTTTTTGAATTAGATCTACATTTTGAATTAGCTTCACCCTCGTTGATAGGTTGGGTATATAAGATTCGGATCAGCCGAATATAACATCCTTACTTTTTCTACCCATCAATACCATAAGTGGAAAGGGTATGTTATGATTGTGCTGATGTTTATAACGCATAGAAATCTGGTCTGAGACCCACATTTAAGTAAAGCAATCAACTCAGAATTACTCCCTGAGTAGTTTTACGATGTCCGTCCGTCTGGTTGGCTGATTACACTGTGCTCAAATTTGACACTTTATTTTTTTAACAAGCTGGGCACCCTAGTGGTAAAGTTAATTTGAGTACGCTGAATTCAATGGCATTAGCCATTTTTCGAAATAAGCGCTCGTATTCGCGATTTAAAATTTGTACGCTATTGTAAAAAAAAACGGTATTTAAACACAAGATTCTTATTTTTTTTCTCCAAAAGTCTACTTTATTCGCGAAAAATCAATACAAAATTATAAAAACACGGTAATTTTTATTTGCGCAAAATAATTTTTTTTTAATGTTATTTTTTATTTTACTGTTAATTTATAAAATGTGCTTTATTTTCAAATTGTTTAATCATTTCTTTATGATTCTTCTGTTTCAACCAATTCTTCTTGAAGGTTACAGCAAATGTCACCTAACAGTGAATCCAATTTCTTGGCACTGTACCAGTGTTCAAGTCTAGCCGTCACTTAATGGAATCGCTCTCCATGCTCGTCAGACTCAGCTGGTGATTTCTCAGCAAACTCGTTGGCATGATAATGCAATAAATGAATCTTTAAAGGCATTTCAACATTAATTCTATGAAAAGCGGTAAGCATGTCTTGTATATGAATGCGCCAGTTGCAAGACCGATTAATTCCTAAAATGTTGTCAATTACCGCTTTTAAAGAGTTCCATGCCTCAAGCTTATCCATACTGAGGGCATCTTCAAATAACTTATCCTTCATCAAGCGACGGATATCAAGCGACGGATATCCGGCCCATTAAGTATTCCTGTAAAAAAAAAACGAAATGTGAATTCTACATATCAATATTAGATAAATTAATACAAACCTTCTTTTATTTTCATAGCACTTAATCTTGGAAAAATACGACATAATTCGTTAAATGAATTGCCATCCGGATTAAGTACTTTAATAAAATGTTTGACAATGCGTAACAAAACTTTATCAATTGAAACAAGTGGATTTTCAACTATATTTTTTTTTGCAATTTAACTATTTCACGTTGAGGCCAGTCATGTTTGTTGTACTGATCACCACTATATCGTGTATCCCATAGACACATAAAACACATATTCTTAGTATAACCCGTTTGCATACCTCTTAAAAGAGTGATAACTTCTGAAAACATCTAGCGCGACTAATTTCAAACTCTAAGCAAATAAAATTTGCGAAAAAAATCGCGAAAAAGATCGCGAAAAAAATTTTCAACTTACTGATGTGCATATTTAATCAAAATTTCTAAATTTAAAAATGGTAAAAAAGTATAAAAACATCGTTTTTATAGTACTTTAGCGTACAAATTTTAAATCGCGAATATCGCGAATACGAGCGCTAACTTCGAAAAATGGCTAATGCCACTGAAATCTGCTTACTCGAATTAGCTTTACCAATAGGATGCCCATCTTGTTAAAATTTGCGACTAGTATAATGTTATCCATGTAAGCTTGTTATCAATATACTAGTCGTAACTTTAAAGATAATTTGATTAAATTTAGCACAAGCTTTTTTCTCAGCCCAAGGACGATCTCTGTACTTTTTTGGAAACATCAGATTAGTACCAGATACCCAAGTACCTCCCATAGGGATGCGGAATAGAGTTTTTAGTCCTTTATAGATTTACACAAATTTTATTATATTTGAATAATATTCATTATAAATATTGCTTATGATAAGCTTAATTTAGTGTATCTAATTTTATATATACATCCCATACAAGACACATTACCAAAAGTTGTTTAAATACCCATAAAAGCACAAAACTTTGCACAGATAAATATTTTGTAAATATAAAGCAATAACCGAAATTTGATAACAATCGTTCCACAATTGACCCTAGCTCCCATATCAGGCCCTTAGCCGGAAATGACATAAATCTACTTAAATCTCGAAATTTTTAAAAAATAGCACGTAGTATATGTATGTCTCTTAGATTAAAGGAAAACTTGTTAAATTGTTGATCCATGTTTGACCTTAGTAGTGAAGGCTTGACCGACTGACTATAGCTTTTGAATTGCAGGGGCTTTTTGGCTTGTTTTGTTTCAAAAAAATCTGGTACAAATATTTTGCTTAAGAAAGCAATCTCTAATCCGACGAGTGAGACCTATGACTGATACCCGAAATAATTGACCGAATTTCAATAGTTAAAGTTGTTAAATTACCTTTAAAATTGCGATCAAACGTTGACTTTTAATTTCCAGGCGGATATAAGGACTTAAATTTATTTATATATAAATCTTCCTGGGGAGTAATTGTTAGTATATCGGCATACTTAAAGGTGGGTTTCAAAACAATATTTATATATATTACAAATGTACATTAGTAAACTCATTATACCCTTGTCACTTAAAGTGGTAAAGGGTATACAAATTGTTTTTGTAAATTGCGATTACCCAGTAAAACTTTTCATTACCAAATAATGATTTAAACAGTTAAACTATTGAACACGAACTACTTACTCATTCGCTGTTTAAGTCATTACATTAACATGGGGATGTCATTGGAGGCAAGTACTTACCAATTGCAGAAAAGTAATGACTTGGGTAAGCGATTTGAAAGCAACAACAATAACAGCAACAACTTGTTTGTTGTTTTTTTATTAAAAACATATATTTTTAAATGAAATACAAAATTTTTTTTATGATCCCATGGGGGCTCGAACCCAGACCCTCCGACTGCTAGGCAGAGACTCTTCCACTGAGCTACTTCATATGTTGAAAACTTAGCAGCTTATAATTAACATAAACAATTTTTATTTTTAGATCGAAAATCATGTGAAAATAACTTTGTTTTTCCCTGCTTTTTTTTTTTTGCTTTGTTTTAATTTTTGGAAAAATATTTTTATACGACTTTTTGTAATTATTTTAAAACTTTTTTAAAGTTATTTTAAAACTTAAACAATTTAAATCTTCTTTTTTGAATAAGTTTTTACATAAGATTGACTCTTACTTACTTAAATGTTATAACCTGTTAATGTCAAAGTCCGAGCATATTTTAGAATTCCATTGATTTCGATCTTGTGCGAATATTCTCCAATTTTATAGGCCAAGCTTTGAAAAATGTTCCTCTACTTGGTCTTTCTATCGAAGTTTCGGACATCCTCCTCCGACATTAGGTAGTGGGACATTTCAATTCTAATTTTATCCTCTTCATTGTATTTTTTTTTCAAGAGAGGGTTACTAGCCCGTAATCCTAACCCATTTTTATCGATCTTATGGGACAACTCTCGGAACATGTTAATCCACAATATTAATGGGTGTTAAACTATCTCCCCAAGTGATACCATGAGGAGGTGTGTGTCCACAGTTGAGATGAAGGATGACCCAGATAAGTTGGGCTTACCAAGTTAAGACCAATTAGAATCGTGTTTGGTATTCAACATCCCCTATATAATCAAAAGTACCTGGTTGACCGAGCCTTGCTCGGGGCTTTATGATAAGCAGTTTGAGGCAAATTTTAAAGTTTTTATATATTTTATTTTATACAGTTACAGTTTAACTCATTTTAAATAATTTTGAAAATTGGTCATACCAACAGAAACCTCCGTCGACTCATGCGCAACAACTTTGCTAAAGATTATAGTCTGATCAAATGCACAGTTTACGATTTAATTCATTTTGAGTAATTTTCAGTGGCGCCACCTGTCGGACTTTGGTCATTCCAATTAATAAACCTTCGTCGGATTATCTGCAATAACTTTGCTAAAAACTATAGCATGATTAAATGTACAGTTTACGATTAAATTGACTTTAAGTAAATTTCAGTGGCTCCACCTGTCGAAATTTCTTCATACCAACTAAGAAACCTTCGTCGGCTCATGTGCAACGACATTGCTAAAGATTATAGCATGATTATATGTACAGCTTACGATTAAATTGACTTTGAGTAATTTTCAGTAGCGCCACCTGTCGGAAATTTTTCACACCAATTAAAAAGCATTCGCCGGCTCATGCGCTACAACTTTGCAAAAGATCATAGTATGATCAAATGTACAGTTTACGATTTAATTAATTTTTAGTAATATTCAGTGGCGCCACCTGTCGGAAATTCGGATTACCAACTTAAAAACCTCCGCCGGCTTATCCGCAACATCTTTGCTAAAGAGCATAACATGATCAAATTCACAGTTTACTATTCTATAAAGAACATACATACAGACAAACATTCATTTGTTTTAAAGTTATAACATTACTAATTTTTTCCCCTTTTTATCCCCTAATTTCAAAAAGTTCCATATGCATAATTGGTACTTCTTTGGTACCAATTGAATTCGGTACATTTTATTAGAAAGCAGTTAACATAATTTTCCTATTCATATTACTTTTGTAGATGTTAAGTTCTCAGTTTATCCCTTTTTAACACATTTTGGCCACAAAATCAAAAAAGTACCAAATACGTGTTCAATATTTCTTTCACATCTATTGATTGCAGTACAAAGTTTCTTTCTATATTTCTTAGTTTAAAATATAAGAGTGGGTTAAAAAGGTACCAAAAAAACTATTTTCACCCTTTTTTACCCCTTATCGGACATAGTTTCAAAAAAGTACCAAACACCTGTCCGTATATTTTCATAGCTGTTTTAAACGTAATTTAAATTTTGTTTCTTTACCTATTACTTAAGGAGATATAGCGTTTTCGATTTTTCCCCTTTTTTCCCGTTTTTACCCTCTTAGAGGCAAAAGTTCCAAAAGTCCCTTCTTCTTCTACCTATACATTAAAAAAGATACCCACTGTCCAAATTTTATCAAAATCGTTAGAGCCGTTTTCGAGATAGTCATTCTATATATATATATATATATATATATAAATACATACAATTATTGCTCGTTTAAGAATATAAGATTAACTCATGATGGTATTTTTTCATTAACGTGAGTTAGTTTTACACATTTTTTTTTTACAGAAGATAATATTTAAGTTCTTAAAATTCAAAAATCATTTAAAAAGACTCTTTTAATAAAAAAAAACTAAAAAAAGTGGTTGCCCTTGGTGGGATTTGAACCGGGGCCATTCAGTTTAAATTACCATCTTAATTACAAATAAGTACTTCTGTAATAACTAATTATTTATTCGGATGGTATGTTGTAGTCGTTACAAGGTAACCAGTTATCAGAGTACTTGCCATTACCAAAGTTTTGCTGGGTAGGTAGGGCGAAAACTTTAAATTTGTGCTGTATGAAGAAAAAAACAAAAAATTTCCATTTTTTGTTTCAGGATGTCAAAAAGCTTTTCAACGGTGTCGCAAGTTCTTTTCGACAAAAATTGAGAAGCTTTGAAGAAGTATGACAATAACTATATTTTTCATCAGGACCTAGTTAAAGTATCTTTTAAAGCCAAGATTTTTAATTTTTTATCCAACACCTTAAGTTATAGCTTAAGTACTTTTAGAGAAGAGTGCAGAATTATTAACCCAATTTAATAGTTTCAACAAATTTAAATTACATATATTGAAATTTATTAAATCCATTTAATAACCAACAAGTATAAATCAGCTTCATACAAAACATGTGCTTGAATTTATTCACTCTTTTATTGGCTATTTGTATTCAAAATTAGGATTCATTATAATTTAGCAAATTGGGTTAAAATTTCATTTATTCTATACATTAAATAATATATTAATATGAATTTCCGGAAATATTTGGGAATAATCAATAAATGTTTAAGAATCTCTTGGGTGTAGGCAGTATGTGAGGCGTTCTTAGTCATAACAGGAAAATATGGTAAGGCCTATTGAATTTAGGCCTTTACCATTGATTTAAAACTTTTTCTAAAAAATGCACAAGTCCAACGATTTATTTTAATATATGTTATCGAAATCTATATTTTGAATCAAAAATACAAACAGTATTAAGGATAATGGCATCCTCTTTGTTATCTGTGTTATTTTAAATTATAAGTTCGCAATAAAAAAATACTGCGAAAAGCTAACAGTTTTATGAAAAGAAATTAAAAATTTTCAATAAAACTCTACTTTTCATTCAACACTAATAAAATAACTCCTTAAAAACTAAATCTTTATCCTGTTTGAATTTTAATATTTGCAGTATATTTCCTTGCTGCTGTTGTTATTTTCTAATTTATATTTATTTTTGTTCTATGAATTTGTGCGTGTATATAAAACACACACACACAAATCATGTTTTCATTTTAGCACAAATATCAAATAAATAGCAAAAGACATAAAACAAATGCTAATTTCATTTGACCAAATACTGGTTATAATATTGGCATTGGCTTGAACACAGGCACTAACAAACTTAACATAAACATATGTATATGGGCTTTAATAAAAATATATTTTAATGAACTTAAATCGTATTTGATTTGAAATAAATTTTTAAAACTCGTTTATAAAAAAAATGTCGTGTTATTATAAAAAAAATATACAGTCATTTAAAGTTCCACCAAATTTTTTGAAAATTCCCTATAAAAATAGCAAAATTTTTTCCTCAAAAAAATAGAAAATTTTTGAAAAATTTCTTAAAAAAATATGAAATTTTTAAAAAATTTATAGTGAAAGTATGATATTTTTGAATAATATCCTATAAAAACACTAAATATAGAAAAATTTCTTGTAAAAGTAAGACATTTTTGAAAAATTTCCTGTAAAATTAAGAAATTTTTAAAAAAATTTCTATAAAAATAACAAATTTTTGAATTAATTCCTACAAAAATAAGAAATTTTTGCAAAATTTCCTATAAAAAAAAGAATTTTTGAAAAATTTCCTATAAACATAAGAAATTTAAAAAAAAAATTTTCATAAAAATGAGAAATTTGTAAAAAAAAATCTTATAAAAAAAGAATTTTTGAAAATGTTCATAAAAAATAAGAAATGTTTGAAAAAATTCTATAAAAATATGAAATTTTTAAAAAATTTACTATTAAAATAAGAATTTTTTGAAAAATGTGCTACAAAAACAAATTTTTATAAAAAAATTTCCTATAAAAATAAGAAATTTTCTAAAATATAATAATATTTTTAAAAATTTCCTATAAAAATAAGATTTTTTTTTTAATTTCCTTAAAAATAAGAAATTTTTTTAAAATTTTTAAAAAAATTTTTAAAAATTTTCATATTTTTATCGGAAAATTTTCAAAAGTTTCTCATTTTTAAAGGAAATTTTTCAAGAAGTTCTTATTTTTATAGGAACATTTCTTATTTCTTATCTTTATAGGAAATATGAAAAATTTCTTTAAATTTTCCTATAAAAAAAAAAAATTTCCTATAAAAATAGGAAAATTTTGAAAATTAATAAGAAATGTTCCTATAAAAATAAGAACTTTTTGAAAAATTTCCTTTAAAAATGAGAAGCTTTTGAAAATTTTCCGATAAAAATATGAAAATTTTTAAAAATTTCCTATAAAAATAAGAAATTTTTGAAAATTTTCCTAAAAAAATAAGAAATCTTTCAAAAATTTCTTTAAAAAAAAAATATTTATTGTAAAATTTTCTATAAAACTAAGAAATTTTTGAAAAATTTCCTATAAAAATTAAGAAATTTTTGAAAAATTTCCCATAAAAATAAGAAATTTTTGGAAATTTATCGATTCCAATAAGATATTTTTAAAAGTTTCTTATGGAAATAAGAAATTTCTGTAAAATTTCTTATAAAAATTAGATATTTTTGTAAAATTTCTTATAAAAATAAGAAATTTTTGAAAAATTTATTATAAAAAAAATTAAACTTTAAGAATATCCTGTAAAAATAATAAATTTCTCTTAAATTTCCTTTAAAAATTAAAAATTTTGTAAAGTTTCCTATAAAAATTAGAAATTTGTTAAAAATTTCCTATAAAAATTAAAAATTTTTAAAAAAATTCCTAAAAAAAATTATAAATTTTTGAAAATATTTCTATAAAAATTAGAAATTTTTGATACATTTCCTATAAAAATAAGAAATTTTTAAAAGATTTCCTATAAAAGTAAGAAATTTTTGAAAAAAATTAGAAATTTTTGAAAAAAAAATTAGAAATTTTTGAAAAAATTCCTATAAAAATTTTTTAAAAATTCTTATTTTTGTATAAAATTTTTGATAAATTTCGTATAAAAATAAGAAATTTTTAAAAGATTTCCTATAAAAATAAGAAATATTTGAAAAACAAGATATTTTTAAAAAATTCCTATAAAAATAAGAAATTTTTGAAAAATTTCCTATAAAAATAAGAAATTTTTGAAAAATTTCCTATAAAAATAAGAAATTTTTGAAAAATTTCCTATAAAAATAAGAAATTTTTGAAAAATTTCCTATAAAAATAAGAAATTTTTGAAAAATTTCCTATAACAATAAGAAATTTTTGAAAAATTTCCTATAAAAATAAGAAATTTTTGAAAAATTTCCTATAAAAATAAGAAATTTTTGAAAAATTTTCTATAAAAATAAGAAATTTTTTTAAAATTTCCTAAAAAAATAAGAAATTTAAAAAAAAAATCATATAAAAATAAGAAATATTTGAAAAATTATAGGAAAAATAAGAAATTTTTGAAAAATTAGATATTTTTAAAAAATTTCTTATAAAAATAAGAAATTTCTGTAAAATTTTCTACAAAAATTAGAAATTTTTGAAAAATTTCCTATAAAAAAAATATGTTTTTGAAAGTTTCCTATTAGAAATTTTTAAAAAATTCCTTAAAAAAAAGAGGTTTTTGAAAAATTTCCTAAACAAATAAGTTTTTTTTTTTTAAATTTCCAAAAAAAAAAGAAAATTTTAAAAAATTTCCTAAAAAAATAAGAAAATTTTTTAAAATTTCCTATAAAAATAAGAAATTTTTGAAAAATTTCCTATTAAATTAAAAACTATAAAATTTTGGGAATAGCCCATATAAATATTGAAATAGTCATAGATCAATACATTATGGTTTTAAATAGGAATGTTGTAATTTCTGTTTGTTATAAATTATATTAAGGACATGCATGTAGTTACTTCCTCAATGTAAATTTGTGTTTTTGATTGTATACTATGACTATACGAGGGTAGATACTAAAAATTTCAAAAAGAAAATACAATTTTTAAACAATATTTTAAACAATATTTCTAATAATACCTTAATGTTTTATTAAAAAGAAATATGAACAATTGGCAAATTTGTCAAAAGTTTTAACGCATTATCGTTAATTTACTATTACTCTCTTTGGCGTTTTTTGTAATAAATGTCCTCTGATACTCATGTTTTATATTTATATATTTATTTGTATTGGTTTAACTAACACACAAAAATGTTACGTTTGTAGAGGTTATGTTAGAGTGTATGATTTGTGAATATGTTAAAATACACTGGGCTACTATAAGAAATTCAAAAAGAGTGTAATTTGCATTCTATCATACATTCATTCGCTATTTTGTATATTAAGAGTAGAATAGTAAGAAAACAAAAATTCGATTTTCGGGTTTTCGTTGCTCCTTTTTTGTGACCCCGTGTTCTCATCTGGAATAATAACAACCAATACAAGTTATTTCTTCATGATTTTCGAAAATTAGTTTTATATGATTTTGCCGAAACTAACAACATTATTTGTTTATTGGTTTGTTCGTTCGTTTGAATATTCATTAAATACTTGTATAGAAGGAGGCAAATGTGATAACTCTGTGTACATTCAAAATCATAAAATAAATTCGTTCTACTAAAATCTAAAATACATTAAATATTTGTTATTGACTTTTGAAGTTTTTTTTCTGTTGTTCTGGTAAAAATAATGTTTATTTAATGTGGTCTAGCTTAAATTCGAATTTTCATTATATTCAAGATATATATATGTAAGTATTTATTTGATATATGTTATTAATTTTTAATTTATTTTTAAACATATACAAATACTTTAAAGAAAATAAAGTAAAACATTTGCGTTACATGATTATTTGTTTATTGTAATTCGTCTAGTTTTTCTTTTTTTATTTTGTAAATTGATTTATTTAAATATTTAAAATGCGGTTAGACAAAAGTAAATGAAAAGTGATGCCCTTCTTTGCCCAGTTAAATACAATTAATTTTTAAATAAAAAGTTGATAAACATGTTTTGCTAAGTTTGCAAATTTTCTATTTTTATAAGAAAATTTCCAAAAATTTTCTATTTTGTTAGGAAATTTTTTAAAAATTTTCTATTTTTATAGGAAATTTTTCAAAAATTTTCTATTCCTATAAGAAATTTTTCAAAAGTTTTCTATTTTTATAAGAAATTGTTCAAAAATTTTCTAGTTTTATTGGAAATTTTTCAAAAATTTTCCATTTTATGGGTAATTTTTCAAAAATGTTTTATTTTATAGGAAATTTTTCAAAAATTTTCTATTTGACAGGAAATTTTTCAAAAATTTTCTATTTGATAGGAAATTTTTCAAAAATTTTCTATTTGATAGGAAATTTTTCAAAAATTTTCTATTTTATATGAAATTTTTCAAAAATTGTCTTTTTTATAGGAAATTTTTTAAAAATTTTCTATTTTATAGGAAATTTTTCAAAAATATTCTATTTTATAGAAAATTTTTCAAAAATTTTATATTTTATAGGAAATTTTTCAAAAATTTTCTATTTCATAGGAAATTTTTCAAAAATTTTTTATTTTTATAGGAAATTTTTCAAAAATTTTTTATTATTATAAACAGGAATTTTTTCAAAAATTTATTTTTTTTTATTTTTATAGGAAATTTTTTAAAAATTTCTTACTTTTAATAGGAAATTTTTAAAACATTTTCTAATTTTATAGGAAGTTTTTCAAAAATTTTCTATTTTAAAAAAATTTTTTTTTTTAGATTTTTTATTTTTATGAGAAATTTTTAAAACATTTTCTGTTTTTATAAGAAATTTTTCAAAAATTTAGTATTTTTATAGGAAAAAATTTTCCAAAAATTTTTAATTTTTATAAGAGATTTTTAAAGAATTTTCTATTTCTATAGGAAATTTCTCAAAAAATTTATAGTTTTTAGGAAATTTTTTAAAAATTTTCTATTTTTATAGGAAATTTTTCAAAAATTTTCCATTTTTGTAGCAAATTTTTCAAAAATTTTCTATTTTTATAGGAAATTTTTCAAAAATTTTCTATTCCTATAGGAAGTTTTTCAAAAATTTTCTATTTTATAGGAAATTTTTCAAAAATTTTCTATTATAATAGGAAATTTTTCAAAAAATTTTCTATTTTTATAGGAAATTTTTCAAAAAATTTTCTCTTTTTATAGGAAATTTTTCAAAAAATTTTCTATTTTTATAAGAAATTTTTCGAAAAATTTTCTATTTTTATAGGAAATTTTTCAAAAAATTTTCTATTTTTATAGGAAATTTTTCGAAAAATTTTCTATTTTTATAGGAAATTTTTCAAAAGTTTTTTATTTTGTAGCAAATTTTTCAAAAATTTTCTATTTTATAAGAAATTTTTCAAAAGTTTTTATAGGAAATTTTTAAAAAATTTTTTATTTTTATAGGAAATTTTTCAAAAATTTTCTATTTTTATAGAAAATAATTAAAAAATTTTTTATCTTAAATGGAAATTTTTGAAAAGTTTTCTATTTTTATAGGAAATTTTTCAAAAATTTTCTATTTTTAAAGGAATTTTTTTTAAATTTTCTATTTGATAGGAAATTTTTCAAAAAATTTCTATTTTATTGGAAATTTTTGAAAAATTTTCTATTTGATAGGAAATTTTTCAAAAATTACCTATTTTATAGCAATTTTTTAAAAAATTTTCTATTTTGTAGAAAATTTTTAAAAAATTTTCTATTTTATAGGAAATTTTTCAAAAATTTTCTATTTTATAGGAAATTTTTCAAAAATTTTCTGTTTTATAGGAAATTTTTCAAAAATTTTCTGTTTTATAGGAACTTTTTCAAAAATTTTCTAATTTTATAGGAAATTTTTCAAAAATTTTGTATTTTCAGAAGAATTTTTTTTTTAGATTTTCTATTTTTATGTGAAATTTTTCAAAAATTTTCTGTTTTTATAAGAAATTTTTCAAAAATTTCGTATTTTTATAGGAAATTTTCCAAAAATTTTCCATTTCTATTGGAAATTTTTCAAAAATTTTTTATTTCTATAGGAAATTTCTCAAAAAATTTCTACTTTTTAGGAAATTTTTCTGTTTTTAAAGGAATTTTTTCAAGAATTTTCTTTTTTTATAGGAAAATTTTCAAAAATTTTCTGTTTTTACAGGAAACTCTTTTCAAAAGTTTTTTATTTTTAAAGGAAATTTTTCAAAAATTTTTTTATTTTTATAGAAAATTTTTCAAAAATTGTTTATGTTTACAGAAATTTTTTCAAAAGTTTCTTTCTTTTTATAGGAGATTTTTCAAAATTTCATATTTTTGTACGAAAATTTTTCAATTTTTTTTATTTTTATAGAAAATTTTTCAAATTTTCTTATTTTGATATGAATTTTTTTTAAATATATCTTATTTTTATAGGACTTTTTTCGAATTCTGTACAGTATCGAAAAGTCGGTGCTGACTATTTGTAGTATTTTTTTTACTTGAATTTCATTTAATTTTTGATTAAAATTGCTTTCTATTTTTTCTATTCATTATGTACACATGCAATTTACAACAGACATATGCACATACATATATTGTTTACATTGCATTCGCAAACATTTAAACAATTCTCATCAATCAAAAATTCTACCATGAATTCCACAAAACACAATTAGAAGATGAGTATATTTGCGGTACATTATGCCTGACTAATTTAATTATAAATTTAATGCAATTAGTTAAGTCACATGCATTAATTCGATTACATTTGTCAATTTTTGGAAATGACTCATCAGACAGAGGCTAAAAGGATAAATTCAATTGTTGAGTTGATTACATGTGTATTTGTGATGTATTAATGTACCAAGACTTAATGAGATTATGGCAAAATTGATTACTAAATATTTAAAGGCGTTTGTAAGGGATTACATTTAAAGGCAGTTGTCAGATTTGATTTGTAAGAAAGTCATTAATTAGTAATGCTAAAATTTGAAATGAAACAAGTTTCATTTTGGATTTTCTATTAGGTTTTTGATTATTATAAATTCCAATTATTTATTTAAAAAACTCTAGATACATTTTATATCGCTTAAATACGTTTACAAACATTTTTCTTTGTTTAAAGTTTTACAAATATCAAAATAGCTACCAGCACATACAAATTTTTAATATAAGAAAGAAAGTTTTGAAAATTTTTCTATAAAAATAATAAATTTTAAAAAATGTCCATCAAGATAAGGACAGTTTGAAAAATTTACTTTCAAACCAAGGAAATCATTAAAAATTTCCTTCAAAAATAAAATTTCTACCAAAATACGAATATTTGAAAAATTTCCTTTAAAAATAAATTTTTGAAAAATTTCCTATAAAAATTGCCTATAAAAAATTAAAATTTTTGAAACATTTCCGAGAAAAATAGAAAGCTTTTGAAAAAAACTCCTATAAAAATAACAAATTTCCAATAAAAAAATGAAATTTTTAAAAAATTTTTACTAAAATAAGAAAATATAAAGAAATTTTTAAGAAAATTTCTATAAATATAAGAAGTTTTTTTTTAAATTCCTTTAAAAAAAAGAAATTTTTGAAAAATTTCCTATAAAAATAATAAATTTTTGAAAAATTTGCTATAAAGAAATAAATTTTTTAAAGTTTCCTATAGAAATAGGAAATTTTCGAACAATTTTCTGCAAAAATAAGAAATTTTTGAAATTTTCCGATAAAAGCAAAAAATTTTTTTAAAATTTTATAAAAGTAAGAAATTTTTGAAAAATTTCCTATAAAAATACGAAATTTTTGAAAAATTTTCTATAAAATTAAGAAATCTTCAAAAAAAAAAAAATCTATAAAAATAAGAAATTTTTGAAAAGTTTCCTAAAAATAATAAATTTAAAAAAAAATTTCTATAAAGATCTGAAATTTAAAACAAAAAAAATTTTAAAAATAAGAAATTTTTGAAAAAAATCCTTTAAAAAAAAGAAATTTTTAAAAAATTTTCAAAAACGTAAAAAAATGTTAAAATTTAGAAATTTTTGATAAATTTTCTATAAAAATAAGAATTTTTTGACAAACTTCCTATAGAAATAAGAAATTTTCGACAAACTTCCTACAAAAACAGTAAATTTTCGAAAAAGTTCCTATAGAAATAGTAAATTTTTGAAAAATTTCCTATATAAACGAAAGAAATTTTTTTAAAATATCCTATCAAAACAGAACAATTTTGAAATATTTCCTATAAAAATAAGAAATTTTTGAAAACTTTCCAATAAAAATAAGAAACTTTTGAAAAATTTCCAATAAAAATAAGAAATTTTTAAAAAATTTTCTATAAAATAAGAAATTTTATGAAAGTAAGAAAAGTAGTAAGAAAAAAGTAATAAAGTAGTAAGAAAAAAGTAATAAATTTTTGAAAAATATCCTATCAAAACAGAATATTTTTGAAAAATTTCCTATGAAAATACGGAATTTTTGAAAAATTTCCCATAAAAGTATAGAAATTTTGAAAGATTTCCTATAAAAACAATAAATTTTTTAAAAATTTCCTATAAATACAAGAAAGTTTTGAAAAATTTCCTATAAAAATAAGAAATTTTATAAAAATTTACTTCAAAAATAAAAAAGTTTTAAAAATTTCTTATAAGAATAAGAAATTTTCGAAAAATTTTCAATAAAATAAAAAAATGTTGAAAATTTTTTTATAAAAACAAGAAATTTTTGAAAAATCTCCTATAAAAATAAGAATTTTTTTAAAAATTTCTTATAAAAGCAAGAATTTAATGAAAAATTTCCTATAAAAGTAAGAAATTTAAAAAAAAAAATTGCCTTAAAAATGAAAATTTTAGAAAAAAGTTCTATAACAATAAGAAATTTTAAAAAAAACTTCCTTTACAAATAGTAAATTTTCGCAAAAGTTCCTGCAAAAAAAAGTAAAATTTTGAAAAATTTCCTATAAAAATAAGAAATTTTAGAAAAATTTCCTATAAAAAAAAAATTATATAAAATTAGGAAATTTTAAAAACATTTTCTATGAAAATATGAATTTTTTGAAAAATTTCATATAAAAATAAGTAATTTTTAAAAAATGTCTTAGAATAGTAAGAAATTTTTGAAAAATGTCCAATAAAAACAAGAAGATTTCGAAAAATTTTCTATAAAACTAAGAAATTTTTGAAAAATTTCCTATAAAACTAAGAAATTTTTGAAAAATTTCCTATAAAAATAAGAAATTTTTGAAAAAATTCCTTTAAAAATAAGAAATTTTTGAAAAATTTTCTAAAAAAAATTATAATCATTTGAAAATTTTTTATGAAAAAAAGAAATTTTTTTTTAAATTTTCTACAAAAATAAGAAATTTTTGAAAAATATCCTATAAAAGTTAGAAATTTTTAAAAAATTACCTATAAAATTAAGAAATTTTTTTAAATTTTCCTATAAAAATATGAAATTTTTGAAAAAATTCCTATAAAAATAAGAAATTTTTGAAAAGATTCCTATAAAAATAAGAAATTTTTGAAAAATTTTCTAAAAAAAAATTATTCATCATTAATTAATCATTTGAAAATTTTTTATGAAAATATGAATTTTTTTTTAAATTTTCTACAAAAATAAGAAATTTTTGAAAAATTTCCTTTTTAAGTTAGAAATTTTTTTAAGTTAGAAATGAAATTTTTGAAAAATTTCCTAATAAAATAGGACTTTAAAAAAATCTTATGTTAATGAGACACTTATAAGTGCATTAAATCTTTATAGTTTTCATTTGGGAGTTTCAACTGCAAATAACAGTTTATACTACTTAAAGAGTCTGCATATAAAGTTTACTTCGTCGAGTGTTTATCTGTGTGTGTTTATTGTCTTATTTATATGTATTTGTTCTGTAATCAAATGGTTTTCTTGTTGTTTTCCTGCTTGTTAACAAGGTTTTAAATTGATCGTATTTAATTACTAGTATTTTAGTTATATTGCAACGCTTTGCGTTAACTGAAAATTAAAAGGTTGATTATACTTAAATATTTTAAATATACTCGGCTTAATAAGACTTAGAATCATTTTATAATAATATTCGATATTTTTTAATATGGATGAGAATTTTAAAAAACTTGTTCAATTGTTATTAAATTTGTTTATTTTTAAATTTCTTTGTATATAAACCACCTCAAGGAAAATAATGTATTCTTTTGAATGTTACAATATGTTGTTTTTTGGATTTCTTTTACAGCTGTTTTACATCAAACGTAAAATTTTTATAATAAACTAACAACAAAGAATGCCTTTTATGTGTCTTAAGATTTATTTTTTTTAATAAGATTTATTGAAGATATGTCACGAACTCATATATCATTAAAATCGTTAAATGGTAAGAACATATTCATTATTAAATGTTTGAACGAAAAACTTTACATTGCGAAATCTGAATATTGAATCTCTTCCGAATACAAATTATTTAAAATATATTACTTAAGGCTACAAATTAACCCAATGTTAAAAAAATCAGATGTTTTAAAAATTCTGCAAAAATCACCTGGAATGTAAAATGTATTCAATACTTTTTATTTATTTAGAATTAAAAATATAAAAAAATTATCATGTCAAAACTTTGATCATGCATTGCCAAAAGGTACTAAATCTGAATTATTAACATTTTTCATATTTTTTATATGGAAAATTTGATTCTGCTATATTGTCGTAAATCCTAATCGAAAATTTTGAAAAATATTGATAAAAAATATTTGCCTTGCAATTTGCAATTAAGTAAAATAGGTTTTCTTTTTTACGTTCATTACATTCGTGACAGTTAAGATTTACTGTCAGAAACTTACAAACTTTATCTAATATTAATCAAAATTAAATTTAATTAAAAGTAAGTTTTAACAAAGAATTTTACCCAGCAACAAATTTCGATGACAAAATAATGGGTTATATTGACGATATTTCGAATCAATATAACCCATTTTTCACTTATTATTATTCTCAATGTATAAGCCGGAGTTCTCAACATAAAAATAAAATTCAGTTTCAAATTTTTGGTTTGAGCCGAAAAAGAGCTCTACTTATTTTAGTTGAAATCCGTACGGGACTTGTATTAAATTCAATTTGATTAAGAAGTTACGCCTAAATGACTGCAACACTTTCTACTTAAATTTTGCATGACAATTTACTATACTTTTTTCAGAAAATTTTGAACATTGCTTTACGATCGGTAAATTTTGGTGAATTTTTTTCCTTCAATCTAAAGGAGAGACTTTAACCTTTCACACGGTAAGAGTGGAAGTACTGAGCAAAACCGAAGCAACTAAGTTTTTGTCCAAAGAAAAACGAAAATACTGAATTTTGTGGCGCTTTTTTGATTTCCTAATATCTCCTAAACTATATACGAAATTAAGTAATTTTTTCTGCAGACTAAGACCTAGGTTATGTGCCTTAATTAAATCTATATCAAGATTAAAGCTTTGAAACTATATTCAATGCATTAGCGACTGGGTTTAATGAAAAATTTCATCACTTTTCGTTTTAGAACATAAAGCACATTTCAATAACTTTTTAAAAGCACATAATAAATCTTCCCTATAGAACTGCATCATTAGATTTTTCAAAAGCCGTGGTCAAAAAATGGCTTTTTTACAGCAGAAATACCATAGTGCGGCGGTGTTGTCATTACAGTCATGAGCTTATCTTGCATCCAAATTAAAATGTAAGTAACTTAAACTAACTCTAAACTGGAGTTGAACACATTTTTCTATGACTCCCAGAATGAGATTCTTTTACTTGTGAAGATTAAGCCGATTTTTAGTTGTCAAAATTATTTAAAATTTCGTCAAAGTTTGCTCCACATTAACCGTCTTAAAGATATACTTTAATTAGCCCTTTGTTTTTTTTCCCACAGCCAATTCATTATAAAGTTTTCGAAAACATTTTCTCGTTAAAGCTCATTCAGCTGTTACTTTAAACTCCAAACAAATATGTTATATAATTTTTGAACTTCTTGTTCAGCCAGATTTAAGTACGATCATAAATATTACAAACTTCAATTATTTTGCTTTTCTTTTTATCTTGAAATGCCAAACATCAGTAGCTGCAGCCGTGACAGTAGCTAAAACTGTTTCCATTTAAGCAGAGTAAAACAACAGCAACATAACTTATACATACACGTTCAACTTTTATAAGCCACCAGCAATTTCCGCTCAAGTTTTAAATAATGTGTAACAGCAACAACAAAAAATCTAGTATGATTATGTTACAGGAGGACTAGACCGAAAAGGCTCGATATTAGTAAAGAAAAATCGAGTTTTTGTAATTAATATTTAGTATCGTGGAATTTCTTTGTTTTGTTGCTCCTTTCATTTGTAAACAAAAAAATATTTTAAAAGTAAAACTAAGTTTTTTACAGCTAAGAAAATATTTTTACTCCAAAAAATTAGTTTTGCCGTTACGTAGAGTATTCAAACTTAATTCTTTAATGATAACGATAAATAATAACTTTCTTTATGTTTCACTTATACCAAGTCTAAAGAACAAAACTACATAGATCTTAGATCTGCTTTTAGGTGAGTTTTTAAGAACTTTCCTAACACATGAACTCATGTAAAAACAAGTACGAAAGTGCTATAGTCAGTCAAGACCATACGATACCCTTCGCCACAAAGGTCAAAGGTCTTCTTTTTCCTATGTAAAGACAAATATTTGCTAAATTTTGTCATCATACAAACATTTTCTCAAAACTTATATATTTAAGCTGTTTCCGTCATTTCGACTTATATGAGAGCTAGGGTCAAATGTTTACCGATTATCTCGAAATTTATCAAATTGATTACAATTTTTACAAAAATTATGTGTGCAAAAAATAAATTCCGAATTTTTATTATCTTCAAATTTACTAGGGTTTTTGTGATTTTTCTTTCATTTAGTGCATATTGACAAAAGAATTTGTATGGGAGCTATGGTCAAATGTGGACCGATTTCAACGTACAGTGATACAGCATGAAAAATATTAATATTTGTGGCCAAAATATCAATTCCGGGAAGTGGGACCTATGGGAGTTACCATAAAAAATCGACCGATCCACTATCAAAAAAATTATTTTTAGAATGGGGCCAAATTACCGCATTCGATGTCGATCGAAAACTCAGATTTTTAAGCGAATATTGTGAAGTATACTTTAGGGATGTTCAAAGTTACTTCGATGTAAAAAGTTTATTGATATTTGGTATCCATTTTGATTCGTTTTCAAAAATATATATTGTTCAATTAAAAAAACTATAGCAAACTGTGCATCTTTTAAATAATTTTGATTATCCTTAAAGCATGCTACACAAATGTTTTGAAAATATCTAAGATTTCGATCGATATCGAATGCCGTAATTTGGTCCCTGTACTTTGATTACATCGTTTATATGATGGTCTAGCCAGCCAAACGGTCGAACTGACATAGCTAAATCGAGTCAGAAAGTGATTCTAAACCTATTTTTATACTAAAAGGTAGATCTAAGACAAATATTTCTATGCTTTACATACATCAGCACAAACTTATAATACCCGTTCCACCTTTGGTGGTGAAGGGTATAATAATTTAAAAGCTTAAAGTCACATGATCTAAGCAACCAATTAATTGGCCCCAAATGCACAGTGGCTAAAAGCCAAAAAAAAAAAAGGAAATGGTATTAAATCTGTATCCTCTAAACTGTAAGTCTGATGGCATCGGTATGTACGAGTGTATTTTAAAGGAGAACTCAGGCTTTTTAAGTTTTTGATTTATGGTTAACCTGTGCTTAAACAGGGCGAATCATTGGCCGTCAAAGTAGACCAACTCAATTATTATCCAAAATATTTGATTTTCTACATTATGGAATGAGCTTGAACAGGCGAAGTAAAACATGCTTACTTTTTTATAATAAGGGTTATGGGTTTTAAGTTAATTCATTTCAAAAATAAAAAAAATCATTTTTCTTTTTGATTTTTTTTTTTTTTTAGTTTTTGACCCAATGTGCATTCGATATTAAACCCATAATTTATTAAAAATGCTAACATATAGCCAACAGTTCAGGAAATAAAATAATTAAACTCGTTTTTTAATGTCTTAAACTGTTTAATGTTAAGAAATTTCCAAACAAAGTATTTTTCGCTGATCGAAAAAAATTGCATTGTTTTCTCAAAAAGATGGTATCAATTTTTTACTTTTTACGGAAGTTAATGTTTTCTTACATATTCGTAGATAACGGGGTTCTAAGATAATTTAAAACCAAAATTCATGTCAGTGCAACATTCCCTTTACTTACAGCATTGAACAAAATTTGTCAAATTTTTAAGAAAATGTTTGTGTTTTCGAACGCATAACAAAAAAGTCAAGCCGATTTTGCAACTTTTTGAAACGCAATTATATAGCCCCATGTACTCTTTTTAGATTTAAAAAATAGCGTTAGTTCAGAAACGAAGCCAAACAAACGAATTTTATAAAAAATGTCCATTTTCTATAAGCCATAATTTTAATTGCAAAAAACGTTTAATTGGGTTTCCTTTTTTGAAAATTTTTAAATTGTTTTACGTAAACAAGAAAATAAGCTTTAAAACTACAAAAAATTATTTATGTAACTTGTACAGTTTTTCAAAAATTTTAATTCAAATTTCAAATAAAATTTTGCAGAAAATACACTTTTAAAACAAGAACTAAATTTGTACTGCGCATTGTATCCATATGGATACATATTTCGGTTATGTTAAAAAAACAATTTTTAACGAACATTTAGTGGTATTAGTTGGCTGTTTTATAAAAATTAATCCGGACACATATAGTTTTAATCTTGTCCGGATTATCGAGTTGTTCAGAAGGTAAAAATACTAAAATCGTTTATGAGCTTTTTTAACTTATACTTTGTATTATTGAAAATGATGAACGTTGAGTGTATCCATATGGATACAATACCAAGGGATTAATCGAGCATGTATTTTGGTAAAAAAATGCATAGTCTGCAAGCATCGATAATTTATAAGTCGATTGGTGTTTAAATAGTTTTGAGCTTGTTCGAACTTTAGAAGGTGAAAATATTGAAATCGTTTATGAGTTTTTTTTTTGAATTTGGACTTTTTATTATTGAAAATGATGAACGTTGAGTGTATCCATATGGATACAATATAGCTAAGGGATTAATCGAACATGTATTATGGTAATGAAATTGCCTTATCTACAAGCGTCGGTAATTTATAAGTCTATTCGTATTTAAATAGTTTTAAGCTTGTCCGGATTATTGAGTTGTTCGGACTTTAGAAGGTGAAAATATTGAAATCGTTTATGAGCTTCTTTTGAATTTTAGCTTATTATTATTAAAAATGATGAAGGTTGAGTACATCCATATGGATGGGATTAATGGGATTAATCGAACATGTATTTTAAAAAAAAAATGCATAACCTGTAAGCATCGGTAATTTATAAGTCGATTTGTGTTTAAATAGTTTTGAGCTTGTTCGGACTTTAGAAGGTGAAAATATTGAAATCGTTTATGAGCTTTTTTGAATTTGGACTTTTTATTATTGAAAATGATGAACATTGAGTGTATACATATGGGTACAATATAGCTAAGGGATTAATCGAACATGTATTTTGGTAAAAAAATTCAGAGTCTGCAAGCATCGATAATTTATAAGTCGATTGGTGTTTAAATAGTTTTAAGCTTGTTCGGACTGTAGAAGGTGAAAATATTGAAATCGTTTATGAGTTTTTTTTTTTTTTTTTTTTTTTTTTTTTGAATTTGGACTTTGTATTATTAAAAATGATGAACATTGATTGTATCCATATGGATACAATATAGCTAAGGGATTAATCGAACATGTATTATGGTAATAAAACTGCTTAATCTACAAGCGTCGGTAATTTATAAGTCTATTGGTATTTAAATAGTTTTAAGCTTGTCCGGATTTTCGACTTGTTCGGACTGTAGAAGGTGAAAATATTGAAATCGCTTATGAGCTTTTTTTGAATTTTAACTTTTTATTATTGAAAATGATGAAGGTTGAGTGTATCCATATGGATACAATATAGCTAAGGGATTAATCGAACATATAATTATGGTAATAAAATTGCATAATCTGCAAGCGTCGGTAATTTATAAGTCGATTTGTGTTTAAATTGTAGCCCAAAGTGCATATGTTTGATAGTAGCATAATCTACAGGGACCGTAACTTTTACAACTTTTATCGTAAAAGTCAGAAAATAAAAGTTATTTTTTTACTTTTATTTTTTCGAGCAGAAATAAAAGTTATTTTTTACTTTTATTTTTTCGATAAAAAATAACAGTTATTTTTGCCTTTTATTTTTTCAAGCAAAAATAAAAGTTATTTTTTAACTTTTATTTTTTCGGTCAAAAATAACAGTTATTTTTTACTTTTATTTTTTCGAGCATGAATAAAAGTTATTTTTTGACTTTTATTTTTTCGAACAGAAATAAAAGTTATTATTTGACTTTTATTTTTTCGAATAGAAAAAAAAGTTATTTTTCGTTGAATTCATGATAAATTCAATAAAAATTTTTTCAAACAAAGATAATTTTTCTGTGAAAATAATTTGCATATTTTCAAAAATTAATGGAGTTGAGTTTTGCAATCATAATTGGGGTTGGAAATACAAAAATAACTTTTTTTCTGCTAAAAAATAACTTTTATTTTTGCTCGAAAAAATAAAAGTTAAAAATAACTGCTTTTTTTGCTCAAAAAAATTAAAATCAAAAATAACAGTTATTTTTTTGAAAATTTGGTCCAAGACTATTCTCCAACATTTCCTTGAGGTTGCTTTTTTTAATCAAAAATTCAAAAATAACAGTTATTTTCGGTCCCTGATAATCAATAAAGACAGCTGAGCTGCTAACAATAAAGTTGAGGGTCATCACCTTTTACCTTTCCAAACAAGGTACCCAATTCGAATATACACTTTACAAGATTATATAGGCAAATACTGCCTGCCAATAACTACTCTTAAATAAAAAAAAAAAAGTGCTAGAAAATCACCAAATATATATTCAGTTTTCAAATACATGTAATTGAAGAAAATATCCGTCTATTAGCAAAATATATTAACATACTAACGTAAGCTCTAAAAATATTTCCTTTAAATAATGACAAAGTTTTTAAATGAAAACATAGCGATTATCTTAGAGTTTCATAGTTCTAAAAGTGAAGAGCAACAAAGCGCGGTGTCAGCCATATATACCTTTTAACAGTGCTTGTAGTTTATTATAATTTTAAGAAAAAAATTGTTTTTTCATTGCTCAATTGCAACCTATTTCTAAAAATATATTTTAAATCATTAGCATCATTGATACCAAGCAGACGTAACAAAAAGTGCATACTAATATGTTACGAAGTTACTAACAATGAAAAAAGCATTAATTGAACAAACGTATCAATTACAGTCATAAATTTAAAAATAGGTTTTGACATATTGGTTTCGTAGTGGTTAATTTCTCAAAGTTATTGAAATACATACGAGCTGATACTAACGATGTTATATAATTCTAACCAAAACGTGTACACATGCAGACAAACATAACCCGCTTATACACGAGTTCACAAATACATACATATGTGCATATACTATATATGGATCATTATTTGTAACAGATACCCTTGCTATCATATATCATGTCTATCTATCATACAACTGGAAAAAATGCTGTTCATTTGTTTAATACCACAATATAAGTACAACTTAAAAAAAAAATGTTTATAAAATAATAAATGAAATATAACAGAAAAAGAAAAAAAATGTTAAAAACAAAAGACATTTATTGGTAACGAAGGAAAATACAAAATAATTTTAATGATTCCATAACAATATTTCAATATTTTGCAATAGCAATTGTGTGAAAAGTGTCAGTAACAATGTTGAGCTTTAAAAAATTGTATACATATAAAAAAGTTAGTCTTTCAATTCATTCTGATAAAATTTTATTAAGGAGGATTATTATTTTTAATAAATTTTTTGTCTCCATAGAATGGAAACAAAAAATTTACTATAGAACGATTTTCTATAAAAAAATTTTATATCGAAAAAAAATTTTGTATCGAAACTTTTCAAAAAAAAAAAATGTAGAACGAAAATTTTCTATAAAAAAAAGGAGATCGAAAATTTTGTATAAATGAAATTTTCACCGAAAATTTTCTGTAGCGAAATTTCAGATCGAAAATTTTCTAAAGAAAAAATTTGGGTCAAAAATATTCTATGGAAAAATTTTGGATCAAAATTCTTCTACACAACATTTGTGTCGAAAATTTTTTTATAAAAAAATTTAATATCTAAAATTTTCTAAAGAAAATTTTTTGATCTAAAAATTTTCAATAAAAAATTTTTAGATCGAAATTTTTCTTTAAAAAAAATTTAGATCGAAACTTTTGTATAAAAAAGATCGAAAAATTTCTATAGCAAAATTTTAGATCGAAAATTTTCAATAGAAAAATTTTAGATCAAAAATTTTCTATAGAACAAATTGAGATCGAAAACTTTCTATAGAACAATTTTGTATCAAAAATTTTCTATAGAAAAATTTTAGATCAAAAATTTTCTATAGAAAAATTTTAGAAAATTTTGTGTAGAAAAATTTTAGATCGAAAATTATTTAGACAGAAAATTTTTTATTGAAAAATTTTGGATTAAAAATTTTGTATAGAAAAATTTTAGATCGAAAATTTTTTTATCGAAAAATATTAGAACGAACATTTTTTTATGGAAAAATATTAGATCAAAAATTTTCTATACAAAAATTTAGATCGAAAACTTTCTATAGCAAAATTTTATATCGAAAATATTCTATAGAGAAATTTTCTATCGAAAATTTTCTATGGAAAAATTTTAGATCGAAAATTTTCTATAGAAAAATTTTATATTGAAAATTTTGTATGGAATAAATTTACATCGAAAATTTTCTATACAAAAACTTTAGATTGAAAATTTTCTATAAAAAATTTTAATAGCAAACATTTTCTATAGAGAAATTTTAAATCGAAAATTTCTATAGAAAAATTTAATAATGAAAATTTTCTACAAAAATATTTTATAACAAAAATTTTCTATAGGAAAATTTTGTATCGAAAATTTTCTATAGAAAAATTTTCTATAGAAAAATTTTATATCGAAAATTTTCTATAGAAAAATTTTGTATCAATAATTTTATTTAGATAAATCTTTGATCGAAAATTTTCTATGGAAAAATTTTAGATCGAAAATTTTCTATTGAAAAATTTTATATTGAAAATTTTCTATGGAAAAAATTTACATCGAAAATTTTCTATAGAAAAATTTCTATAAAAAAATTTAGTAGCAAACATTTGGAAAAATTTTGTATCAACAATTTTCTATAGAAAAATTTTTGATCGAAAAATTTTACATAGAAAATTTTCTATAGAAAAATTTTATATCGAAAATTTTCTATAGAAAAATTTTATATCGAAAATTTTCTATAGAAAAATTTTATGTCGAAAATTTTCTATAGAAAAATTTTATATCGAAAATTTTCTATAGAAAAATTTTATATCGAAAAATTTTGAATCGAAAATTTTCTATAGAAAAATTTTATATAGAAACATTTTATGAAGAAAATTTTATATAGAAAAATTTTATGTAGAAAATTTTCTATAGAAAAATTTTATGTAGAAAATTTTCTATAGAAAAATTTTATGTCGAAAATTTTCAATTTGAAAATTTTATTTCCAAAATTTTCTATAGAAAAATTTTGTATCGAAAATTTTCTATAGAAAAATTTTATATCGAAAATTTTTTATAGAAAAATTTTATATCGAAAATTTTCTATAGAAAAATTTTATGTCGAAAATTTTCTACAGGAAAATTTAATATCGAAAATTTTCTACAGAAAAATTTTTATCGAAAATTTTCTCCAAAAAATTTTTTTTGGAAAAAATGGCCAAACCTAATATTCATATGCAAATATATTTATTTGTGTACAGGATTTTGTGATATATGCAGATACTGCAAGATTAAATTGTAAAATATATGATTTCTATAAATATGATATATAAACGTGTGCATGAAGATGACAGACAAATGTTATTGGGTAGGTGAAAAAATTAGTTTCAGTGTCTGATCTTTACATAATAACATTTTTTTCAATCTGTTTTTTTTATAAAAAAATTATCTTGATATAAAGAGACTTCCATTTTTGTCAGTTGGTAACCTAAATCTTAGAATCTTTTCTTATACCGACTATAAAAGAAATAGGTTGTTAATCATGATTTTCATTCCTTTTGAAATTCCCAAAATATGGGCCCAATAAAGTGTATATAAGTATTATGGGTATTTATGAAATTCTAAATCGATTGAGCATTGTTCTTTTGTAAGGCCGGAACTACGGGCCACATTTGCTCATTTTCGGATTTCAAAATTTTATGAATCGAATTAGCTTTTACCACAACCCAATAGTTGCATTTCAGCAATAAGTATTAAACACTACCATAACAAAAATGACAACGAAAGCTAAAAATCATATATCTTGAAAAGGGAATGCATATGAAGTAAGAGTGTATGGATGTCTGTGGGTGTAAGGCTGACTGTCCATACACATACATATCTATGTATAGAGAGATTTTCATGCTCATAAAAAAGGGGAAAACCAAAACAATAACAGCAACATGATAGAAAGTGTTTTATTTTCTACCAAACAAATACCATCAACTAAAGTGTCAATTTGTTGACAGAGATAAAATGGCAAACCAACAACATTGATTCGAAAAGGACGCCACTTGCATCTTCTCACATCACTCGGTACTTGGATGTGTATGTGTGTGTATACGACATGTCGAATGAATGTATATAAAAAAAATACTGAAAATGTTAGTAAAAAGCAAGAATGATACAATGATACACTACCAAAATGATAACAGAAAAAAATGTAAATCTAGAAAAAAAAGAAATGAATTCAATGCGTCCGTCTCGGTATGTATGAGTGTATCCTTGTTATGTTTATTGTCAAGGGATTTAAAGACAAATTGTTTTGAATTGTGCACTTTCTCACTCCAGTATATTTATTTGCTCTGATTGTCTACATGATAAAGTCCTTTTTTTCTACTTCTTTCATTTATTTTTACAGATCAAAAAAAAAAGGTGTAGGTTGGAATGAAGTGATGCATATAGTAAATGGGGGTTTTGGAATACAATAGTTTTAAAATAGCTTTGTTTTATGTTTCATAAAATATTTATATACATATTTTATAATCTTGTATTCCAACATTTAATATTCAATCCTGTGTTGAAAAGTTGGAAAGCAAAAGTTTATGAAGGTTAACAGCTGACAAAATTTGTTTAACATTTTGTTTTTCGAAGCCTTAACTATTCGAAGTGAAAAACAAAATTTTTAAATAATTTAATTTTACGGAAACAAATTTTTAATTTGACTGTCATAACTTAATGAAAGGACATTATTTTTAAATATATGTATTCTTTATAGCGTATTTATTTATTAAGCCAGAAATATTGTCCAATAACCGGCATGTTGACTTAAGTGAATTTTTGAAAAAAAAAAATATTCCTATCGAAATGACGAATTTTTGAAAAATAAGAAATTTTGTAAATTATGTTAAAAATTTTCTATAGAAATAAAAAGTCTTTGAAAAATTTCCTAAAAAATAAGAAATTTTCGTAAAATTTCCTAAAAAATAAGAAATTTTTTAAAATTTTCCTACAAATTTACGAAATTTTTGAAAAACTTCCTATAAAAATTAAAATTTTTGAAAAATTTGCTATAAAAATAAGAAATTTTTGAAAAATTTACCATAAAAATAAGAAATTTTTGAAAAATTTCCTGTAAAAATAAGACATTTTTGAAAAATTTTCCTTTAAAAATAAGAAATTTTTCAAAAATTTCCTATAATAATAAAAAATTTTTCAAAAATTTCTATAAAAATAAAAAAGTTTTTAAATAATTAACTATAAAAATAAGAAAATTTTGAAAGTTTCCGATAAAAATAAGATATTTTTGAAAATTTTTATATAACAATAAGAAATTTTTGAAAAATTTCCTATAAAATAAGAAATTTTTGAAAAATTTCCTATAAAATGAGAAATTTTTAGAAAATTTCCTATAAAAATAGGAAATTTAAAAAAAAAACCTATAAAAATTAGAAATTTTTGACAAATTTCCTATAAAAATACGAAATTTTTGAAAAATTTTCATATATAATAAAAGTAAGAATTTTTTGAAAAATTTCCTGTTAAAGTAAGAAATTTTTTAAAAATTTCCAATTAAAGTAAGAAATTTTTGAAAAATTTCCTATAAAAATAAGAAATTTAAAAAAATTTCCTATCAAAATAAGAAAATTTTTAGAAAATTTCCTATAAAAATAAGAAATTTAAAAAAAAATCCTATAAAAATTAGAAATTTTTGACAAATTTCCTATAAAAATATGAAATTTTTAAAAAACTTCATGTAAAAGTAAGAATTTTTTAAAAAATTTCCTATCAAAATATGAAATTTTTAAAAAATTTCCTATAAAATAAAAAATTTTTAGAAAATTTCCTATAAAAATAAGAAATTTTTCACAAATTTTCTATAAAAATTTCTTATTTCTAAAAGAAATTTAAAAAAAAATAAATTTTATTTATATAAGGAATTTTTAAAAAATTTCTTATTTTTATAAGAAATTTTTCAAAAACTATTTATTTTTATAAGAAATTTTTTAATCTTCTTTTTATAAGAAATTTTTCAAAAATTTCTTATTTTTATTAGAAATTTTTCAAAAATTTCTTATTATTTTATAAGAAATTTTTCAAAAATTTCTTATTTTTATAGCAGTTTTTTATTTAATTTCTTATTTTTATAGGAAATTTTTAAAAAGTTTCTTATTTTTATAGGAAATTAAAAAAAAAAAATCTTACTTTTATGGGAAATTTTTTAAAAATTTCTTATTTTTATAGAAAATTTAAAAAAATTTTATTTTTATAGGAAAATTTTCGAAAATTTTTTATTTTTATAAAAATTTTTTATTTTTATTGGAAATTTTTCAAAAATTTCTTATTTTTTATTGGAAATTTTTTAAAAATTTCTTATTTTTAAAAATTTTTTTTAAAAATTTCTTATTCTTAAGAAAATTTTTCAAAAATTTCTTATTTTTCATAAAATTTTACAATAATTTCTTATTTTTATAGGAAATTTTTCAAAAATTTCTTATTTTTATAGAAAATTTTTAAAAATTTCCTTTTTTTATAGCAAATTAAAAAAATTTTATTTTTATAGGAAATTTTTCAAAAAAAATGTAGCAAATTTTTAAAAAATTTCGTATTATTATGGAAATTTTTCAAAAATTTCATGGAAATTTTTAAAAAATTGTGTGTCAAATTTTTAAAAAATTTCGTATTATTATGGAAATTTTTCAAAAATTTCATATTTTTATCGGAAAATTTTCAAAAATTTCTTATTTTTATAAGAAAATTTTCCAAAATTTTCTTATTTTTGTAGGAAATTTTTCAAAAATTTTTTATTTTTATAGGAAATTTTTCAAAAATTTCTTATTTTTGTAGGAAATTTTTTAAAAATTTCTTATTTTTATAGGAAATTTTTCAAAAATTTTTCAAAAATGTCTTATTTTTATAGGAAATTTTTCATAAATTTCCTATTTTTATAGAAAATTTACCAAAAATTTGTTATTTTGATAGAAAATTTTATAAAAATTTCTTGGGTTTTTAGAAAATTTTTCAAAAATTTCTTATTTCTTAGAAAATTTTCAAAAACTTCTTATTTTTTTAGAAAACTTTTCAAAAATTTCTAATTTTTTTTAGAAAATTTTTCAAAATCTTCTTATTTTTATAGAAAATTTGTCAAAAATTTCTTATTTTTGTAGGAAATTTTGCAAAAATTTCTTATTTTGCAAAATAATGCCAAAAAATACAGATGGGTCACTTTTCCATTTAAAGTACATAAAATGTTTTGAGATTTTAAAACCAAACTATAAAAAATTTACCAGTATGTATATACAAAAATTTTAATCATTGATTTGGTTTCCTGCTTTAAGCTCTTGTATATAGAACTATGAAACATGAGATTTATGTATACAGGACACACTTTAGGCTGTTCAGTAACAAATTAAATATAGAATTACAAACATATTTTCAAAAGTTAATATAGCTTCATATATATTTTATATAGTATTGAAATATTGTAATCGTTTAATTTCATTAGAATATTTAATTGACTTTAAGATAATTTTTTATTATATTTGGAACACCCTTATCTTATATGTTCAATTTTACTCATACACTTTCACATTCAGAATCTAGATTACAGACACAACATATCATTGTTATTTGTCTATTTAATGTTGATGATTTGTCTTATTCGTTACACTTGATATTTTATATCTGTTTTTCGTTTTTCCATTTATATCCTTTTATCATTTGGGATAAGGTTTGGTGAGTTTGTCGTTATTTTTGCAACATTGTATTGTATATAAAATATTTTTGTTTAGTGTTTTTTGTTTCTGAAGAATTTAAATTTATTAAAAGAAGCTTACAATTTGCAAAATTTTAAATAAGATTAACATTATTTTAAAACATTTATAAAAATTCGAGATGGGTGCAAATAAAGACCTGCCATTCACGAAGAGAGCAATCAAAAATTATATCCATTATTTATTCTAAAGAATCAATATATGATAAATTTTTCCATAAACACAAATACGCGATTTCGACAGTTTTAAAATTTTGTCATTGGTTTAAGGTTTTTCGGATTTGCCCATATGTTTTATATCTTAACTTCAAAGGAGTTCATATGAATTTTCATTTCATATTTTCTATTTGCCCAGTTCATGATTTGTTCCTGTAAAACAAATGCAATTCTTAGATTAAACAATTGCAACAATAAATTTCTTCCCTGGAGTATTTAGAAAACAATATGTTTAGAGTCTTACTTAAATGCAAATTTTTTCATATCTTTTATTTATTTCTATTCCCGAAAATGTTTCATATTCCCAAACACACATACACTTACAACCAGCCTCTTAAATACACACATACACACACGTATTTAGAGATTTACAGTTACAATCACTTTCAGTCCAGAGACCTTCTAAGTCTTCTTAGGTCCATCTTTAGGGTCTATTTATCATTTTTAATTGCTTTTGAAATGTTACTTTAAAGTCAAATTGGTTTGCGAGTGTCAGTCTGTTCATCTCTCCCTCTGTTCGTCCAACTATTTGGCTATTTTAGCAAGAAACTGTGAACTCTTGTGGCCTCTGTTTTTGCTGGTAAATGGTTTCATTCATCTTTTACCTGTTCCTGATTTATTGTTTAGTTTACGAATATTTTCCCATTTTGGAAGAAAAATAAAAAAAAAAACAAACGCAACAACAAATAAACAAAGATGGTAAATCATTTGAATTTAGTGTTTAGTGCGAAAGTAACAATATTTTAAGGACTTTTTTTTATTTACAAAATGAATTTTACTGTTTGGTTAATAAATTTTTGCTTTATCGGACTATTTGCAGTTGGGGGGAAAATTTATGTGAATTTTTTTGGGTTTAGAAATGGTTCATACACAAATGGTTTTAAAATTAAAAATATGTAGTATAAATATTCGGCTAGGAGGTAATTGGAAATATATCGACTTAAATGTTACAAGGAATGTGTAGAAATGTTAAAAATATTATTTAAAGACTTATGTAAAATAATCTTTCTACAGCCGATATTCGAAGTCATAATATCTATCTGTTGTTCTCATTGTTAAGACAAAAAAATTGATTTTTAGACAATGGAGTTCTAGGATGATTTTAAGTCAGAGCAACATTCACACACACTTTTACTTGTCTTCGTATAGAGTATAACAAAAATAAGTAAGAAAGTGCTCCGAAGCAGGTACCATCAAAATTTTATCAAAATTTTTCTATAAGAAAGATTTCATCAAAATTTTTCTATAAGAAAAATTTCATCAAAATTTTCTATAAGAAAATTTGTATCAAAATTATTTCCTTATTTCTATAAGAAAAATTTCATCAAAATTTTTAAATATGAAAAATTTCATCAAAATTTTTCGATAAAAACTGTCATCAACATTTTTCTATAAGAAAAATTTCATTAAAATTTTTCTATAAAAAAATTTCATCAATATTTTGCTATAAGAAAAATTTCATAAAATTTTGCTATAAGAAAATTTTACCAAATTTTTTTTAAAGAAGAATTTCATGAAAATGTTTCTATAAGAAAAAATTCATTATAAATTTTCTATAAGAAAAATTACATCAAAATTATTTATAAAAAAAAATTATGAAAATTTTATCAAAATTTTTCTATAAGAAAAATTTCAACAAAATTTTTCTATAAGAAAGATTTCAACAAAATTTTTCTACAAGAAAAATTTTATCAATGTTTTTCTATAAGAAACTTTCATCAACATTTTTTTTAAAGAACAATTTCATTAAAATTTTTCTATAAGAAAAATTTCATTATAAATTTTCTATAAGAAAAATTACATCAAAATTTTTTATAAAAAAAAAATTTTGAAAATTTTTCATTAAAAAAAAATATCATAAATTTTTCTATAAGAAAAATTTCGTCAAAAATTTTGTATAAAAAAAATTTCATCAAAATTTTTCTATAAGGAAAATTTTATCAAAATTTTTCTATAAGAAAAATTGTATCAAAATTAGTTCTTATAGAAAAATGTTGATAACATTTTTTTTTTTTAAGAAAAATTTCATCAAAATTTTTCTAGAAGAAAAATTTCACCAAAATTTTTCTATAAGAAAAATTTCATTAAAATTTTTCTATAAGAAAAATTTAATCAATATTTTTCTATAAGAAAAATTTCATAAAATTTTTCTATAAGAAAAATTTCATAAAATTTTTCTATACGAAAATTTTATCAAAATTTTTTAAAACAAAAATTTCATTAAAATTTTTTTATAAGAAAAATTTCATTATAATTTTTCTACAAGAAAAATTATATCAAAACTTTTTATAAAAAAAAAAATTATCAAAATTTTTCTTTAAAAAATATTTATCGCAAATTTTTTTATAAGAAAAACTTCGTCAAAAATTTTGTATAAAAAAATTTCATCAAAATTTTTCTTTAAGGAAAATTTTATCAAACTTTTCTATAAGAAAAATTTCATCAAAATTTTTGTATAAGAAAAATTTCATCAAAATTTTTGTATAAAAAAAATTTTATCAAAATTTTTATATAAGAAAAAAAAAAAAATTTTTCTATAAGAAAATTTCACAAAATTTTTGTATAAGAAAAAATTTATCAAAACTTTTATAAAAAAAAAATTATCAAAATTTTGCATTCAAAAAAAAAAAAAATTATCATAAATTTTTCTATAAGAGAAATTTCGTCAAAAATTTTTCTATAAGAAAAATGTCATCAAAATTTTTCTTTAAGAAATATTTTATCAAAATTTTTCTATAAGAAAAATTTCAACAAAATTTTTCTATAAGAAAAATTTCAACAACATTTTTCTACAAGAAAAATTTTATCAATGTTTTTCTATAAGAAAATTTCATTAACATTTTTTTAAAGAAAAATTTTATTAAAATTTTTCTATAAGAAAAATTTCATTAAAATTTTTCTATAAGAAAAATTTCATTAAAATTTTTCTGTAAGAAAAATTTTATCAAAACTTTTTACAAAAAAAATTATCAAAATCTTTCATTAAAAATAATGTATCACAAATTTTTCTATAAGAAAAATTTCATTGAAATTTGTCTGTGAGGAAAATTTCATCCAAATTTGTCTATAAAAAAAATTTTGTCAAAATTTTTTTATAAGAAAAATTTCAACAAAATTTTTGTATAAAAAAATTTCACAAAATTTTTTTATAAGAAAAATTTTATCAAAACTTTTATAAAAAAAAATTAACAAAATTTTGCATTAAAAAAAAAATTATCATAAATTTTTCTATAAAAGAAATTTCGTCAAAAATTTTGTATAAGAAAAATTTCATCAAATTTTTTCTATAAGAAATATTTTATAAAAATTATTTCTTATAGAAAAATTTTGATATAAAATTTTTCTATAAGAAAAATTTCATCAAAATTTCTCTAGAAGAAATATTTTATCAAATTTTTTCTATAAGAAAAATTTCAACAAAATTTTCTATAAGAAAAATTTCAACAAAATTTTTCTATAAGATAAATTTTATCAATGTTTTTCTATAAGAAAATTTCAGCCACATTTTTTTAAAAGAAAAATGTTATTAAAATTTTTCTATAAGAAAAATTTCATTAAAATTTTTCTATAAGAAAAATTTCATTAAAATTTTTCTATAAGAAAAATTTCATTAAAATTTTTCTATAAGAAAAATTTCATTAAAATATTTCTATAAGAAAAATTGTATCAAAACTTTTTAGAAAAGAAAATTATCAAAATCTTTCATTAAAAAAAAAATGTATCATAAATTTTTCAATAATAAAAATTTCGTCAAAAATTTTGTATAAGAAAAATTTCATAAAAATTTTTCTATAAGAAAAATTTCATCCAAATTTGTGTTTAAGAAATATTTTGTCAAAATTTTTTTATCAGAAAAATTTCATCAAAATTTTTATCTAAGAAAAATTTCATCAAAATTTTTATCTAAGAAAAATTTCATCAAAATTTTCTACAAGAAAAATTTCATCAACACTTTTCTATAAGAAAAATTTCATCAAAATTTTTGTATAAGAAAAATTTCATCAAAATTTTTCTAAAAGAAATTTTTTGAATTTTTCTTATCTATATAAAACTGATTAAGCATTCAAAATTTCATCGTTGTAGGATCTCCCCCTTGGTATTTTGCACTTCGATGTAAGAAAAAATGCCACTGTGCTGCATTGACCGAAATTTGTACAACTTTTTTTTTTAATTTTTTAGTTTTCGAATATAAATATAACAAAAAAGAATAGGCTATTAGCTATTGTATAAACCTTATATAAATATTGTTGTATTTTAAAATTCGAATTTTCAATCTATAAAATCATAAAATTCTTAATGTAAAAAAATATTTTGAAACAGTTTAAAGTTTGTTCGTAATTACTTTCTTGATTGAATTATCTTTTTATGCCACATTTGTCACCGAGTATTGAGGCATTAAATCATAAAAAGAAAATTCTTTGAAATCATAATATTTTCCCACTCAATTCCAGTAATTTTATATTGTATATGTAACACACATTGAAAAAATTATAACATTTCTATTTATAAGAAGGAGAGAGAGACAATCATTTTAGCGCATTTTTATAATTAAATTCTGAACAAATGAAAACATTCGTTTTTATTTAACCTAATGACACAATTCTACATTGTCTATACACTCAAATAGTACATGAGTGATTACACGCATACAAACATTTTTCTATAGAAAACCCAGCAGTTTAAGAGGTTATTTTACAAAAGTTTAGATTGTGGGCTGTCAGTCCTTGTATTTAATACGTAGAGCTTATATCATATATCTAAGGATAAAAAAGTAAAAAAATGACAATAACTAAAACTGCTGGGTTATTACAAATACTTGAACACGATTTACATATGTGTAAGTACACACATTGACAAATGTGTGTAAATATCTGAACAAAGATTTTAGCATCGGCTGTGATTCATTTGAATTTCGTTGATCGTCTGCAGTGTTTGTCAAATTTGTGTCACAGTAAATAGTTTGAAAAACAGTCATGACAGTAATTTATATATACATATGTAAAAATAATCACACACACGTATATACATTAAACTGGCTCAAAAAATATTTGATCCAGTTACGACACGAATTCAAATTTTAAATCAAATTAAAATTTAATGATATGAAAAATTTTATCAAAATTTTTCTACAAGAAAAATTTTATCAAACTTTTCTATAAGAAAAATTTTATTAACATTTTTCTAAAAGAACAATTTCATCAAAAATTTTCTATAAGTAAAATTTCATCAAAATTTTTCTATAGATAAAATTTTATGAAAACTTTTTTATAGAAAAATTTCATCAAAATTTTTCTTTAAGAACAATTTTATCAATATTTTCTATAAGAAAAATTTCATCCAAATTTACCAATAAGAAAAAATTTTCAATAAGAAAAGTCTCATTAAAATATTTCTGTATGAAAAATTTCATTAAAATTTTTCTATAAGAAACATTTCATCAACAATCTTTTTTATAAGAAAAATTTCATCAAAACTTTTCTATAACAAAAATTTCATTAAAATTTTTGTATAGGTAAAATTTTATGAAAATTTTTTATAGAAAAAATTCATTAAAATTTGTCTTTAATAAAAATTGTATCAATATATCCTATAAGAAAAATTTCATCCAAATTTTTCAATAAGAAAAAATTTTATCAAAACTTTTTAATAAGAAAAGTTTCATTCAAATTTTTTTGTAAAATTTGAATGTAAGAAAAATTTCATTAACAATATTTCTATAAGAAAAATTTCATCAAAATTTTTTTACAAGAAATATTTCATCTTTAAGAAAAACTTTGACAAACTTTTTCTTGAAAAAAATTGCATCAAAATTTTTCTCCGAAAAAAATTTCATTAATATTTTTCTATAAGAATAATTTTACCAAAAATTTTCTATAATAAAAATTTCATCAAAATTTTTTTATGAAAAATTTTATCAAAATTTTTATATTAAAAAATTTCATTAAAATTTCTCTGTAAAAACAAATTTGATCAAAATTTTTCTATGAGAAAAATTTGATCAGAATTTTTGTACAAGAAAAATTTCATCAAAATTTAAAAAAAAAAAAAAAAATATCATCACAATTTTTCTATAACAAAAATTTCGTCAAAGTTTTTCTGTTAGAACAATTTCATCAAAATATTTCATTAAAATTTTTCTATACGAAAGATTTCATTGGAATTTTTGTATAAAAATAATATCATCAACATTTTTTTATAAAAAAAAATTGATCAAAATTTTTCCATAAAAAAATTTCATCAAACTTTATCACGAAAAAAAATTTTTCTCTAAAAAAAAATTTCATCAAAATTTTTGTAAAAGAAAATTTTTTCTAGAAGAAAAATTTCATCAAAATTTTCTATGAGAAAAATTTCACCAACATTTTATTACGAGAAAAATTTCACCAACAATTGCATGCAAATTTTTGTATAAGAAAAAATTTCTTCAAAATTTTCCTTTAAGAAAAATTTCATCAAAATTTTTCTATACGAAAAATTTCATCAACATTTTTCTATAATGAAAATTTTACTAAAATTTTTCTATTAGAAAAATTTCATTAAAATATTTCTAAAAGAAAATGAAATTTTTCTAACTGAGAAATTTTTTGAAAATGTTTCTATAAGAAAAATGTTATCTAAATTTTTCTGTAAGAAAAATTTGATCAAAATTTTGATATGAGAAAAATTTTATGAAAATTTTTTTAGAAGAAAAATTTCATCAAAAGTTTTCTATAAGAAAAATTTCATGAAAATTTTTGTATGAAAATATTTCATCACAATTTTTCTATAAGAAAAATTTTATCAAAAGTTTTCTATAAGAAAAATTTTGTAAAATATTTTTATAAGAAAAATTTCATCAAAATTTTCTATAAGAAAAATTTCATCAAGATTTTATTATAAGAAAAATTTCATCAAAATTTTTCTATAAGAAAAATTTTTCTATTAGAAGAATTTTATCAAAATTTTTCTATGAAAATAATATTATGAAAATGTTTCTAAAAATCAAAATTTTGCTATAAGAAAAATTTTTCTATTAGAAAAATTTGATCAAAATTTTTCTATGAAAATAATGTAATGAAAATGTTTCTATAGGAAAAATTTCATCAAATTTTTTTATTGAAAAATTTTATCAAAATTTTCTAAAAGAAAAATTATATTTAATAATATTAAGCCTTTCTAATCTATATAGAATGTGCATTCTTTTATATATGTATTTATTCTTCACATATACAGTTAAATGTATGTTCCCTTAAATAAACGAAATTCATTGCAACGTTTACGCATACACATGCATGTATTTAGAAAATATTTGTTCATGCGATTTTTTTTTCCTTATGTCAAATTTTTTAAGGAAGGAAGGAAATCATTTGTAAATACAGAACTAACATCTGCCATTTATGTGAAAGTGACTGTAAATAAATTTGTATGCATTTATGTGCATAAACTAACACACACAAGTGCATGTACATATGTAAATATGTGCAAGTGTTAGTGTATGTAAAATTTGAATTAATATTTTGAACTGCCTCCAATTTATGTGAACATTTATTTATATGTGTCTGCATATTCATTCAATCCTTTATGGAAAATATATTACTGTTCGCAGGCTGACACTCACGAAATCACTGTTTTATACAGAGTGACAATAAATATTTGAAACAAGAGTTAAAGTCAAATAAATTTTATATTTTCAAATATTGCAAAATATTAAAAAATTTCTATTAATTCTTACATGATAGTTCTACACTTATGAGTAATTTTTAGTTCCTAAATTTTATTATCACCCTGTCAGCTGCCAAAAGTATTAGCTTAATACATGTAAGTGTGTTTGTGTTTACATACATTCATGTCAATGTAGACTGTAGTTGCATTTACATGCACATGAGTAAACACAAATTAACCGCAAAATATGTTTTTCGTTATAAAACGTGTCATTTTAACTGAATGACACAGAGGGAGACAGACACTTTTCATGCGAATGACAAAAGCTTTGCTGCTATTTTACTCATTTGCTGCTGACTGTTGCAGTAAATGAAAATGGAAAATAAAAAATACATCATTAAGACTTTGTAATAACATTTTCATAAAGCACGAATATTTAAGTTGGTTGGTTGGGGTTTTTTTTTCGTAATGAGTATAATTAATGGAAGTAAATGTTGATAGATGGTTGAGGTTAAAATAAATGCCTCTTTTGATCGCCACCCCAGGGACTAGAAGATAGTAATGTGGTTTAAATTATTATAAATGGTTTTAATACTAAGGTCTTTAACTGAAATGTTTTTTTTTTTTTGTAAATGCAAAGAATCTAAAAATGCAAAGTCTAGTGGCAGTTATTGCAGTTTTCTTCGTGTATTTATATGAATTTTGCTGTATATATTAATATAAGAGCATCCCGAAAATCAAAAGTTATTTCCTTAATTCACACTAATTCTTTTCGAATGCTGTCAAAACCACTATAGAATATGATGCACCTGTGACCACGGAAACCAGTGCCGACTTCATCGTATATAGTCATGAACACATTTTACAAACTTAGACACTTCATTTTTTAACAATTTGGATCATATTTTTGTAAATTTTAACCGATCTCAACCAAATTTCATATATCAAATATTCGAATCTGAATTCGAAGAAAAGAATTTCCTATATAACAGTGGGACAGTCTAATATATATGTGGATTTTGACTACATATACTTTCATATATCTTTTTAAGTAAAGCCTCATTACCACTGACAGAATCCAATAATCCTTTTGTTAAAATGGTTTTTATAATGAGAGAACAATAATAAATAAAAGTTAACTTTAAAAGACAAATGACCTCTACTCAGGTAAGTTAATTTGTTAATTCTTAATCTCATTATTTTAAATAACCTTGTGCATTTAAGAGCATTTACATTTAAATTTGTCGGTCATGAAATTGGTGAACATATAAATATACTGGTATTATGGACATTTACTTACTTTAAAGCGTTAAAGTTTTAAAATATAATTTCGAGATCTAAGATCCTCCTTAATGATTTTTATTTTACTGGGTATTTAGTTTTTTTGTGTATATTTTTTACACCTACTGTCTGTCTGTTTGTCTGTTTGTTTGTCTGCCTGTCTGTCTGTCTGTCTGTCTGTCTGTCTGTCTGTCTGTCTGTCTGTCTGTCTGTCTGTCTGTCTGCCTGCTTGTCTGTCTGTTTGTCTGTTTGTCTGTTTGTCTGTTTGTCTGTTTGTCTGTCTGTTTGTCTGTTTGTCTGTTTGTCTGTTTGTCTGTCTGTCTGTTTATCTGTTTGTCTGTTTGTCTGTTTGTCTGTTTGTCTGTCTGTCTGTCTGTCTGTCTGTCTGTCTGTCTGTCTGTCTGTCTGTCTGTCTGTCTGTCTGTTTGTCTGTCTGTCTTTGTGTTTGTTATTCTGTCTGTCTGGCTTTCTGTTTGTTATTCTGTCTGTCTGTCTTTCTGTTTGTTATTCTGTCTGTCTGTCTTTCTGTTTGTTATTCTGTCTGTCTGTCTGTCTGTTTGCCTGTTTGCCTGTCTGTCTGTCTGTCTGTCAGTCTATCTGTTTGTCTGTCTATTGGTTTCTCTGTTGAAAACACAATTTAATTTGGAAAGAATTCTTATTACTTGGAAAATTTTAGTATTGAAAGTAATCAAAATCGTTGACCATTTGACTATTGCACTTCCATATAAACCACAAAAGGAATCAGCTTAAATACCAAAAAAATTGGGGGTTTCTCGATGCCTATTCGCTAGTTCAAAGCACGATCGAAACGTAAAAAACTGGAGCAAGAAAATTTGAAACTCGATTCCCTCGAAAATTTTTAAACTAATATTAGGAAAATTTTTTCGCGCTTTATGAAGCCGCCCCTGACAACGCAAAGTGGTACTTCTACATACATCGAAGTACAAAAAATAGAAGGAGTGACCCTTCAAATAGAAAAGAAAAATTCAAAAAATTTTCGAAATCCGTCAACTCCTTAGGTTGCCTGTCATAAGCCCCCATTCGAAATTCTTAACACAATTTAGAGAAATTCAATACACGTCTGGTTATTGCCTTGGAAGCCTATTTTTTACCTATTTTTCTTTCTGATGTACAATCCGTAATTGTTTACAGAATTTGCCGAATTTCAGCCAAAACCTATAATTTGATCAAGAAAAGAGGTCTACTAATTTTGGTCGAAATCAGTTGACTCCCATTTTTTACCATTCGCATTTTTTGCAATGTATAAGCCGCAAATCTCATCAGATTAATTGATCCAAAGATTAAGAACCCCTGACTCTTTGAGATTCCGGCCTTGGGCACGCATTTTTTACTTATTATTGTTCTCAATGTATAAGCCGGAATTTTTAAAAAAGTTGGCATACATCTACTAGTTTATCAAAAAAAGAGCTCTGCTAATTTTAGTTGAAATCCGTATACTCCTACGGGACTTACATTTAAATTCATTTTCAATAAAATATTACGCCTAAATGACTGCAACACTTTTTGCTTAAATTATGCGTAACAATTTAAGTGATTCTTTTCAGAAAATTTTGAACATTGTTCTACGATCGGTAAATTTCGGTGAATTTTTTTCACTCAATCTAAAGAAGAGACTTTAACCTTTCACATGGTTATAGTGGAAGTACCGAGCAAAACCGAAGCAACTAAGTTTTTGTCCAAAGAAAAACGAAAATTCTGAATTTTATAGAGCTTTTTTGATTTCGTAATATCTGCTAGACTATATACCAGATTAAATTATTTTCTTCTGCTGATTAAAACTAAGGTAAGATACCTTAGTTAAATTAAATTGACAAACAAAAGCTGTAATGCTATATTCCAAGCATGAGGTACTGAGTTTGATGAAAAATTGCATCACTTTTCATTTTCGAACATTAAGCACATTTCAATACCTTTTTTTATAACACATAATATGACCTTTTTTTAAAAACAATTGTTGATTCATAATACCTAGACTCTTCTCTAAAGAACTGCATCATTACATTTTTCAAACTCAGTGGTCAAAAAATGTTTTTATCCACAGAAATACCATAAAGCGGCGTTTCATTCTTTATCAAATGGCATGAAAATTTTATTTTGCCCAAAAAGATATTAATACGACGATATAAAATGTTATTGGAACTGGTCCATATTACCATAGCACCCACATAAATCCATCCTTGAAAAACAGTTAAATTCTGATAAATTTGTATATAGAAGATTTTATGATTATCAGTTAGTTTTGGAAGATATGCGAGATATGTTCATAAATTCAAGAGAACTAGCGTATCCTGCGGTCGACGCAATCGACCGTCATCTAGTTCATTGTGAATACTAATTTTCCGCGCTGTGGCTTAGTTGGTTAGCACGTAATATCACATTGAGCCTGAGTTAGATCCCCGGTCTCGGCAACAACAATTTCTGTAATTATTAATTTCTATTAAATTTAAGGCCCTATGCTCCCCTGGGAGTCAATGATAACAGAATTAAAATTATTAATTACCACAGCATCTTCCGTCGGCGGGAAGTCTACAGCAATAACACGCCGTCTACGGAAAATAAATAAAATTGGCTGTAAAACAGAAAAAATGCATCTAAATAACAACAAATGGCGCAACTTCACTGTTCTAAAAATAGATATACCTTTCTCTTGTCTACCATCCCCTTTCCAGATAAGGTTACCCAATTTGTATATACTCCATGTGCAATTGTATAGGCAGTATTTGCCTCTATAAAAAGAAAACTCATACAATCAGAGCTTTAAGTCAAAAATGACAGTGTCGATGTAGCAAGTTTTTAAAATTGCTCAGGCTAAACGGATATGTGGAGAAATTGATCTCATTGATTTCTATGTCACTCCATAAAATAGAGCGTCGAATTGGCCAAATTGGCAAAACTATAATTAAAAATTGTGTAGCTCTCGAAGAGTTTACTGATTCAGAATATTCCATAATAAACCGTTTTTGCATCGTCAGAAGTGAATGAGAAGGAAAAAGTGTTAGACTTAGTAGCTCTTATCAAAACATCGTGCGTTATCGATGTCAAAATGCTCTGTGAAGTGATGAACAGATAAACTTGTAAGCGTTACTAACGGACTGACAAAAATGATAGAGAAATCAAGGTCTTATTTAACTTTTTAACAAAGATCCTAATATTTAAAATTTATTATCATTTTACTGCATAATTAACCGCGAGAACCACGAAGTACTTGGAATCTGTAGAAGCTTACAGTTTAAAACCATTCCAGTCGCAATGCAAGATTTGCCTTTTAATATTCCTTCCTGATATTATAGCATTTTCTAAACATTAATCAGTTCTGAATTTACATTTGATTCAGACCGATCATTTAATTCCTTTTCTTGATAATAATCTGTAATTATTATAAACTTTCCTTCAAAATACTGTTTTTTATCGGTAAGATTCTTTTTGGGTATAAGTCACAATGTTCCTTTCCAACTCTTTACTACTATGACTCTAAAAAAAATTGGCATTGTAAAATAGCTCTTAGTGATCTCATGCGTGCCCTTCCCTGCAATATTATTTAATTGTTTAACACAATATTTATTCTTCAATCACTCGAAGATTTTATCCCAATAAACTAACCCAAAAAACAAAATTCCATAAAAATTTAGCTTCAAATAATTCTAATTTGAAAGGTTTACATTTAAGCACTTTTTTTGTCAAATCTTCCAAAATATTAATTTTGTCTTTCACTCCCTCACCACAAATAATAAAAACAATACCAATAATTTTTGTTGCTATTATTTTACAAAACAAAAACATTTATTTAATTGTAATAAAATACTCTTTATTTTTGTCTTTGTCTACCACTATCTCCCCACAAATATACTCTTTTATTCTCATCACTCACCAAAAATAATAAAACCAAAAGAAAACATGTTTGCATACAATTTCTTTTGTTTGATTCTTAATAGTGAATTTCATATGCATGTAAGTTTTCTTTATTGTGTTAGTAAGATTTTTAAATACCAAACCGATTTTTTAAAACTGAACCGATTTTAATAAAATATAGATTCGTTTGATCTACGGAAAAATACCTTTCAAATGATATAAAATTTTCCAGAAATGAGTGTATAATTAAAGCGTAAAAGGGGATAATAAATGGGTGCTTGCGTATTAATATTATAGATTTAATGGTGGTTATGTAATTTTATATAACAATTTTACATGATTAATATTGATATCCAACAATAAATTTAGAGCTTTAATTTTTCTTGAGATAAAGACAATTAGCAGTTGAAAAAGAACTGCGTCAATATAAGGATATAAATAATATAAAATAGGATTTGTAGCTTTTGGGGAAAAGCGTATTTGAAAGTCAACATTGTGTTTAATATTCAAATGAAAAATATTTAATATGAAATGATATTTAAAACATAAAAGAGAATAAATAAATGTATCTAAACATCTAAATACACACATGTTCTTGTTAAACACAAATCGTTTTATTTTCATTTTTAAATGCGAATGTATTTCTATTTGTTTGTTTCTGCTAAATCCACGAAACTCATACATAATTTATATTTCTATAATAAAATGCACATAAAACATTTGCAATTGTCTTAGATTGAAAGGAAAAATGTTTGTTAATGTATATAGAAGGGGGTTATGTTCATTTTAAATCTGTTATTAAAATGTTTTCGACTAAGTGATGAGTAATATTGCGTATCGTAGGCAAATGCGAAATCAATCATACGCAATGATTTACTCTTTAAGGGAAAATTTGATTGAAATTGTTTTTCAATTGAATGAGAATTTTCATAAATGGTTTTTTCTACTTTTTGTGATTTAAAGTATAAAAAATTTAATTTTGTAGACAAGAAGGATTTCCAAAAATATTTGTATTTTATCTATTTACAATATGTAAATGTGTAAGATTTAAAATATAAATTAAAACAAGAGCATATCAATTTTTTTCAATTATGAAACGTGTGTTAAAATATAAATTTGACAGACAGACAGACATTGGTAAATCGACTCACCTCGCCTTCTAAGGAAAACTTAACAAACTGGATGATAAACTTATAATCCTATCTGGTATAGGTTATAATCAGGAGTAGGCAGCCCATACCACTAGTAACCGATGAATTTAGTTTTAATTTTCATAAATACCGCGATCATTAATAAAACTCGCGAAAATGAGTATTCAAATCATTCAGTTGGAATTTGGATGTTATCAGAGTTTTTGGAAAAAAATTTTCTACAAAAAAAAAAAAAAAATCTTTAGAAAAATTTTTGATAAACAAATTTTTTATAGACAAATATTTGATAAAAAAAATTTTCTATAGAGAAATTTTTGATAAAAAAATTTTCTATAGAAAAATTTTCTATAGAACAATTTTTGACAAAAAAATTTTCTATAGAAAAATTTTTGATAAAAAAAATTTCTATAGAAAAATTTTTGAAAAAACATTTTTTATAAAAACATTTTTGTAGGCAAAATTTCTACAGAAATATTTTTGATAAACAAATTTTCTATAGAAAAATTTTTGATAAAAAATTTTTTATAAAAAATTTTTGATAAAAAATTTTCTATAGAAAAATTTTTTATAGGAAAATTTGTGGAAGTAAAATTTCCACAGAAATATTTTTGATAAAAAAATTTTCCATTTTCTTTCGAAAAATTTTTGATAAATAAATTTTTCTACAGAAAAATTTTTGAAAAAACAAATTTCTATAAACAAATTTTTGATAAACAAATTTTCTATAGAAAAATTTTTGATAGAAAAATTTTCTATAGAAAAGTTTTCTATAGAAAAATTAAAAAAATTTCATAAAAAATGTTCTATAAAAAAAATGTTTGTAAGAAAATTTTCTACAGTAACATTTTTGATAAAACAAAAATTTCTATAGAAAAATTTGTGGTAAACAAATTATCTATAGAAAAATTGGTGATAATCAAATTTTCTACAGAAAAATTTGTGATAAACAAATTTTCTATAGAAAATTTTTTGATAATAAAATGTTCTTTACAAAATTAAAAAAAAAATTTCTAAGAAAAAAATTTGATGAAAAAAATTTTCTATAGAAAAATTTTTGATAAAAAACATTTCTATAGAAAAATTTCAAAAAAAAAAAATTTCAAATTTTATTGAAATAATAAAGCTTGAGGCATCTGTTTTATTTTAAATTTTAAATTTATTTATTTTTGAATATTTATTAATGTAATTTATGTTTAATTATTATATTTTAGTTTTTCCTGAAGATGTCATCCGATGGATGACGAAATATTGAAAAATAAATAAATTAAAAAATATATTTCAATAAAATTTAAAAATCAAAGGCAAAATAAAATATAATTTATCAAAAAAATTTTCTGTAAAAAAAATTTTGATGAAAAAAATTTTCTATAGAAAAAATTTATATAAAAAATTTTTGTAAGAAAATTTTTTACAGTAACATTTTTGATAAAAAAAAAAATTTCTAGAGAAAAATTTTTGGTAAAAAATTTTCTATAGACAAATTTTTTATAAAAAAATTTTCTATAGAAAAATTTTTGATAAACAAATTTTCTAGAGAAAAATTTTTTTAAAAAATTTTTAATAGAAAAGTTTTTGATAAAAAAATTTTTAATAGAAAAGTTTTTGATAAAAAAATTTTCTATAGAAAAATTTTTGATAAAAAAAATTTTCTATAGAAAAATTTTTGATAAAAAAAATTTCTATAAACAAATTTTTAATAAACAAATTTTCTATAGAAAAATTTTTGATAGAACAATTTTCTATAGAAAAATTTTTGATAAAAAAATTCTCTATAGAAAAATAAAAAATGATAAAAAATGTTCTATAAAAAAAATGTTTGTAAGAAAATTTTTTACAGTAAAATTTTTGATAAAAAAAAAATTTTCTAGAGAAAAATTTTTGGTAAAAAATTTTCTATAGACAAATTTTTTATAAAAAAATTTTCTATAGAAAAATTTTTGATGAACAAATTTTTGTTAAAAAAATTTTCTATACAAAATTTTTAATAGAAAAGTTTCTGATAAAAAAAATTTTCTATTGAAAAATTTTTGATAAAAAAATTTTTGATAAAAAAAAATTTCTATAGAAAAATTTTTGTAAAAAAATTTTCTATAGAATAATTTTTGATATTCTAAAGAAAAATTTTTGTAAGAAAATTTTCTACAGAAATATTTTTTATAAAAAAATATTCTATCTAAAAATTTTTGACAAAAAAAATTGTGATAGAAAAATTTTTGATAGAAAAATTTTTAATAGAAAAATTTTTAATAAAAAAATTTTCTATAGAAAAATTTTTGTAAGAAAATTTTCTATAGAAAAATTTTTGATAGAAATATTATATAAAAAAATTTTTGTAAGAAAATTTTTTACAGTAACATTTTTGATAAAAAAATTTTCTATAGAAAAATTTTTGATAAAAAAATTTTGTATAGTATAGAAAATTTTGTGCAGTATAGAAAAATTTTTGATAAAAAAATTTTCTGTAGAAAAATTTTTGACAAAAAAAATTTTTATAGAAAAATTTTTTGATAAACAAATTTTATATAGAAAAATTATTGATAAACAAATTTTCTATAGAAAAATTTTTGATAAAAAAATTTTCTATTGAAAAATTTTAAATAAAATATTTTATATAGAAAAATTAAAAAAAAGGTTTATAAAAAAATTTTTGTAAGAAAATTTTCTTTTTTTTTCTAAAAATTTGTGATAAAAAAATTTTCTAAAGAAAAATTTTCTATACAAAAATTACAAAAAAAATTTTGATAAAAAAATATTCTATAAAAAAAATTTTGATGAAAAAATTTTCTATAGAGAAAATTTTTGATAAAAAATTTTCTATAAAAAAATTTTTGATAAAAAAAAATTCTATAGAAAAATTAAAACAAAATTTTGATAAAAAAATTTTCTATAAAAAAATTTTGATGAAAAAAAATTTCTATAGGAAAATTTTTGATAGAAAAAATTTATATAAAAAATTTTTTTAAGAAAATTTTCTACAGTAAAATTTTTGATAAAAAAAATTTTCTAGAGAAAAATTTTTGATAAAAAATTTTCTATAGACAAATTTTTGATAAAAAATTTTCTATAGACAAATTTTTTATAAAAAAATTTCTATACAAACATTTTTAATATAAAAAACGGTAACTCTGCCGAAAATTTGTTTGTTCTCTTTGTGCCAACCCGTGGTTATAATTATAAATTTATAATTATAATTATAAACTTGATATTTTCTTTGACAGATATCGCTTTTTATTTACAGGAAAATATCAACACCATAATCCAAATTCAAATTCATTTGCAATGCAGTTAGTTAAAAAATACCTATTTAAATACATACATAAATCTTTGAAATTTTATTATCTTAAATAAACAGAAAAAACTGTAAAAATTTATACAAAATTATGCTAATTGTTTGTTACTTAACAAAAGCTCAAAAAATACCTCAAATACTCGTATAAAAGTGTCATAATTGTAAAATATACTTAAATAAAGTAAATGTCATAATACGCATTTATGTACGTGAATATGAAGAAATATTCATAGGTAAAAACCATATGCTCTTGCCTCTAAATAAATGTATGAGTATGTGTTGCTGCAATGCAGATGCAAGACTCTGGTAAACTCGTAGATACAAAGGTACGGACACATTATTGTTGCATGAATGTATGAAAGTTGTGTTGTAGAACAAAATACTCGCTAATGTTATTTAATGGTTTAATTTTTTTTTTGTTATGTTTAGACAGTTTGGTTTTCTAAAAGATATAGTCAGTCATTTAGCTGAACAAATACCTTAATACAGGGATAACAGAGTGAAACAAAATGTTAGCTACAGTTGTGATTTTTGGTTTAGAAAGACAAATTTTTGAAATTTTTCAAAATTTGAGAAAGAAAAATTTATGAGATTTTACAAAATTTGTAAAATTTAAAAAATCTTAAAAAATTTTAAATTTTATTAGGATTGAAACTTCTTACCATCAATGTTATAAATATCTTATATTCCACTGTTTCAATCCACACACACGTTTTTTTAAGTCTATAGAAAGCCCTAACTAGAGACTAACTTTTTCTACATTTAATTAATGCAGATATTTTCACTTTTCAATGTATGTGAATTTTTTCTTGTTCATTTTGTTTTCTTTTTTTTCTTTGTTCCTTCACCTCTACTTCTCCGTTTTTAATTTTATATTCTTCACTTTTGTGGTAAAGTTATACTGGCAATTGTTAAGCCAAAGTGAGAAGTTGCATTTGGTTTGAAAAAGAACAAAAAAAAAAAAACAGAGAAAAGAAGAAAATACTTGTAAAGAAAAAGTAAATTTACCAAAGCATTGCAGTCTTGTTCTAGACATAAAAAATGGGTTTTTAGAGCAAGCCCAAGATATTAAATTCATAAATACCTTAAACATACAAATACACAAATTCTTAGTTAAACACAAATAAATATATATGGGCTTAAAACGAATCTTTTATTTGGCTGAAAATTGCTAATGTTTTAAAACTTGTTGTTTCTGTACCAGGTATAAAAGTTTTTCTATCAAAAAATTTTTATCGAAAATTTTTCTTAAAAAAAATGTTATATCGAAAATTTTTCTATAGAAAAATTTTGTTATAGAAAATCTTTCTATAGAAAAATTTTTTATTGAAAATTTTTCTATAGAAAAATATTTCTATCGAAAATTTTTCTATAGAAAAATATTTCTATCGAAAATTTTTCTATAGAAAAATATTTCTATCGAAAATTTTTCTATAGAAAAATATTTCTATCAAAAATTTTTCTATAGAAAAATATTTCTATCGAAAATTTTTCTATAGAAAAATATTTCTATCGAAAATTTTTCTATAGAAAAATATTTCTATCGAAAATTTTTCTATAGAAAAATATTTCTATCGAAAATTTTTCTATAGAAAAATATTTCTATCGAAAATTTTTCTATAGAAAAATATTTCTATCGAAATTTTTTCTATAGAAAAATATTTCTATCGAAAATTTTTCTATAGAAAAATATTTCTATCGAAAATTTTTCTATAGAAAAATATTTCTATCGAAAATTTTTCTATAGAAAAATATTTCTATCTAAAATTTTTCTATAGAAAAATATTTCTATCTAAAATTTTTCTATAGAAAAATATTTCTATCGAAAAATTTTCTATAGAAAAATATTTCTATCGAAAATTTTTCTATCGAAAATTTTTCTATAGAAAAATATTTCTATCGAAAAGTTTTCTATAGAAAAATATTTCTATCGAAAAGTTTTCTATAGAAAAATATTTCTAACGAAAATTTTTCTATAGAAAAATATTTCTATCGAAAATTTTTCTATAGAAAAATATTTCTATCGAAAATTTTTCTATAGAAAAATATTTCTATCGAAAATTTTTCTATAGAAAAATATTTCTATCGAAAATTTTTCTATAGAAAAATATTTCTATCGAAAATTTTTCTATAGAAAAATATTTCTATCGAAAATTTTTCTATAGAAAAATATTTCTATCTAAAATTTTTCTATAGAAAAATATTTCTATCGAAAAATTTTCTATAGAAAAATATTTCTATCGAAAAATTTTCTATAGAAAAATATTTCTATCGAAAAATTTTCTATAGAAAAATATTTCTATCGAAAATTTTTCTATAGAAAAATATTTCTATCGAAAATTTTTCTATAGAAAAATATATCTATCGAAAAAAATTTTTCTATAGAAAAATATTTCTATCGAAAATTTTTCTATAGAAAAATATTTCTATCGAAAATTTTTCTATAGAAAAATATTTCTATCGAAAATTTTTCTATAGAAAAATATTTCTATCGAAAATTTTTCTATAGAAAAATATTTCTATCGAAAATTTTTCTATAGAAAAATATTTCTATCGAAAATTTTTCTATAGAAAAATATTTCTATCGAAAATTTTTCTATAGAAAAATATTTCTATCGAAAATTTTTCTATAGAAAAATATATCTATCGAAAATTTTTCTATAGAAAAATATATCTATCGAAAATTTTTCTATAGAAAAATATATCTATCGAAAAAAATTTTTCTATAGAAAAATATTTCTATCGAAAATTTTTCTATAGAAAAATATTTCTATCGAAAATTTTTCTATAGAAAAATATTTCTATCGAAAATTTTTCTATAGAAAAATATTTCTATCGAAAATTTTTCTATAGAAAAATATTTCTATCGAAAATTTTTCTATAGAAAAATATATCTATCGAAAATTTTTCTATAGAAAAATATATCTATCGAAAATTTTTCTATAGAAAAATATTTCTATCGAAAATTTTTCTATAGAAAAATATTTCTATCGAAAATTTTTCTATAGAAAAATATTTCTATCGAAAATTTTTCTATAGAAAAATATTTCTATCGAAAATTTTTCTATAGAAAAATATTTCTATCGAAAATTTTTCTATAGAAAAATATTTCTATCGAAAATTTTTCTATAGAAAAATATTTCTATCGAAAATTTTTCTATAGAAAAATATTTCTATCGAAAATTTTTCTATAGAAAAATATTTCTATCGAAAATTTTTCTATAGAAAAATATATCTATCGAAAAAAATTTTTCTATAGAAAAATATTTCTATCGAAAATTTTTCTATAGAAAAATATTTCTATCGAAAATTTTTCTATAGAAAAATATTTCTATCGAAAATTTTTCTATAGAAAAATATTTCTATCGAAAATTTTTCTATAGAAAAATATTTCTATCGAAAATTTTTCTATAGAAAAATATTTCTATCGAAAATTTTTCTATAGAAAAATATTTCTATCGAAAATTTTTCTATAGAAAAATATTTCTATCGAAAATTTTTCTATAGAAAAATATTTCTATCGAAAATTTTTCTATAGAAAAATATTTCTATCGAAAATTTTTCTATAGAAAAATATTTCTATCGAAAATTTTTCTATAGAAAAATATTTCTATCGAAAATTTTTCTATAGAAAAATATATCTATCGAAAAAAATTTTTCTATAGAAAAATATTTCTATCGAAAATTTTTCTATAGAAAAATATTTCTATCGAAAATTTTTCTATAGAAAAATATTTCTATCGAAAATTTTTCTATAGAAAAATATTTCTATCGAAAATTTTTCTATAGAAAAATATTTCTATCGAAAATTTTTCTATAGAAAAATATATCTATCGAAAATTTTTCTATAGAAAAATATATCTATCGAAAAAAATTTTTCTATAGAAAAATATTTCTATCGAAAATTTTTCTATAGAAAAATATTTCTATCGAAAATTTTTCTATAGAAAAATATTTCTATCGAAAATTTTTCTATAGAAAAATATTTTTATCTTATATTTATACCCTTCACCACCATAGGTGGAAAGGCTATTATAAGTTTGTGCTGATGTATGTAACGCAAAGAAATATGCGTCTTAGACCCACCTTTTAGTATACCAATAGGCTTACAATCACTTTCTGAGTCGATTTAGCGATGTCCGTCCGTCCGTCTGGCTGGCTGGCTGGACCCCCATGTAAACCTTGTAATCAAACTACAGGTCGCAGTTCTAAAGATAATTTGATGAAATTTAACACAGAACATTATTTTGATAATGGGACCACTTCTATTGAAATTCCTCAAAATCGGTCCATTAATTATGGTACCTCCCATAGGTCCCACTTCCAGGAATTGATATATTGGCCACAAATATCAATATTTTTTCATGAAATTTAAAAGAAATACTGCTTATGTAAACTTAAATCACTGTCCCAAATTTCATTGAAATCGGTCCACATTTGACCATAGCTCCCATAGAAACTTTTCTTTAAAAACGCACTGAGACAAAAATCACTAAAACGCTCGTAAATCTAAAAATAATGAGAATTTTAAGGTTATTTTTTGCACACATAAGTTTTGTAACAACTGTAATCAATTTGCCAAATTTCGAGATAATAGGTCTACATTTGACCATAGCTCTCATATAAGTCAAAATTACAAAAACAGCTTAAATATGTAAGTTTTGAGAAAATGTTTGTATGATGGCAAAATTTAGCAAATATTTGTCTTTATACAGGAAAAAGAACACCTTTGACCATAATGGTGAAAGGTATCGTATGGTCGGTCTTGACCGACTATAGCACTTTCTTACTTGTTTTTATAGAAAAATATTTTTATCGCAAATTTTTCAATTTTATTAGAAATACCCATACACATTTATTCATTTATTCAACCACAACTGCTTTTCACATACACAAATGCAGTTAAAATGCCTAAACGCTTCTGTGGTTGTGTGCAATTATGAAATGTGAAAAATAAATTCAAAATGAAAAAAAACAAAAACTTAATAAAGTTTCGTTTGAAATTTATTAATTAATAACAAAATACTTGTGTACCTGTTTAATAAAAAAAATTACACATACAAATTTATTTAACACAATTTTGCGTAGCTTTCGAGAGACTAAGTTTGAGTTTGAGTTTTTAAAAGAAAAGCGTATTGATTACAATTCCAGTGCATAGTTCAAGGCAGTAGAAGAAAATGAAAGATGATGGTAGAAGATAGTACAGGCAAAATATTTGAATATTATTTAAATTTCCTCTTTAATAGTTTGCGTGTATCTAGGACAAAGAAAACATTAGTTATGAAAATTTTTGTATAAGAAAATATAAAATTATTTAAGTTAAGGACAAAGTACACTTATATTTACTTGAGGTAGATTTATATAAAAGATAACTATTTTATTATAAGTTTAAAAGGAGACTTATTTACAAGGTTTAAGAGAGTTGAAAAAGGACAAGCTGTGAAAATTTGATAGAGATTAATTGTTGTCAAATTAAAACATTAAAAAATATAATGATTTCCATATTTATATAAATTAAACATATCTTAAATCTGAAGGCCTATGCTCCACTGGTAGTCAATGATAACAGAAGAAGAAGAAATCTGAAGGTGAATTCTTAACAAAAAAAAAAAATCTATTGAAAATTTAAGTAATCATTGAAAGAAAACTTGGATCAGGCAAATAAAATGATTTCGCAGATAGATAAGGATTTCCATTGAAGTGCCCCTAACGCATAGATAAAAAGTATATGAAGGGCTGTTCAGTAAATTTCAGAACATAATTCGGCAAAAAAAAAATTGAATCAGCAAAAACAAGCGAAATCGGACAACGTTCTATGTGCGCGCATCGGGTCCAAAGCTTAAGAGCCCATTTGTATGGTGAACAAGTAAGAAAGTGCTATAGTCGGTCAAGCCCGACCATACGATAACCTTCACCACTAAGGTCAAAGCTGTTCCTTTTCCTGTATAAAAACAAATATTAGCTAAATTTTGCCATCATACAAACATATTCTCAAAACTTATACATTAAAGCTGTTTCCGCCATTTGGACTTATATGAGAGCTATGGTCCAATGTGGACCGATTATCTCGAAATCTTGCAAATTGATTACAGTTGTTACAAAAATTATGTATGCAAAACATAAACTTAAAATTCTCATTATCTTCGGATTTACGAGCGTTTTAGTGAATTTTGTCTCATTTAGTGCGTTTTTAGAAAAGAGTTTGTATGGGAGCTATGGTCAAATGTGGACCGATTTCAACGAAATTTGGTACAGTGATTTAAGTTTACATAAGCAGTATTAAATTTCATGAAAAAATATTGATTTTTGTGGCCAATATATCAATTCCGGGAATTGGGACCTATGGGAGGTACCATAAATAATGGACCGATTTTGACCAATTTCAATAGCCATAGTCCCATTATTAAAATTATCTGTGCCAAATTTCATCAAATTATCTTTAGAATTGCGACCTGTAGTTTGATTACAAGGTTTACATGGGGGTCCAGCCAGCCAGCCAGACGGACGGACATCGCTAAATTGACTCAGAAAGTGATTCTAAGCCTATTGATATACTAAAAGATGGGTCTACGACAAATATTTCTATGCGTTACATACATCAGCACAAACTTATAATACCCTTTCCACCTATGGTGGTGAAGGGTATAAAAATGGGTTACTTTTTATTTTTGAGAAATTTCAACCAAAAATAAACAATTTTTTCAAGATGAAGTAGTTTTGGAGGTATTCAATTTTCCCCCTAAAAATTCATGTCCCTCAGGATATGCACCAAAAATTTTATATTGTAAATGAAGAAATTTCAAAAATAGACAAGATTTATCATTAAATGACTCCTTAGTATTAAATAGTTCAGTTTTGCTTAAATATAATCGAATTTACTTAGTTTTTTCACGTTGGAAAATGGTACATTTTTCTCAGCTCGGTTTCAGAAATCATTTTTAAATTTTTCGAAAATTTTGTTCAACATATATTACAAATTTAGGATTATTTCACCAGTTAAAACAGAAAAATGAGAAAATGAAAGTCAAAAACATTTTGGTAGATATCTTGAACAATTTTGTCGTACCTGCGATTTAAAATGAAAGAATTTCGCGAAAATTTAATTTTTTGTTTCAAATTCGAGTAGATCTGCTGTCAGTAATTTTTTTTCAAATTCGAACTTAAAATTGTTTTTTTTTACCATTTTTATAAGAAAACATAAAAAGTGAGATTTTTTTTTAAATTGGAAATTATTTTTTATACTTTTTATGGAAATAATTTAGTTTAACCAACAAAGCATTTTTTTCCAAAGTTGAATTAATTAACAAATTTCAACTATTTAATTAAAAAAATTATAAAATTTTATGCAAACAATAAATACTTAAGTACAATTATTTTCTTAAACAAACTAATTTGTATTAAAAACTGACAACAATAAAATTTAGTTTAATATTATGGTAATATGCTTTTTATTATTCTTTTTATTTTTCAAACTATTTTTTTTTTTTTTTTGCAAAAATTAAAGTTTTCGAATTTTTAATGTAAAAACTATGTCGAACAGCTGCATGATGGAGAGTATTTTTGGAAAACAGCTAACCACCGAAAATGCTCTATGTTCATACTCCGCTTATGCACAACAAAATTTGGTGTATTAGATAAATATATTCATGCAAAACTGTTAAGCACTGAAACAGTGTCTAATAAAATTTGGTACAAAAATGGAGTTATCTTAGTTGCTATACTAAAAACTTCATATTTGCAATTGAGTTTGTTCTTTAATTGCTTTTTTTATTTTTTTATGTAGTTAAGAGTAGAGGAGAAAGATAAAATTTCTTATTTTTATAGGAAAGTTTTTCAAAATTTGCTATTTTATAGAAACTTTTTCAAAATTTCTTATTTTTATAGGAAATTTTTCGAAAATTTATTATTTTTATAGCAAATATATGAAAAATTTCTTATTTTTATAGGAAATATTTGAAAAATTTCTTATTTTTATAGGAAATTTTTAGAAAAAATACTAATTTTTGTAGGAAATTTTTGAAAAATTTCTTATTCTTATTAAAAATATTTCTTATTTTAAAATGATTTTTTCCAAAAGTTCTTATTATACCCTTCACCACCATAGGTGGAAAGGGTATTATAAGTTTGTGCTGATGTATGTAACGCATGGAAATATTTGTCTTAGACCCACCGTTTAGTATACCAATAGGCTTAGAATCACTTTAGCGATGTCCGTACGTCCGCCCGTCCGTCTGGCTGGCTGGACCCCCATGTAAACTTTGTAATCAAACTACAGATCGCAATTCTAAAGATAATTTGATGAAATTTGGCACAGATCATTTTTTTGATAATACGACCACGGCTACTGAAATTGGTCAAAATCAGTCCATTATTTGTGGTACCTCTCATAGGTCCCACTTCCCGGAATTGATATATTGGCCACAAAAATCAATACTTTTTCATGAAATTTAAAACAAATACTGCTTATGTAAACTTAAATCACTGTACCAAATTTTCGGTCCACATTTGACCATAGCTCCCATACAAACTTTTCTTTAAAAACGCACTAAATGAGACAAAAATCACTAAAAAGCTCGTAAATCTGAAGATAATGGGAATTTTAAGTTTATTTTTTACATACATAATTTTTGTAACAACTGTAGTCAATTTGCCAAATTTCGAGATGATCGGTCCACATTTGATCCTAGCTCTCATATACGTCCAAAAGTTCGGAAGCAGCTTAAATATAAAAGTTTTGAGAAAATGTTTGTATGATGGCAAAATTTAGCAAATATATATCTTTATACAGAAAAAATAACACTTTTGACCGTAGTGGTGAAGGGTATCGTATGGTCGGGCTTGACCGACTATAGCACCTTCTTACTTGTTTCAATTGAGTTTGTTCTTTAATTGATATGTTTTTATATAGTTTAGTGAAGAGGCGAAAAATAAAATTTTTTATTTTTATAGGAAAGTTTTAAAAAATTTTCTATTTTATAGGAAATTTTTCAAAATTTCTAATTTTGATAGGAAATTTTTCCAAAATTTATTATTTTTATAACAAATAAATGAAAAATTTTTAATTTTTTTAGGAAATATTTGAAAAATTTCTTATTTTGATAGGAAATTTTTAGAAAAATACTAATTTTTATAGGAAATTTTTGAAAAATTTCTTATTCTTATTAAAAATATTTCTTATTTTAAAATTATTTTTTTCAAAAGTTCTTATTTTTATAAGAAATTTTTCAAAAATTCTTACCTTTATAGAAAATTATTGAAAAACTTCTTATTTTTATAGGAAATTTTTGAAAAATTTTTGGTTTTTATAGAAAAGTTTTGACAAATGTCTTATTTTTGTAGGAAATTTTTGAAAAATTTCCTATAGGAAATTAAAAAAAAAAAAAAAATTTATAAGAAATTTTTAAAAATTTTCTTATTTTTATAGGAAATTTTTTAAAAGTTTCTTTTTTTTATAGAAAATTTGCCAAAATTTTCTTATTTTTATAGGATTTATTTTAAAATTTCTTATTTTTATACGAAATTATTCAAAAATTTCTTAATTTAATATTAAAGTATTGGAAAACTTCTTATTTTTGTGGGAAAATTTTGAAAAATCTATTATTTTTGTAGGAAATTTTCAAACATTTTCTTGTTTTTATAGAAAAATTTTAAAAAATTTCTTATTTTTATAGAAAAATTTTCAAGAATTTCTCATTTTTATAGAAAATTTTTAAAAAATTTCTGTTTTTATAAAAAATTTTTGATTTTTATATGAAAATTTTTAAAACTTTCCTATTTTTATTGGAAATTTTTGAAAAATTTCATATTTTTATAGGATATTTTAAAAAAATTTCTTATTTTTTATAGGAAGTTTTTGAAAAACTTTATAATTTTATAGGAAATTTTACAAAAATTTCCCATTTTTATAGGAAATTTTTCAAAAATTTCTGATTTTTATAGGAAAGTTTTTAAAAACTTATTTTTAAAGGAAATTTTTAAAGAATTTCTTTTTAAAGGAAATTTTTGAAAAATGTCTCATTTTTATAAGAAATTTTCGAAAAATTACTTATTTTTATTAAAAACTTTTCTAAAATGTTTTATTTTTATAGGACATTTTTCAACAAATTTATTATTATTGAAAAATTTCTTATTTTTATAGGTTAATTTTGATGAATTTCCAATTTTTATAGCAAATTTTTGAAAAATTTATTATTGCTATGAGAAATTTTTAAAAAATTTCTTATTTTAATATCAAGTTTTTTTCATTTAAATATAAAATTTTTCAAAAATTTCTTACTATTTTAGGAAATTTTTCAAAAATGTATTAATTTTTTGGAAATTTTTTAAAAATTTCTTATTTTTATATGAAATTTTTAAAAATTTTTTTTGTGATTTTTTTTAATTTTAAGTGAAATTTTTCATTTTTTTTTATAAAAAATTAGTCTAAAATTTCTTAATTTTATTGGAAATTTTACAAAAATGTCTTATTTTTTATGAAATTTTTCCAAAGTTTCTTATTTTAATAAAAAAATTTTCCAAAAATTTCTCATTTTTATAGGAAATTTTTCAAAAATTTATTATTTACATACGAAATTTTTTCAATAATTTCTTATTTTAATAGAAAATTTTTAAAAAATTAATTATTTTTATAGAAAATTTTTAAAACAATTTCTCTATTGAACAACAAAAAGTCTTAGAGGACCACATTTCCATCCTCTACTGCTATTTTACAATCATGTTGAGTATTTTGCATACTTAAGATGCATATGACTGTTCTCGAAATTTGCGATCCTGTATTCTGCATTCAGTTCCCTACGTCTTTGCATAAAACACTAAAAACTATCTGCTGGCTAAGTTCTATGCAAACAGATAACGTTTATTCTTGTTGCGTTTTTAAAAGTTTTTTTTTTGTTCTATTTATTCATTCGTCGTTCCATCATCAGTCGTTGTTGCTGGAGTAAAAATATTCAAGAAGTTTTTAATGTTTTAAAAGCATATTTTCATTTAATGACGATGGTATAATGTTTTATATTGGTTAGCTGGTATTTATGCCATATTCTGCATATGTTGAATAATTATTTAAGTTTCTTTCGCATTTAAAATGAATATGAATGAATATATGATAATAATAAATAACTTTTACTAATAACTAAAAGTTTTGCATTATTGTTGTCTTTGAATTAATTTTCCTACTTTTTTTGCCTGTTATTTATTAATGTGGCAACATATGTTGGGAATATTAAGTATTTTTATGGCCATTAAATTATTACTTTTGCAAGAGTTGAAGACTGAAGTAGTAAAAGTGAAATTTGATAAAAATTTTCTGGCGAAGCAGATAATTTGTTATAATTAGTATGAGGAATGCGAAGTGGAAGCAATTAGGTAACCATTAACAGCTTTAATTTAATAACTTTTTTTTTCGAAGAAAGTTAAGAAGTTATCTTGAGGCATAATTTTTGTTTTCTTTTCTAGTAAAGCCTACAATAACTTATTGAAAATTCATAACAATTAATACAATCGAAAATGTATACAAAAAACATTTTTTAGATTTCAGGAAAACTGAACTTTTATATATTCTTAAAAAAATAAAAAAAAACTATTTTTTTTTTTAAGAATTTTTATTATTTTACTAATTACAGATTTCACAATAAAAAAATTTCGATAGAAAGTTTGTCATTAAAAAATTTTCTGTATATTTCTCATGAAAAAATTTTCTATAGAAAATTTCACATAAAAAAATTTTCTATAGAAAATTTCACATAAAAAAAATTTCTATAGAAAATTTCTCATTAAAAAATTTTCTATAGAAAATTTCTCATTAAAAAATTTGTATAGAAAATTTCTCATTAAAAAATTTTCTATAGAAAATTTCGCATTTAAAAATTTTCTATATAAAATTTCTCATTAAAAAATTTTCAATAGAAAATTTCTCATTAAACATTTTGCTCTATCTCATATATTTTTCAAAAAATATCACTTTTATTTGCAAGAAGTCAATTATTTGAAAGAGTTTAAACAATTTTTGTTAGTTATTAGATTTTAGCTTTTTAGCTCTTATAGCTTCCAAGAAATTTTTTTAATGCGAAATTTTCTATATAAAATTTAAACAATGAAAAATTTTCTATAGAAATTTTTTTCTAAGAGAAATTTTCTATAGAAAATTTTTTCATAAGAAATATTTTCCCATTAAAAACTTTGGTATAGACAATTTTTCATTAAAAAATTTCTCATTAAAAACTTTTCAATAGAAAATTTCTCGTTAAACATTTTGCTCTATCTCATATATTTTTCAAAAAATATCACTTTTATTTGCAGAAAGTCAATTATTTGAAAGAGTTTGAACAATTTTTGTTAGTTAATAGATTTTAGCTTTTTTGGCTCTTATAGCTTCCAAAAAATTTTTCTTGATGCCAAATTTTCTATAGAAATTTTTTTACTGCGAAATTTTCTATAGAAAATTTTTTAATGCGAAATTTTCTATAGAAAATTTTTTAATGAGAAATTTTCTATAGAAATTTTTTTCTAAGAGAAATTTTCTATAGAAAATTTTTTCATAAGAAATATTTTCCCATTAAAAACTTTGGTATAGACAATTTTTCATTAAAAAATTTCTCAATAAAAACTTTTCAATAGAAAATTTCTCGTTAAACATTTTGCTCTATCTCATATATTTTTCAAAAAATATCACTTTTATTTGCAAAAAGTCAATTATTTGAAAGAGTTTAAGCAATTTTTGTTAGTTAATAGATTTTAGCTTTTTTGGCTCTTATAGCTTCCAAGAATTTTTTTAATGCGAAATTTTCTACAGAAAATTTTTTAATGAGAAATTTTCTATAGAAAATTTTTAATGAGAAATTTTCTATAGAAATTTTTTTCTAAGACAAATTTTCTATAAAAAATTTTTTCATAAGAAATAAAGACTTTTGTATAGACAATTTTTCATTAAAAAATTTCTCTTTAAAAACTTTTCAATAGAATATTTCTCATTAAACATTTTGCTCTATCTCATATATTTTTCAAAAAATATCACTTTTATTTGCAAAAAGTCAATTATTTGAAAGAGTTTAAGCAATTTTTGTTAGTTAATAGATTTTAGCGTTTTTGGCTCTTATAGCTTCCAAGAATTTTTTTTAATGCGAAATTTTCTACAGAAAATTTTTCAATGAGAAATTTTCTATAGAAAATTTTTAATGAGAAATTTTCTATAGAAATTTTCTTCTAAGACAAATTTTCTATAAAAAATTTTTTCATAAGAAATAAAGACTTTTGTATAGAAAATTTTTCATTAAAAAATTTCTCATTAAAAACTTTTCAATAGAAAATTTCTCATTAAACATTTTGATCTATCTCATATATTTTTCAAAAAATATCACTTTTATTTGCAAAAAGTCAATTATTTGAAAGAGTTTAAACAATTATGGTTACTTAATAGATTTTAGCTTTTTTGGCTCTTAAAGCTTCCAAGAAGTTTTTTTAATGCGAAATTTTCTTTAGAAAATTTTTTAATGAGAAATTTTTGATAGAAATTTTTTTTCTAAGAGAAATTTTCTATAGAAAATTTTTTCATAAGAAATATTTTCCCATTAAAAACTTTTGTATAGACAATTTTTCATTAAAAAATTTCTCATTAAAATCTTTTCAATAGAAAATTTCTCGTTAAACATTTTGCTCTATATCATATATTTTTCAAAAAATATCACTTTTATTTGCAAAAAGTCAATTATTTGTAAGAGTTTAAACAATTTTTGTTAGTTAATAGATTTAAGCTTTTTTGGCTCTTGTAGCTTCCAAGAAATTTTTTTAATGCGAAATTTTCTATAGAAATTTTTTTTCTAAGAGAAATTTTCTATAGAAAATTTTTTCATAAGAAATATTTTCCCATTAAATACTTTTGTATAGACAATTTTTCATTAAAATCTTTTCAATAGAAAATTTCTCGTTTAAAATTTTTCTACAAAAAATTTCTCGTTAAAATTTTTCTATAGAAAATTTCTTATTAAAAATTTTTCTATAGCAAATTTTTCAATAAAAACTTTTGTATTAAAAATTTCTTATTAAAGAATTTTCGATAGATAGTTTGTCATTAAAAAATGTTCTCATTAAAAATTTTTTTATACAGTCTTATATAAAATTTTCTAAAAAAAAAAAATTGTCACTAAAAAATTTTGTATAGAAAATTTCTTATATAAAATTTTTTTATAGAAAATTTCTCATTTAAAAATTTTCTATAGAAAATTTCTCATTAAAAAAAATATCTATATAAAATTTGTCATTAAATAATTTTGTATAGAAAATCTTACATAAAAAAAATTTTCTATAGAAAATTTTTCATTTTTGTAGAAAATTTCTCATTAAACATTTTGCTCTATCTTATATATTTAAAAAAAAAATATCACTTTTATTTGCAAAAAGTCAATTATTTGAAAGAGTTTAAAACATTTTTATTAGTTAATAGATTTCAGCTTTTTTTGCTCTTATCGTTTCCAAGAAAGCGGCACTATTTTATTTCTTACTGAAATTTTCAAAAATCGATTTTTTGAACAAATTATGAAATTTTTTTAGTAATCTCAGGTTTTTACTTATTTGACTGTATCACTTTTCCTATTTCCCCACAAAACTTAAATCTATTATTTTTTGGAATTTTTTAAACTATTTTATTAATCACAGTTTTTGAATATTTGGAAATATCTCTTATAGTTTTCAAGAAAATCACATTTTTTTATTTCCTTATAAAAATGTTTGAATTGTCGATTATTTAAGCGAATTTTGAAAAAATTTAAAATGATCAGAGATTTTGGTTTATTTGGTTTATCTTTTAGATTTTTAAAGAAATATTAATATTTATATTTCCTTACAAAAATCCAATATTTGAACATATTTAAAATTTTTTTAAGTGATCATATATTTTGATTTTTGCTTAGAAGGTTCTATCTCTTATAGTTTTTAAGAGACTCGTGCTTTTACATTTCAATAAAAAACAAGTAAAAAAGTACTATAGTCGGTCAAGCCCGACCATACGATACCCTTCACCACTAAGGTCAAAGGTGTTCCTTTTCCTGTATAAAAACAAATATTAGCTAAATTTTGCCATCATACAAACATATTCTGAAAACTTATACATTTAAGCTGTTTCCGCCATTTGGACTTATATAAGCCAATGTGGACCGATTATCTCGAAATTTGGCAAATTGATTACAGTTGTTACAAAAAATAAACTTAAAATTCTCATCATCTTCGAATTTACGAGGGTTTTAGTGAATTTTGTCTCATTTAGTGCGTTTTTAGAAAAGAGTTTGTATGAAAATATATTTTTGTGACCAATATATCAATTCCGGGAAGTGGGACCTATGGGAGGTACCATAAATAATGAACCGATTTTGACGAATTTCAATAACCATGGTCCCATTATCAAAAAAATTATCCGTGCCAAATTTCATCAAATTATCTTTAGAATTGCGCCCTGTAGTTTAATTACAAGGTTTATATGGGAGTCTAGCCAGGCAGATGGACGGACATTGCTAAATCGACTCGAAAGTGATTCTAAGCCTGTTGGTATACTAAAAGATGGGTCTTAGACAAATATTTCTATGCGTTACATACATCAGCACAAACTTATAATACCCTTTCCACCTATGGTGGTGAAGGGTTATAAAAACTTATAATACCCTTTCCACCTATGGTGGTGAAGGGCATAAAAATTAATTGAGTTTTGGAATTTTTGTAGTGGTTACATATTTTCGATTATTTAAGTCTTTTCTTCAATAGTTTTAATGAAAATCGCACTTTTATATCAGTGGCTTGGTGCTAAAAGGGCCAATATCAATTTTTACTGTTTTGAGTTAATCATTGCATTTGATTCCTTTTTTACTCCCTTTTATTTGGCTCCAACAGCTAATATCTAACTAAACTCAGAAAAGATTTATAAGAGTTTTTCTAAGCAATGTTACTACGGGTTTATATGGAAAATAAAAACTTTAAATCAAATTTTCTCAAAACTAGTTTTTTTGACATTGGCCCTTTTAGCACCAATTCACAGATATATTCTCACTAAAATTTTCAAAAACTTTATTGTTTTTTTGAATGATCACAGAATTTAACTTATTTGGCATTGAGAATTTCTAAAGAAATTGCACTTTTTTATTCCTTCCCAAAACGTTCAAAAAATCGATTACACTGCTCTGCAAAAATTCATTTTTTGTCTTTCCTTTTAATAAAACTATGCGGACTATATGGATCTTGATGCGCTAAACTCAAATCCGTTTTCGGTTTTTTTCCATCAGATCTGGATTTTTTTTTATGGGCATGGCAAATTTTTCTCCTTAAATTAGTCAGGTACGGAGACCTATTTCGTCCTAACTCGAGAACGACTCATCCGATTTTCAAAATTAAAACACTTGAAGATGCACATTTTTAAACCGATTTTTATGGTTTTTTATTTTATTCTTAATTCTTTTTTAATTACATTTTTAACCTGAAGAAATTACGAATTTCGCACGAAAAAAAAATGTTCTCCATTAATTTCTAAATAACTCCAAAACGATAAGAGATACAGAAAAATTATATTAGACTAAAATAAATCGGATGAGTCGTTCTCGAGTTAGGACAAAATAGGTCTCCGTACCTGACTAATTTAAGGGGAAAAATTTGCCACGCCCATAAAAAAAAATCCAGATCTGATGGAAAAAAACCGACAACGGATCTGAGTTTAGCGCATCAAAATCCATGTAGTCCACATAGTTTTATTAAAAGGAGGATTTGGCTGCAGAGCAGTGTTACTTAAAGGAATATTAAACAAAGTCATCTCAAATTTAGGCTTATTTAGCTCTATCTCATACAGTATTCAAGAAAATCGGTTTTTTATACTCCCTTACAAAAACTAAAAAAAGCTATTATTTTGAATTATTTGCCTAAATTTTTTATAGTTTTCAACAAAATCGCACATTGTTATTTTTTTACAAAAATTAAAAATTAACGAATTTTTTGAAAACTATTAGAGGTTAAACGAAATACGACGAATTCAACAAAATTCTCAAAAATCAGTCATATAAGATTTTTGAGAATTTTGTTGAATTCGTCGTATTTCGTTTAATCTCTAATAGTTTTCAAAAAATTCTCTACAAAAATGTTTAGTTGAATTTTGAAATTTTTTTAGTTATCAAAGATTTCGACTTATTTGGATCTAAGTCTAACAGTTTTCAAGAAAATTTACACGTTTATATTTCCTTTTAAAAATTAACAAAATCTATTTTTATATCGAATTTTAAAAATGTTTTTAGTAAATACAAATTTTGTCCTATTTGGACAAAATTTTTCTAGTTGTGAAAAAATCGCACTTTCAAACAGATTTTTGAAATCTATTTTTTTAAATAATTTTGAAATTTACTTTAGTTATAATTTTTTTTAGCTAATTTTGGTCTTTATCCTGTAGTTTTGTCCAAAGTTGTTTCTTGTTTAATAATAATGCTAATAATTTAATAATAATGCTAATAAATAACTAAAAAACACATTATAATACTTGCATAAATATAATGAAACCTGGGGCCAAATTACCGCATTCGATATCGATCGAAAACTCAGACTTTTAAGCAAATATTGTGAAGTATACTTTAGGGCTGTTCAAAGTTACTTCGATGCTAAAAGTTTATTGACTTTTAGCATCGAAGTTTTTAAAAATATATATTGTTCAATTAAAATTATTTTACTATTGTTCATCTTTTGCAAATAAATTCAAAAAAATATAGTAAACTATGCATCTTTTAAATAATTTTGATTATCCTTAAAGTATGCTATACAAATATTTTGAAAATATCTCAGATTTCGATCGATATCGAATGCCGTAATTTGGCCCATGTTCTAGAGAGCCTATGTAGAAAACACATTAATAATTTTATTCAAAACTGCCATAAGCCAAAAATTTTGAGTCAAATTTCCTCGCCAAAATTTCAAAAATAGGTACTTTATGTTGTTAAATATGAGTTTAAATCATTTTAATTAAATTTTGAATTATGGCCTTATTTAAGCAAATATGCTATCTGATATCTAGAAATGGTTATATTAGCAATATTCCAAACAATAATAATAATAATAGCAACAATATTAATATTATCCAATAAAACTGGATATTATTATTGCTTCTACTGCTTTGGTGTTGTTCATGTTTAGTTTAAGTTTGTCATTGTCATCACATTAAATTTATGATTAACAATTTCAAATAGGCCACAGATTCTCTAACTTCAAGTGCATTACTCATATGCAAAGCTAAAGGTAACTTAAGACTAAGGAAATATTTGAGCAAACAAGCTTTTTCCAAATATATAGTTAACTAATCGAAGCTATAGATATAGTCATTTAAGTATTCCGATTCACTAAGAATCCATTCCAAACAATGTTCGTATAAACGACCGACAGTCCCTGTCTAAGGCTACTCATCTTGACAGTAACAAAGATGAATATAGAATTTGAATTGTCAAGCTTGACTAACAAAAATTATTTTTTTTTTATAGCCATTATGTACCTACTTATTTCATCAAATACTTTCCTAGTTGCCACTTATCAACAAACAACAAAACTGTTTATGGCAAAATATATCCATATAAATTTCGAACCAAAATTTGGTTTATTTTGGATTAAATATTTAATGCACATGCTATTCTATTTATGTACTTTATGGTTTTCGAGTGAATATTAGAAATTTGTATTAAATTAGTTTGTCTTCAAGATTTGATGATGATTTTATTTAGATATTTTATAAGTAGATGGATGGATTTCTATAGTCTTCTTATTATAATTAAACAACAGAACTAGATTTGAAGATATTATTTCTTAGGAGATTTAAATGAAATAATAATTACAGTCAAATCAGTTCTTGGAAGATTTGCATTTAGAAGCAAGAATTAGGTTATTAGGTTGGGAAGATCAAAGGTTTGGTATTTATTAAGAAATTGAAATTAATAATTATGCTGAAAATTGTATTATTTTTGACTTTGGTTCAACAACACAGTACGACAAAATCAATTTTTTTTGAGTACACATGAGTAATGTTAACAGAATATGAAAATAGGCTTAAAATAAAGAAATACGTATTTCGGCGTTTTGCTGTATCACGTCAGAATTTTAAGAAAATCGATTTTAAAGTTTCGAAGGACCGTGGAGGTTCACTTGTAATGTAATACTATTATAAAAAGTTCTATAAAAATAGAATGGGTAAACCGATAAATGCTTGAGTCAGTTTTGAAAAGGGAATTAAATTTGGATTTGTTTTTATTAAGTTGTTAATACTTTAATAAGTTGTTAAATACTTTCCGTTTAGCTTAATATTTAGTTAGGATAAAGAAGTTGATAGTAATACGACAGGTCCATATATTCTGTTAGGAGTTCCTAATCCATCTACCTTATACATAATCTTAATATGCTGCTTGTACCTCCGAATCTTTTTGATTGTAGATATAAAAAAGGGGATGTAATATATATATATAAGAATTATAGCCAAATGTTGACCGATTGTAATAAAATTTGACACACTGGCTGGTATTTATATAAAGCTTATTTTTGTAAAATTTAGTGGTAATGGCTGTCACAGTTTCTAATTTAATAGCTTTTACCTGGTCCTTGCTAAATATTTTTTGGTTTCCGCGAGTGTTTTTTATATGAAAACTATAGTCAAATATGGACCGATTCCTATAAAATTTGATATACTGACCAATAGTTGCATAAAACTTCTCTATTTTAAATTTAGTCGTCATAGCTATTACAATTGTACTCAGTTTATTACCATTCATGTGTTTCCCGGGGCGGGGTTATATGGGAGCTCTAACTAAATGTGAACCGATTTCGCCCATTTTCTGTACATAACTTTTGTTACAAATCAAAAATACTTTTGCAAAATTTTGTAGCTCTAGCTTTTGTAGTTAAGGAGCTGTCGTGCTTTTATCTAACGGACGGATATAACCCCTCTTTTCTTTTTGTATTTTTGTGTTTCCGTAAGTTTTTTATATGGAAGCTATGGTCAAATGGTGACCGATTGTGACAAAATTTTGCACACTGGCTGACATTCACATAAGACTTCCTTGTGCTAAATTAAGTGACCAAAGCTGTTACAGTTTATCATTTATTGGCATTTAAGTAAATTTCAGGTGGAATTAAGGCTGTTTCCGTAAGTTTTTTATATGGGAGCTATGGTTAAATGTAAATTGATTTCGATGAAATTTTATATGCTGCCTAGTGCTTATGTAAAACTTCTAGATACCAAATTTTGTCATCATAGCTGTTACAATTTGTCATTTATTAGCAAATAAGCGATTAGCCTAGACGAGGTTAGACGGGAGCTATGGTCAAATATTAACCGATTTTGCCCAATTTCAATACCAAATTTTTCTCATAGATGAAGAATGTTACCAAGATTCAGTGAGCTAGCTCCTACCGTTTAGGCGTTATCGTGATTTCAACAGACAGACAGATAGACAGATAGACAGACAGACAGACAGACAGACAGACAGACAGACAGACAGACAGATGTCGCTCAATCGTCTTAGAGTTTTATAAGGATTCAGAATATATATCGTTTTTGATTTTTGAGCCAATATTAAGGAAACGACAAACGGAATGACAATCTTAATATATCCCCCATTCTTTTTGATGGTGTGTATAAAAAACAAATTTTTTCCACTTTTTTTATTTAAATTGTTTATTGTTGCTTATTCTTAAATTGAAGTTTATAAAAGTTTGTACCAATATAATAAGAAAATTTAAATCAGACAAAAATCTAAAAGTTATTAAGCTTTTTATAAGCCGACTAGTACTACAATGGTACTACGCATACATTCTTTTCTTGGAGAAAAAAGATATTCGCTTTTAAAATGCTGTGACGGACGCTACAAAAGTGACTTTGTTTCAACACGTGTTTCTGCTAATTTTATCAAATAGCTCATAGTAATAAAAAAATTGTAAATACATTGAAGAAAATCAGAAAATCAGAGGATTACAAAACAGCTTTTATAAAATATTTTTAAGTTTCAAGTTTGCTTAAAAATCCATAAATGTACGGTTGCGGACGCTACGTGACGGACGATACAGTTCTTACTTGAATATTTTTTATTAGGAAAAAAATCATATTTTATATTTTTTTTAAGGATTCGTTAATCAGTGAAAATAATGGTTGTATTTGTTCCAGAATTTCATCTCCTTTCTTTTCATGTTCGCGGTTAAAATGCGATTTTAGGGCACAATTTAATATTTCACAAAACGGCTAAACACATAAATTTATTTAAAGTTTCACACTTTTTACATCTTATTTTTCGTACCGAGAATGCTGCGGCTAGCTGTTAGAGTGTCCTAAAAATAAAAAAAAAAAAATTAATTTCAAAATCATCAAATTTGCCCCACTGTATATTTTTTTAACACCTTATTTCTCAAATTTAATCTATGGATATAGACAGTGTTATTGCTTTCTGAATAAGACAGACATGTGTTCGTATATTTTGTACTTAATAAATATTATTTTGTAAAAAATATATACTGTGACGGACGCTACATACTTTCCTATACATATTATTTTGTAAAGTGCTATATAAACATCTATATATTTTTAGCCTAATGTAAAGCATACCATAAGTTTTCTTCACAAACCAAGTTTAATTGGAGAAAAAAGAAAAATTGCACTATTCAAATTAAAAAAACATTTATTTCTGTGACAGAAGCTACATAGTGTGAGTCTTTTTTTACTTGCCGTTATTTATATCACTCCAATTTCTTTTGATTGGGTCTTTTACATCTAATTGTATAAAATTAAGCAGACTTTGAGCCCCTACCGAAACTTGATACCTAAATGGATATTTTTGTGATTTTTATGAACTTTTAAAAAACCCATTAGTTTCAAAAATGTATAAAAATTCGAGATGGGTGCAAATAAAGACCTGCCATTCACGAAGAAAGCAATCAAAAATTGTATCCATTATATATTCTATAGAATAAATATATGGTAAATATTTTCATAATCACAAATACGTGATTTTGATAGTTTTAAAATTATGTCCTTAGTTTAATGTTTTTCGGATTTGCCCATCTGTAACATAAGTTTTTTGAAGGTGATTTGAGGGTTAAGTTAGAACTAAAGTATGCTATTTCTAATAGGTAAATGCTTACCTTGACTGACATCACCATTTTAATGTTATGACCTAAACATTATTTACTTATAAATAAAAAATTTTGAAAACAAATATTATATAGTCTTTTAAGGACTTTGGGAAAACTTGTTTAATTGTTGGTCTATATTTGACCTTAGTAGTAAATGGTATTATATAGTTGGGCTTGAACGACTAAAACTTTTCTTACTTGTTTTTGAGTTTTTCATATTTATATTTTTCCGAAAGTTGGTCACTTTTGTTATAGCAAAACATCAGAGAGACTTTTCAAATCAACATTTACTAACCAAATATCGCTGTTTACTTATATTAATTAAAGTTTCTTGTCAAACAGAAAACTCGAATGAATGAACAAAGGACTCAATATACGAGTGTATGTATGAAATGAATGTATCTATGAGATGAAAAAACTCATATGAATACTTCACAATATTGTTTGTCCTTTTCTTTAAAAAGAAGTTTCATTAAAGTGAACTCATATGTTTTTCGTATAAGTTATTTGAAAGTTGTCTTATTTGTCCGTAAAGACAAATGTAACTATATTCAAAGAATTTCATTTTGTTCGTCCAAATCTATCTATCTATGCAAATTTTCATAAGGATACTAGTGACTTCATTATATCTATGTCAGTGAATTTTAGACAGATTTAAAATTAGACAACTGTAATGAAACCAAAATAAATTTTTAGCAAAATTTAGGCACTTTCCATACGTGAAGAAATGTCTTTTACATTTTTATACCCACCATCAAAAAGAATGGGGGGTATATTGAGATTGTCATTCCGTTTGTAATTTCCTTAATATTGGCTCAAAAAAGAAAAGCGATATATATTCTGAATCCTTATGAAATTCTAAGACGATTGCGCGATGTCCGTCTGTCTGCCCATCTGTCTGTCTGTCCGTCTGTCTGTCTGTGTGTCTGTCTGTCTGTCTGTCTGTCTGTCTGTCTGTCTGTCTGTCTGTCTGTCTGTCTCTCTGTCTGTCTGTCTGTCTGCCTGTCTGCCTGTCTGCCTGTCTGCCTGTCTGTCTGTCTGTCTGTCTGTCTGTCTGTCTGTCTGTCTGTCTGTCTGTCTGTCTGTCTGTCTGTCTGTCTGTCTGTCTGTCTATCTGTCCGTCTGTCTGTATGTAAGAATCACTAAAACTTAGTAAAAATATTTTTAATTTTTAATTTTGGTATTGAAATTGGGCAAAATCGGTTGACCATAGCTCCCGTATAACCTCGTCTAGGCTAATCGCTTATTTTCTAATAAATGACAAATTATAACAACTATAATGACAAAATTTGGTATCTAGAAGTTTTACATGGAAATCGGTTCATATTTAGCCATAGCTCCCATATAAAAAACTTATGGAAACAGCCTAAATTACACCTGAAATTCACTTAAATGCCAATAAATGGTAAACTATAAAAGCTTTGAGCACTAAATTTAGCACAATGTGAATGCCAGCCATTGTGCAAAATTTTGTTACAATCGGTCACCATTTGACCATAGCTCCCATATAAAAAACTTACGGAAATACAAAAATACAAAAAGAAAAGACGGTTTATGTCCATCTGTCCGTCAGATAAAAGCGCGATAGCTCCTTAACGACAAAAGCTAGACGAGTAATTTTTAGAATAGAGAAGTTTTATGCAACTATTGGTTAGTATATCAAATTTTATAGAGATTGGTCCATATTTAACTATAGTTTTCATATAAAAAACACTCCCGGAAATCAAAAAATATTTAGCAAGGACCAGTTAAAAGCTATATAATTAGAAACTGTGACAGCTATTGCCGCTAAATTTTGCAAAAATAAGCTTTATATAAGTACCAGCCAGTGTGTGAAATTTTGTTGCAATCGGTCAAGATTTGGCTTTAATTCTTATATATATTACATCCCCTTTTTTATATCTACAATTAAAAAGATTCGGAGGTACAAGCAGCATATTAAGATTATGTATATGGTAGATGCATTAGGAACTCCTAACAAAATACATGGATCAGTCGTATTACTATCAACTTTTTTACCCTAACTAAATATTAAGCTAAGGAAATGTCGGAGAATAAAACAAAGTATACCATTTTGATAGTCTTGGACCAAATTTTCATAAAATGCGACGCTTTTTAACAATCTGAATTTTGTTTTTTAGAAAAAAAAAAATAACAGTTACTTTATGATTTTTATTTTTTTGAGCAAAAATAACAGTTACTTTTAAAAATAAAAGTTATTTTTTAACTTTTGTTTTTTCGAGCAAAAGGAACCGTTATTTTTGACTTTTATTATTTCGAGCATGAATAAAAGTTATTTTTTGACTTTTATTTTTTCGAGCAGAAATATAAGTTATTTTTGTATTTTAAGCCCCAATTGTGATTGCAAAACTCAACTCCATTATTTTTTGAGCATACGCAAATAACTTTTTCTAAAAAATTATCTTTGTTTGAAATTTTTTATTAATGAATTAATCATGAATTTATACAAAAATAACTTTTATTTCTGCTCGAAAAAATAAAAGTCAAAAAAATAACTTTTATTTTCTGACTTTTACGATAAAAGTTATAACAGTTGCGGTGCCTGCTTATTAATGTAAAACCATACCCGGTTACGATAACGAATTTTGTTCAAAGTAAATGAATACTAGGGAAATCAGAACTATAAAGCTACTGCAGCCGAAGTTATTCCAAATATTTTACCAACAATACGAACTAGTGTAACAACTTTTTTCCAATTTGGTCCACGTTTTGAATTTGCTACACTCTCGTAGATATATGAGATATTTCTAAATTTAACACAACTTGATGGAGGGTATATAAGATTTGGCACAGCCGAATATAACACTCTTAATTGTTTGTACTAAAACAGTTCTTGTACGTAAACAATTACTAAGAAGTACCTAAATCGAATCTGGAAGTGATTCTGATACTAATAGTATAGTTAAAGATTAACCCTTACAAGTTTTAATGGTATAGGATAAAAATTAACTTTTTTTTTAATAATACTACTCGTTAACTGCAAAAACAAAAGGTCAAAAATTGCATTCCATTACCTTGATACACGGTACGCATATGTATGTGTATGTTACAAACTAGATCTAAAATATACCTTAACTTCTTTGTATACATTTAATTATCTAAAATAATTTTTACAAACACAAACTCCACAATAAATGTGTGAGAATACTAATTTGTGAATGTGTTTACAATTAACTTCTTCACACGCTCCATAAAATAGGGGAGAAAGATCATGTGTATACAAGTGAGTTGCAAATATGCTTTTGTATATATAAATTCCAATGTATCTGTGCTAACGTTACGTGAGTTTTGCAAAAAAAAAAAAAAAAAAAAATAAGTCAAAGGTTAGAGGAATAAACACAACAACAGAAACAGGAACTAAAACCATATTGTGTTTTTCTAAAATGCTCAGTCACGTAAAATAATAACAAATATAAAACATAGGGTTCCTGTCTTTTCTACAACTTTAACTTGTTTTAGTAAAGGCTTATTTTATGGGAGTACGTGTTTCGAGGCAGTTTCTGTTAGGCAGGAGGAAGATATTTAATTCTTTTTAGAAACTGAATGTTTCTTTTTAGAAACTGAATGTTTTCAAAATAACTAGATTATTATATTCTACTTTGCACCAGGTATGTTCTGATGTTTGTAACGCTGGCTTGTATTGTAGGCTTGTATAAAAAGAAATGTCAAACATTTTATTAAAAGTCTAATATAAGCATATTGCACTATGATCCCAATTTATTACAATTATTTGAATTCTTTGAATTTAGTAATAATGTAAATTTTTGGTCATATTTTATCTGCTTTACACTTAAATCTTTTTTGATATGTATAGGAAAGCCAAAGTCAAAATTTGGGAATATTAAGAATTAACGAATTTATTAGAAAATATTGAACAAAATGTATAAACGTTTATATTATACCAAAAATAGGACAAAACAATTTTGGGGACAATTTTGGATAATTATCACAGATACCCACCAAAACAGTGCAAAGTTTTGAGGAATTCTCTATACATTTTAAACTATCTCCTATATAATCCGAGCCTTACTCGGAGTTGTATGATAAGCCGTTGAAAGAAAAATATACCTGCGATACACATTTCGTTTCCAAGTTCATTTATTAAAAAGTAAAAAAGTACCAAAAATACTTTTCACACATTTTTGGTCTTCCTTGGCCTTTCTTTCAAAAAGTTCCTCTTATTTTTTCAGCTTATCCAAACGCAATTTAAATTTTGTTTCCATACCTATTACTTTAAGAGTTATTATGTTACCAATTTTCCCCCTTTTATCCCCTAATTTCAAAAAAGCTCCATATGCATATTTGGAACTTCTTTGGTACCAATTGAATTCCGTACATTTTATAAAAACTCAGTCAACATTTTGTTTCTACTCATATTATTTTATGAGATGTTAAGTTATAATGTTATCGCTTTTTACACATTTTGAACCTCGAAATCACAAAAGTACCAAATACGTGTTCAATATTTTTTTCACATCTATTGATTGCAGTACAAAGTTCCTTTCTATATTCATTGCTACAAAAGATAAGAGTGGGTTTAAAAAGGTACCAAAAAACTATTTTCATCCTTTTTTGCCCCCTATCTAGCATGGTTTGAAAAAAGTACCAAACATCTGTCCGCCTATCTCAGCAGCTGTTTAAACCGTATACTTAAACCATTTTCGATTTTTTTCCCATTTTACCCGTTTTTACCCTCTTAAAGGTAAAATTTCCGAAAGCTTTTTGTTACTCGACCTATACATTAAAAAATTTTGTCAAAATCTTTAGAGCCGTTTTGAAGATAGCCATTCTATATATATATAGAATTGTCTAGTAGGCTAGGTGTTTTTTTTGAAATCTCAAATGGGCGTGACTCCTCCCATATAAATCAAAAATTAAGATTGACAAAAATGAATAATTAAATCAAAATCACTAAACCGATTTAATTGAAGTTTTCAATGCGGATATTTTCTTACTAAATGATAGTTTTTCGCTTTTTGAATTTGAAAATGGACCAAAAAGGAGCTGTGAATCGAAAAATGAGGTAGAAATTCCTTTTCTTTAAAATTGCATCACTTGAGAACGGCTGGACCGATAAAGACAGTTTTTTTTAATATATTTTTGTCTTAGTCCAAGTTAGGACTCTACATAAAGAGAAATTGACCATGTGTACTTTTACGCCCTCTTTTTTTGAATATGGATATTGGGAATAAATGATTATTGTTTGACAATAGTTTGACTGGCGATTGTTTGAAGATTTTCCATGATTATTTCAACCATCAAATAATCATGAAAAATCTTCATGACGATTGTTTGATGATTGATTGACGGATGGCTGTTTGAGGATTTATAATGATTGTTAGTTAATTGTTTTACGATTAACTTGCGATTTTTGACGGTAGTTTGATGATTTTTTGGTGATTATTTGATGATTGTTTAATGGTTGTTTGATGATTGACTGACGACTTTTTAATGTTTTTTTATGATTGTTCAATAATTTTTTCACGATTGACTGATGATTGGTTGACGGTTATTTGATTACTATTTGAAGATAGTTTGATGATTGTTTAATAGTTTTTTGATGATATATATAGTAAAAAATGTTTGTTTCTGTTTGTCTGTGTGAATGTTGTTTGATATTTATGGTCAAAGACCTAGATGAGGACATACGAAAACCATTTTCATAGATTTCCAAACACTTCTCATAAAATTTTAAACAGTTTTGGAAAGTCAAGGTATCAAGATGTTACAAACTGTATGTATAGGGCTCATATTCTAAGAAATAAGGTAAGTTTTTATCAAAAGTTTTCTTAATTTTTGAAATTTCTCGTAATATTTAAAATTCAAAAGCAATTATTTAAAATTTTTTCTTAATTTTTTCTTTTAAAAACCTTGTGCATTTTATACAGTTTTTTAAAGTTAGTTCTATATAGAAAAAAATGGGACATTACTAATTGATATCGGTTTACACTTACAAAAGTTATTTAACTTTTTCCAAAGTTAAAATTTTTCGATTGCAAACAAAATACTTTTTATGAATTTCTGGTAAAAATGTTTATATACGTAGTACCATGGTAGTATAAGGTAGTGCGTAGTACATGGTCTAGTCAGTTTATGAAAAACTTTATAACGATTTTACGTGTTATTTGAAATTAAATTCCCTTGTTATATTAAAATTAAGTTTTATGAGTTTTCATATAAGAATAAGCAATACAAAGCTACTAAAAGTAAAAAAGTGGACAATTTTTTTAGGATGTTCTTAACAACAACAAAAAAATACTAATAAAAAAGTTTTACTGTAGCGTATTACACTAAAATCCATATTTATTACAATTATTTATTATTGTTATAAATAGTTTTGGATAAAATCAAAAAATTTTGATGGGGAAACCTTTCCTCCACGCGTTTCGATGGTTGGTTAGGCCATCGTCTTAAGTCCCTAACTCTTGACACAGCGAAAACCACGCATATTATCTTATTTTCAAGACAGAATAAATACGAATTATTGTGTCCAACAAGCAAAGATTAACATCGGAACAGGAGCTCACAACATTTTTCAGTTTTATCTTTTCTTTACTACCCAAATTTTTTGTGGGTGCTCTGTTGGTGACCAAGGCAAAAGCGCTATGAAGGGGATTGAAAAAGGATTAAAATAAACAAAAGTTTATTTTAAAACGATGAAATCGGTTTTTTGCGTATAACTCCTAAACTTGGAGGTGTTTCTGATTTTTTTTACACGATTTGTCATGTACTCAATAAGGCCTACCACCCACACTTCTCGAGTTTTTTTGTGTATCAGAGCCTTATCTGTCCTTATAACTTTGGCAGTGTAGGGTATCATATTATCAGGCTAGACTTATACTTATCTTAGTAAAAACTTGTAATTGGTAGTCGATTGTTAGAACTTTGTTTCAAATCAATTGATTGCTTAATAAATTCAAAATTTTATATAAACATTTTAAATATATGACATCTAAATACAATTTCATTAACTTTAATATTCTATCATATACTTAAACAACGTTTTATTTGAAAACATTAGCATAAAAATAACCTATTCATCAATAAACTTAAATGTTTCAAATAAAATCTCTCTACAGATTAAGAAGCAATCTTTAATATCATCGAAAAAATCTCTGATAAAAGCAACAATCAAATCAATATAAAATTTGTTGTTGTTCATAATAAAATCAGCATAAATTTTAAAACGTTTTTAAAGTTAAGTACAAAAACAGAAAATGTTTGAATTCTTTTTGTTATATTTTTATCTCAGCAAACAAATTGTTCTTATAGATAAACACTCCTATTTTTTTTTCAACCACAAATATTTTCATATTTAACGTATCAATGTTTGCGTAAATAATCAATTTGTAAAGAAAAAGTAAGCGAAATGTTTAAATATTTACTCTAAACATACATTTACATATAAGCATACCACAAATTTTATATTACATATGTAGGTTGTATGTTTGGATGTTGATACCTTAGTTTATATGAACGTTATATTCCCTTCCCCCGAGCCTTGGCAAACACACACTCACCTTTTAAAGAAGAAAATTTGGAAGAGAAAAAAAAAAGTAAACTGCTGATTAGACAAAAAATTGTTTAAACTAATTTTGCATAATAAATTAGCATCACTTATCGCTTTACAAAAAAAAAAAAAAGAATATGATAAAGAAAGAGGTCCTGGCAAGGACTATTAAATGGAGAGGGTGTGATGAAAAATAATATAAAAATCAAAAAGATTTTTACTTAAACACACGCGAATATAGATTCTTTAAAAATGGTTAATTTTATATAAGGGGATTTTGAGGTATCAGCAGGAGCCTAGATATTAGGAGCCTAGATAGTAGAACTTTGAAGATTTTAAGTTTTACATAGAAAATTATTCTAGGCTTAATTTTTAGTTGATTTTATATTTAAAGAAAATTATATGATACCTAACTTGAATATTGAATGTTTTTGAATACTAAGTCTTCAAAACGTGCAATCTCTAAAAGTCATTCAATTTTCCCAAGATTGGGTATATATAACACTGGTCAACAAGAGAAATTACTTTGAAATACAACTATTTAATTTTGATGTATTATGACACCCTAAGTACAATAACACCCGAAATTTTAAATTCTATGGATACGATTTTTTTTTTTATTTTTTTTCTAAAACTACAAATTTTCACAGAGGTCGTTTCATTTATTTTATCATATCTTGGGAATGGCTTCTCTAAATTCGTTGAAAGAATATACTATATATAAAGGGTGGTTAAATTGTAAGGGCCGATGTTGAATGTGAACCACACCTAAACGCCAAGTTGTTTTCCGAATTTTATTTAACATTTCTCTATTTCAGACTTACTCAATTTGAACCATGGAGAGATACACAATCCAACAACGTGTTAAAGTTATCCAGACTTATTATGAAAATGGGCGTTCAAATCAAAATGCATATCGTGCACTTCGTGTTTTTTTTTTTTTGGTCAATTTGATCGTCCAAATGTGCGTACAATCGCAAAAATCGTGGAAAAATTCGAGCAAACCTGGTCTGTAGAAGATGTGTGAACACCAGTGCATGCTCGTACAGCTCGTACTACAGAAAATATTGCTGCTGTTCGCGATAGTGTGGCTGAAGAGCCGTCCACCTCAACTCGTCGTCGTGCCCAACAATTGCACCTCTCAATCTCGTCGTTGATGAACATTATGCATAAAACTGCATTTACACGCTTACAAGGTGCAATTGGCTCAAGAACTAAAGCCTCTTGCCCATTCAAAACGTCGTGAATGGTCAGAATGGTGGCAAGAAATGGCAACAGTGGATATCAATTTTCGAAGAAAATCATCTTCAGTGATGAGGCACATTTTCATCTCAGTGGATTCGTCAATAAACAGAATTGCCGCATTTGGGCGAATGAGAATCCAAGAGTGATTGTCGAAAACCCATTGCTTGGTGTGGTTTATGATGAGGCCGGTCAGGCAGTTACTGTGAGATGATAACGAACTTTTTATGCCCCGAATTGGATGATATGGATGTGGACGATATGTGGTTTCAGCAGGATGGTGCCACTTGCCACAATGGCTCTTTTGCACAACGAATTCAGCGGCCGTGTTATCTCACGTAATGGCGATGTCAATTGGCCTCCAAGATCATGTGATTTGACACCGTTGGACTTTTTTCTTTTTGGTTATTTGAAAGAAAAGGTATACGTCAATAAGCCAGCAGCAATTTAAGAGCTAAAGGATGAGATAATTCGGCACATTAACGGCATAGAACCTCCATTATGGCTCAGGGTCATCGAAAATTTGAACCATCGGATGGAGGTGTGCCGCCGTGGTTGCAGCGCTCTTTTGGCCGATATTTTATTCCATACATAATAGAGTAATACCAATATATCATAATAAAATAATATTACAATAATTTCCTTAATAGTTTGTGTTTTATTCAAAATTAACATCGGCTCTTGAAATTTAACTATGCGCATTTTTTCAAAATTTCGAGACTTGTATTATTTCCGGCTAAGGGATTGATATGGGTGCGAGGGCCAATTGTGGACCGATTGTTACCAAATGTTTGCTATTGGTTTATATTTATTTGTGCAAAGTTTAAGTTATTAAATGCATTTATCTTTAGAGTTATTAATATTTTTGTGCAATTATGTGTATATAAAGGTCTTTTGAGAATGTGTCTGGTATGGGAGGTAAGGTCAAATATGGGCCAATTTCTTCTAAATTAGGAACACTGATTAAGGTTATGATAAGCATATTAAAATACAACTAATTTTTTTTGGCTATAAAGGGCCAAAAACTCTATTTCGAGAAGGCATCCCTATGGGAGGTACGAACTAGTAATCCAATTTCACCCAAAAATAATAGAAATTGTCCATGGACTAAAATATGAGCCTGTGCCAAATTTCATCAAATTATCTTTAAAGAAACGACCTGTAGAATGATAACAAACTTACATGGATAACCGGCCAGCCAGCCAGCCGGATGGACATCTTTAAAACAACTCAGGGAGTGATTCTAAGTCGATTGGTATATTTCTTTATAAGACCAATATTTTTTATGCATTAAACTTATATATTTAAGCTGTTTCCGTCATTAGGACTTATATGAGAGCTAGGGTCAAATGTGGACCAATAATCTTGAAATTTGCCAAATTGATTGCAGTTTTTACAAAAAATATGTATGCAAAAAACAAACTCAAAACTCCCATTACTTTTAGATTTACGAGCGTTTTAGTGATTGTTGTTTTATTTAGTGCATTTTGAGTTTGTTTGGGAGCTATGGTCAAATGTGGCCCGATTTCAACGAAATTCGGTACAGAGATTTTGGTTTATATAAGCAGTATTTCTTTTAAATTTCATGAAAAACTATTGATATTTATGGCCAAGATATAAATTCCGGGAAGTGGGACCTATGGAAGGAACCATAAATAATGGACCAATTTTGACGAATTTCAATAGCGTTGGTCCCACTATCAAAAAAAAAACTATCAATACGAGTTTTTTTTTCAAATTATGTATAGAATTGCGACCTGTATTACATGGTTAGCAGCCGGCAAGCCATCCAGCCAGACGGGCGGACTGACATGGCTAAATCGACTCAGAAAGTGATTCTAAGCCTATTGGTATATTAAAAGGTGAGTCTAAGACAAATCATTCTATGCTTTATATACATCAGCACAAACTTATAATATTCTTTCCGTCTATGGGGGTAAAGGGTATAAAAATTAAAATGAAGTGCGAATAACTCCGAATCGGTTGAGCATATCAACAAATGATCTTTAAAACACTTGAAGATATTTGTATTTGTTATTCTATTTTGTAAGAGATATGATATGATTTAAGAGATATGATAAAATTAATCGACCAGCCTCTTGAGAAATGGCAAATTTTATAAGAAAAAAAATTTAAAAAATCATGTATCCATGGAATTTTAAATCTCGACAGTTTTTAAAATTAGGAGATCACAACAAATTAAAAAATTTAATTGTAACGCAAAAAGTTTCATTTTGTAGAGTAGTGTTATTTAAGCTGCTATTCATTAAACAATTTCACTTGCTCTAGGCCTTAGTTCCTTAAAAATTCCCTCAATCTGATTGTTATGCCCTTTTCCTAAATGCCTTCAATGTATTTTATAAATTATAATATGTGAATTTTATGCTTTGGCTTATTTATGTTAATTTGCATGTGGAGGCTTCTACTTCACACAAAACATTTACAAATAAAATACTAATTTGCATATTCCAAGTATTTTCAACTGTAACATATTACAAAATGCGGTTAAATAAGAAGAAGGCTCTTGGCTGCTCTAAGGAAAGCAGCAGAAAAAAAGTCTTAAAGGAATAAAAATAAACTGAAAGGCAACAATCAAAAACAGTTATATCCTTTATGTATCAGTTTAGGAAGATTTGTTTGTGTATGAGTATAAAAGTGTGTGTGTGTGAGCTTCTAATAAAAACCACTTAAGAAAAAAATCAGCCTTGCGTTTAAGAATATATTTTACATGTAAACGAGTCTAAACCAATAGGGAAAACTTTAAAGCTAAAGGGAAATCCAAGAAAATTTTTTGAAAAAAAAAAACTTTATAGCTTAGTAGTGAAGCATAAACTAACATGAACCATTTTTATAAAAAAATCGACTCCTCCTAAGTTATAAAAAACTAACAATCTAAAATGCAAACACACATACAACATACACCCTAACATTTCTAATCACTAGATATTAAATTTTAGATAAAAACCCAAGAACACTTTTTTCTTTTGAGGATAACAAAATACCATTTTTTTCTTTTTGTTTGATTATAGCAAATTACCGGCATTAAGGAAGCGAAGGTATTTCCTCCTCTTTACTTTTTTGAGTGGATTTTGGTAAAAAATAAAATTATGTTAAAAGTAAGTAAATTAGAAGAGAAAAAAAGGTAGGAATACTTTATTATTAAATTAATATGTGATTATGGATGAATAGATATCAGTAACGAGGGGTTTTTTTTTGCCCTTTTTCATTTAGAAAAACCTCGAATTTATTTTTTGCAGGAATTGGCGCAGACAAATATTTTAATATTATTTAACAAAATTCGATATAAGTTTTGGCGGGTCAATTAATTATGCCAGAAAAAATCTACTGTGTAAAACAATGATATCAATGTTTACAATTTAGAAGATATATAAAAACAAACATTAGTGGAAGGGGTATATTACCCAGTAAAACTTTTCATTACCAAATAATGAGTTAAACAGTTAAACTATTGAACACGAACTACTTACTCATTCGCTGTTTAAGTCATTACATTAACATGGGGATGTCATTGGAGGCAAGTACTTACCAATTGCAGAAAAGTAATGACTTAAGTAAGCAATTTGAAAGCAACAACAGCAACAACTTTTTTGTTGTTGTTTTATTAAATTCCATGGATTTCGATCTTGTGCGAATATTCTCCAATTTTATAGGCCAAGCTTTGAAAAATGTTCCTCTACTTGGTCTTTCTATCGAAGTTTCGGACATCCTCCTCTAACATTAGGTAGTGGGACATTTCAATTCTCATTTTATCCTCTTCAATGTATTTTTTTTTCAAGAGAGGGTTACTAGCCCGTAATCCTAACCCATTTTTATCGATCTTATGGGACAACTCTCGGAACATGTTAACTCACAATATTAATGGGTGTTAACCTAGCTCCCCGGGTGATACCATGAGGAGGTGTGTGTCCACAGTTGAGATGAAGGATGACCCAGATAAGTTGGGCTTACCAAGTTAAGACCAATTAGAATCATGTTTGGTATTCAACATCCTCTACATAATCAAAATTGACTCATGATGGTATTTTTTCATTAACGTGAGTTAGTTTTACAAATTTTTTTTACAGAAGATAATATTTAAGTTCTTAAAATTGAAAAATCATTTAAAAATACTCTTTTAATAAAAAAAAATATATAAAAAATTGTTGCCCTTGGTGGGATTTGAACCGGGGCCATTCAGTCTAAATTACCCTCTTAATTACAAATAAGTTCTTCTGTAATAACTTATTATTTATTCGGATGGTATGTTGTAGTCGTTACAAGGTAACCAGTTATCAGAGTACTTGCCATTACCAAAGTTTTGCTGGGTAGGTTTGTGCTCGAAAATTTTTCGATATAAAAAAAAATTTGAACTATTGAAAATTTTTCTATATAGAAACATTTTTAACTATTGAAAATTTTTTTATATAGAACTATCGAAAATTGTTCTATATAGAAAAATTTGATAAAAAAAAATTATATTTTTTCTTTCAAAAAAACATTATATTAATTATTTTTGTTAGCAAAAATTTAATGTCATTTCTTTTTTAGTTGTTAAATTATTAAAAGTTCTGGAAACGAGGAAATTATTATATGTAACTTTATTTTGCAGATAAACTTATTTTAATGTACTTTTGCTTTTGCATCAAAAAGTTTTTGTTTCGTTTTTTACTCAAAAATTTATTTACATTTATCTTGTCGTCTAACATCCGGCATTAAAAATTGTTCTTTCCTCTTCTTTTGTTGGTTGAAAAGTTTTCTATAAGTAATCGTGTGTGTTGTGAGTCCAACAGTTCCGAAGCCAAGAAAGACTTTTAAAGATAAACGAAATCTGAGATATTATATTCCATAGTAGATCACAAAATATGTTACCAGGAGTTGGTACACAAATTGTATTGCATACTTTTCGGAGTATTATGGAGATTTTTGTTATAACAAAACAAATTAAAACGCATACATTTAACCGGATTTTTTTTAATTACTAACAAATTTTTAACTTAAATACTCCTCCAAAAAGTATACTACTCAATTTTGTAACAAATATCTATAGTTTCTCTTCGAAACATGTTCCTTCCCAAATGAACAAATTGTGACACTTGATTAATTATGGGAACATTCCCTCTGATACCGCAGGGCCGTTTGTATTAATGCATTTGTATGCGTATGTGTTACACATTTAAAACTTATCTTAAAATCTTTATGCATTAAATGTCAACAACTTGAATCCTTCAAATATGTCAAGAAACCATTATAAACATTAATCCTTAAAGACTTTTGTCTTATGCTTTTTTCTCTTTTGTTTTTGTAAAAAATAAAATAGGTGCGTTAACATCAGGGTATGAAATGTGACAGGTAAAATATATCAAACTGGGGATTAAGTTAAATGTAAAAGTTGTGCGATATTGATATTGTATGTTTAAACGCTTTGCATTATGCTTTACTTACGAAAGATTTTGAGATAAAATAACAGACATAATTTTTTTGAAATAAAAAAGTTGTATTTATTTATTTTTCTATATATGAAGAAATATTTTAGATAGTGCAAAATTTTTCTTCCTGGAAAAATTTTATCTTATTTCTATAGTGCAAAGATTTTCTATAAAGAAAAATATTTGATTGTGAAAAATTTTTCTATAAAAAAAAATGATGATAATAACACCTTACGATTGTGAAACATTGTCCTATATAGAAAAAGTTACTAAAGTTAAAAATTTTTCTATATATAAAAATTTACAGAAGATCAAAATTTGCCTATGTACAAAAACTAAGGAAAATTAATAATTTTTCTATACAGAAATTTTTTTCTGGAAAAAAAAAACTTTTGGATTTAAAATTTTTTTGTGCTAGAAAAATTTCTGATTTAAAATTTTTTCTTTAGATATTTTATTTATGAAACATTTTTCGCTTAACAATTTTTGTTGAGAAGTTTTTTGTATAAAAAAATTTTATAGAATGTTTTTTTATAGAACAATTTTTGTTTTTGCTTTTTTCCATAAAAAAAGTTTTTAAGCCTTTTTTAAAAAAATTTTAGTTTTTAAATTTTTTCTGTAGAAAAAACTTCTCTTTTATATTTTTTCTATAGAAAAATTTTTGTTTTTAAATTTTATCTACATAAAAATTTTTATTTTGAATTTTTTTATATAATTGTTTCTACAGAGAATTTTCAAAATGAAAATTTTTAAGCTAAAATGTTATTTTCGAAATTTTTTCTATTGAAAAAATTTCATTTTAAATTTTTTATGTAGAAAAATTTTTGATGAATAATTTTTTTATAGAAGATTTCGTTTTGAAGTTTTTTTCAGCAGAAAAAGTTAGTTCTAACATTTTCATTTTTAAATTTTTTCTACTAAAAAATTTTAGTTTTAAAATTTTTTCTATAGAAAAATTTTGCTTTGAAAATTTTTCTTTAGAAAAGTTTTCGCTTTAAAATTTTTTAATAGAAAAATTTTCATTTGAGTTTTTGTTTTATAATTTTTGTTTAGAAAAATTTTCGTTTTCAATTTTTTTTCTATAGAAAAACTTTTGTTTTGATTTTTTTTTAATTTTTTCTATAGAAAAATTTTTATTTTGAAATTTTTTCTATAGAAAAATTTTCTTTTTGAAATTTTTTCTACAGAAAAATTTTCATTTTGAAATTTTTTCTATAGAAAAGTTTTTTTTTTTAAATTTTTTTTATAGAAAAATTTTTATTTAGAAATTTTTTCTATAGAAAAATTTTCATTTTGAAATTTTTTCTATAGAAAAGAAAAATTATCATTTTCAAATTTTTTCTTAGAAAAAATTTTATTTTCAAATTTTTTGAATTTTAAAATTTTTATTTTGAAATTTTTTCTATAGAAAAATTTTCATTTTAAAATTTTTTCCATATTTTGAAATTTTTTCTATAAAAAAATGTTTGTTTTATAATTTTTATTTAGAAAAATTTTCGTTTTCAATTCTTTCTATAGACAAAATTTTGTTTTGAATTTTTTTTATAGAAAAATTTTTATTTAGAAATTTTTTCTTTAGAAAAATTTTCATTTTGAAATTTTTTTCTGTAGAAAAATTTTCATTTTAAAATTTTTTCTGTAGAAAAGAAAAATTATCATTTTAAAATTTTTTCTATAGAAAAGAAAAATTATCACTTTCAAATTTTTTCTTAGAAAAAATTTTATTTTCAAATTTTTTCTGTAGAAAAATTTGAATTTTAAAATTTTTTCTATAGAAAAATTTTTATTTTGAAATTTTGTCTATAGAAAAATTTTCATTTTAAAATTTTTTCTATAAAAAAATGTTTGTTTTATAATTTTATTTAGAAAAATTTTCGTTTTCAATTCTTTCTATAGACAAAATTTTGTTTTGAATTTTTATTTACAGAAAAATTTTCATTTTGAAATTTTTTCTAAAGAAAAATTTTCATTTTGGAATTTTTTTCTATAGAAAAATTGTCATTTTGAAATTGTTTCTATAGAAACATTTTCATTTTGAAATTTTTTTTATAGAAAAACTTTCATTTTGAAATTTTTTCTATAGAAAAATTTTCATTTTGAAATTTTTTCTATAGAAAAATTTTCATTTTGAAATTTTTTCTATAGAAAAATTTTTATTTTGTAATTTTTTCTATAGAAAAGTTTTCATAATGAAATTTTTTCTATAGAAAAATTTCTATTTTGAAATTTTTTCTATAGAAAAATTTTCATTTTGAAATTTTTTCTATAGAAAAATTTTCATTTTGAAATTTTTTCTATAGAAAAGTTTTCATTTTGAAATTTTTTCAATAGAAAAATTTTCGTTTTGAAATTTTTTCTAGAGAAAAATTTAATTAAAATTTTAAAATTTTAATTTTGTCATACTGCGAACTCTGTTTCTATTTCTGTGAAATGTGTGCACATGAAATAATCTTGCCAAAAGTATTTGTTTATATTTTTGCTGTTTGGAGCAGAGATAGAACAAAACGTAGGTTTTGCTAGAAGTCAAATAGAAATAAAGCCGCATTAATTACAAGATTTAAAGATAATTCTTGAAACTTAATTCTCCACAGGCAAAACAGATTAATGTGACGAGACATATTCACTGTGAAAATAAAGGGTTTGTACCAAGAAAATGAATGAATAGCAGATATAAGACATTGGAAAATATTAAACAATTTTATAAAAACAAAGAATTCTTTTAATTTAAGCATTTGAGAATAATTATGTTAGAGCTTTCAAAAATTTAACTGAAACCTTATATTTTAAATGACAAAAAACAACTTAACCTTTCGTATACTTATTAAATTAAGTATATTAATGTAATAAAGTTAATGTATTATATAGTCAGTTAATGTATAATACACTTTTACCAATATGTAAATAATATTTTTATTTAGTATTTTTTCGTTAAAACAGTTTTAAACAAAAAGTTTTGAAACAAAAACTTTCCAGAAAATTTAAAAAAAAAAATTTCTGGAATTACTACACAAAGACTTGTGATATTTTTCGTTGTTAATTCCAGGAAATTTATATATGTATAAGAGTTAATGTCATTGCTCTTTTATATTTAGGCAATAATGTCATAAATTTAAAAATATCGTATTTGATATTAACAATCGCATAAGTTACATGATTACTCATGAGACCTTTTATAAGAAATTAATACTTTTTAGAAATAAAAATATAAAATACTAAATTTAAAATTTAATACATTTGTATCAGGAAATGTATATAAACAAGTAAGAAAAGCTATAGTCGGTCAAGCCCGACTATATAATACCTTTCACAACTAAGGTCAAATATGGACCACCAATTAAACAAGTTTTCCTTAAGTCTTAGAGACATACATACATATATATACTATGTGCTATTTTTCAAAATTTCGAGATTAATATCATTTCCGGCTAAGGGCCTGATATGGGAGCTAGGGCCAATTACGGACCGATTGTTACCAAATTTTGATTATTGGTTTATATTTACAAAATATTTATCTGTGCAAAGTTTAAATAGGCAAGTGCATTTATCTTTAGAGTTATTGACGTTTTTGTGCATTTATGTGTATATAAACGTCTTTTGAGAATGTGTCTTGTATGGGAGGTATGGTCAAATATGGGCCGATTTCTACAAAATTAGGAACACTGATTAAGGTTATGATAAGCAATATTTGTGCAGAATATTAATAAAGTACAACTAAATTTGTGGCCGTAAAGGACCAAAAACTCTATTCCGGGAAGGCATCCCTATGGGAGGTACCCGAAATAGTAATCCGATTTCGCCCCAAAAGTATAGGGATCGTCCATGGATCAAAATATGAACCTGTGCCAAATTTCATCATTTCATTATCTTCAAAGTTACGACCTGTAGAGTGATAACAAGCTTACATGGATAACCGGACAGCCAGCCAGCCAGCCGGACAGACATCGTTAAAACAACTCAGGGAGTGATTTTAAGTCGATTGCTATACTAAAAGCTAGGTCTCAGACCAATATTTCTATGCGTTACAAACATCAGCACAAACCCAATATACCCTTTTCACCTATGGTGGTGAAGGGTATAAAAAGCGTACCTATAAAATGTATGTTAGCACTTAGACTATGAATGTTATTACAGAAGCTAGAAAAAAATCCTATCATTGACTCAACTGTTAAACCAAAAATCTTACGTCGGCCGATATAAGATTCTATAAATAGTGCATGAACAATTTACTATAGCTTTTGATAGGGTCAACAATTTCCAATAGAAATTTATATAGCCAACATCAAATTGTGTTAAATTTTGAAAAATATCTCACATAACAACGAGGGTGCAGCTATCTCTAAATGTGGATCAAATTTGAAAAAAATTGTTACGCTAGCTAACAGGTTGGTAAAATCTTTGGACTTAATTCGGTTTCAGTAGTTTTATAGTTCAACATTTTTAAGTATCTAAGTGGTTTTCGTGGTATTTCCTTTGCACAAAATTTGGTCTCATAGCAGGCAATAGTTTTACATTAATAAGCTGTTAAATACTTTTTGATCTGCTTAACCCTTATGTGTATGGTAAAAAAAAAAACACCCTTAACAGCATGGCAAGGTACCCTATATGGAAAAATTATTGAGAACAAACATTTTTGGAGAAAATAAATGCGTAATCTCGGAAAATAACTCTGAGAATTGCAATGCATGTTCATTTAAAGTAAATGGTAAATCTCAGGGCGAATTCAATGTGGCGCTTGTAAGGATTCAAGTCAAGGCGAATATATATGTATACCATTACTTTTTATTAAATAAATTAAGTTTCATACTACAGGAAGATGTAGCCCCCAATTTTTCTACATTTAACTTCATTAATCTAAATACATGATATAATCGGTTAAAGACTTTCCTAATTATCAAGGATTTTCTGAAATAGCATATGTCCTTGAAGACTCTCCTGAGCGTATGCAATAAAAAAATATTATTTCAAAAAAACTATCAAAAGTTTGACTAGTTTTACTTATTGATGCAAAGGGCTAACGTTATGTCACTTTTGCACAGGACAAAAAAAATTATTTTTTTCATACCGTTTTAAAAACTCCTTTTTTGGTTATTTTAAATAAATTGTTCAACAAATTTGAAAAAAGTAAAAAAGTTTCAGTTATAGTTAAAACTCCCTTTCAATAAAATTTTACTTTTTATTATTGTTTTTAATACATTATGTATGAAGGTACCCAGGTACCTTGCCGTACTGTTACGCATATACGATATAGATTAGACCACATATCATTTTTTAGATTAAAAGTAATCATACGTTACCCTTCACTTCAAATGTCAAAGGTGTTCTTTTTCCTGTATAAAGACAAATATTTGCTAAATTTTGCCATTAAACAAACATTTCCTCAAAACTTATATATTTCCGTCATTTGGACTTATATGAGAGCTAGGGTGAAATGTCGACCGAAATTTGGCAAATTTATTAAACTTGTTACGAAAATTATGCAAGTAAAAATAAACTTTAATTTCTCATTATCTTTAGATTTACGATTTACGAGATTTTTGTCTCATTTAGTGCGTTTTTACAGAAAAGTTTGTATAAAAGCTATGGTCAAATGTGGACCGATTTCAAAGAAATTTGGTACAGTGGTTTAAGTTTACAAAAGCAGTATACGTTTTAAATTTCATGAAATATTGATATTTGTGGCCAATATATCAATTCTGGGGAGTGGGACCTATGAGAGGTATCATAAATAATGAACCGATTTTGACGAATTTCAATAGCCATAGTCGCATTAACAAAAAAATGATCTGTGCCAAATCATCATCAAATTTCATTATCTTTAGAATTGCTACCTGTTGTTTGATTACAAGGTTTACATGGGGGTCCAGCCAGCCAGCCATCCAGTAGGACGGACGGACTGACATCGCCAAATCGACTCAGAAAGTGATTCAAAGCCTATTGGTATACTAAAAGTTGGGTCTAAGACAAATATTTCTATGCGTTACATACATCAGCACAAACTTATAATACTCTTTATATTTATATTTTATATTTTTGTAACAACTGTAATCAACTTGCCAAATTTCGGGATAATCGGTTCATATTTGACCCTTGCTCTCATATAAGTACAAATGACGAAAGCAGTTAAAATATATAAGTTCTGAGAAAATGTTTGTATGATGGTAAAATTTAGCAAATATTTGTCTTTACACAGGGAAAAGAACACACTTATTGGTGAAGGGTATCGTATGGTCGGGTTTGACCGACCATAGCAATTTCTCACTTATTTTTTTCATAAATACTAAAATTGCATTTTGCATTTATTTTGATTGAAAAGAATTTATATTTCTGCCAAAAGTTTTTAAATTTAACTGAACTGATTTCTCTAATCAGCTAAGTTTTCCCAAATAAACAGTCCTATTTAATTGGCGTTTAGTTTTAATTAAGCAACCAAATCTTTCCCTTTTTGAAATTGTTCCTTATTACCTTATTATCATAATAGCTCAAAGTTATCACCTCACAAAATATAATTCTCACCTTATAAAAATATTATAAGAATAGCCAAAATAAAATAAAATGCCATAAACTTTCACAAAACCTTTAATTACTTAATAATTTATAGCCAAGACGTTTGAGATTAACCCATATATTATTTGCAGGCTTTTGCTTTTGTAAAGCAAAAGAAAATTAAAAATAAGTTAATAATATCTTTATTACTACCACAATTCTCTTGAGCTATAAATTACAGAATAACAACAAAATTATAATATTTCTAAATATACAAATATTCCAATGAAAATATATTAACACATACAAATACACACATAGAACAACATAAATCCGTCTATATAATATAAATATCATATTCATAGTTCATACAACTTATGACCAAGTTAAACATTAAAACGTAATTCTATATATTTAGAAAATAATGCATTAAATTTGCATAAATTTTACTGGGGCGTTAGTGAAAATTGTTACAACACTCTAAATACAACAGCAACAACAACGACAACTACAACATCACAATGTAAGTATTGCCAAAAACTACAAAAAAACGGATTTTCTATACTTAAGTAGAGCTGGTCATGCGATTCAAAGGAAAACAGTAAATAGAAAATAAATTTTAACTTGAGCAAAGAAAACTATGTATGTATTTTGTTATATATTCTTGAGTTATCCTGCTTTTGCTTTTGTTGCTTTTATTGCCGCTTGCCAAGTGGAAATTTATGATTTTATTTAATTCTTGTAATAACAGATTTTATGTACTTTGCTTAGGTATACAGACAAATACACATATGTACGAGTATATGTAAATCATTTTATATATATTATATACAATAGTTTATAGAAATTCATGTATATTATATAATTTTTGCTATAATAGTATTTGGCTTTAATAATGTTTCAATTTTGAAATCAAAGATAATGATGTTATTTAATAAGAGCGTAATTTTGTTGGCATTTTAAATGAATAATTGCATAATTTTTAGATTACATTGTGTTTCATTTTACATTTTACAATTTAAAATTTGATTACTTACAACTTAATTTTAATCATACCATTTATTCCCTGTTATAAATTTTGCTGTTTATTTATTATTTAATTAAATATTATTCATACCTACTAGAATGAATTTAATTTTTACTAGAGGCAAAAAACTGTTTAATATCCAAAATATTTAAATGTAAGTCACTATTTCTTCTACAATATAAATATTAAACCCAAAGTTCTTCAGATTTCTTCTCTCTTATTTTTATTAAAGGAGGTGTAACTATTATGTCATTAAATTTGTTTCCCAATAAAAGTTCAATTAAACAAGTAAGATAGTGCTATAGTCGGTCAAGCCCGACCATACGACACCTTTCACCACTAAGGTCAAAGGTGTTCTTTTTTCCGTATAAAGACAAATAATTTTGCCATCATACAAACACTTTTCCATAACATTTATGTATCGATTTCAACGAAACTTGGTAGAGTGATTTTGGTTCACGAAAAAATATTGATATTTGCGGCCAAAATATCAATTCCGGGAAGTTGGACCTATGGAAGGTACCATAAATAATAAACCGATTTTGACGAATTTCAATAGCCATGGTCCCACTATTAAAGAAATTATCTGTGCCAAATTTCATCAAATTATCTATTTAATTGCGACCTGTACTTCGACTACATGGTTTACATGGGGGTCCAGCCAGCCAGACGGACACTGACGGAGATCGCTAAATCGACTCAGAAAGTAATTATAAACCTATTGGTATACTTAAAGGTGGGTCTGAGACAAATATTTCTATGCATTACATACATCAGCACAAACTTATTATTATTTGGTTCACAAACGGTACACAGTGGTTTGAAACCAAAAAAAGTGGTAATAAAAATGTATCTTTTAAACTGTAAGTCTGAGTGCATCAGTATGTACGAGAATTTGTTAAGGAATTGTTAAGGAGGACTCAAGCTTTCTAAATTTTGGATGTATCATTGTATCATTGCGCGTCAAAGTAGACCACCTCATAAATAAAAAAAGCTGTTGGACCATGTAGCTCTTTCAATTATTGCTTCAAAATATTTTTTATATTTTCAAATAAGCTTAAAAAATAGAAGAAAAACATGCATATTTTACTATAAAAACATTTATTTATTATGGAAGTTATTTCATTTCAAAAATATGAAAAAATCCTCTTCGACTTTTTTAGTTTTTGACCCATTGTGCATTCGGTATTAAACCCATAATCTTTTCAAAACAGTAACATATAGCCAATAGTTCACTAAACAAAACAATTCCAAATATCTTGAACCATTTAATGTTGAGAAATTTTCAAAGTCAAATATTTTTCGCAAAATGAAAATAGTGCATTTTTTCCTTAAAAATATGATAGCAATTTTTTACAAAGAATTTTTTTTTGAAAGTTTACCTCTTATTATATATTCGTAGAGAATACAGTATAAGGATGATTTCAAACTAAAATTGAAGTCACTGCAATATTCCCCTTAAATAAAGTATAAACAAATTTGTCTAATTTTTAAAAAAATGTTTGTGTCTTTTTTAACATTAAAAAAAAAGTAAAGCCTATTTTGCAACTTTCCGAAATGCAGTTTTATAATTCCATATATTCACTATAGATTTAAAGATAAAAGATAGAGCAAATCCATAAACACTTCTATAAAATCGAATTTTATAAAAATTAGCAAATTTCTATATACCAAAATTTTAATTGCAAAAGAAGGTTAAATAAAATCTGACCCTTGTTGTACTACTCCAAATTCCATTAGACTGAATAGGGAAGACCTTAGCATTGAAAGGAATACTGTTAAGGCAAGAGAAAAATTTCTTATTTTTATAGGAAATTTTTCAAAAATTTCTTATTTTTATAGAAATTTTTCAAAAATTTCTTTTTTTTATAGGAAATTTTTAAAAATTTCTTTTTTTTTTATAGGAAATTTTTCAAAAATTTCTTATTTTTATAGGAAATTTTTCAAAAATTTCTAACTTTTACAGGAAATTTTTCGAAAATTTCTTATTTTTATAGAAAATTTTTCAAAAATTTCTTATTTTTATAGGAAATTTTACAAATTTTCTTATTTTTATAGGAAATTTTACAAAAATTTCTTTTTTTATAGGAAATTTTTCAAAAATTTCTTATTTTTATAGGAAATTTTTCAAAACTTTCTTATTTTTATAAAAAATTTTTCAAAATTTTCTTATTTTTATAAGAAATTTTTAAAAAATTTCTTATTTTTATAGGAAATTTTTTAAAAATTTCTTCTTTTATCCAAATTTTTTCAAAATTTTCTTATTTTTATAGGAAACTTTTCAAAAATTTCTTATTTCTATAGGAAATTTTTCAAAAATTTATTTTTTTTATAAGAAATTTTTAAAAAAATTTCTTCTTATTTTTCAACTTTCTTATTTTTCAAAACTTTCTTATTTTTATAAGAAATTTTTCAAAAGTTTCTTAATTTTATATTACATTTTTAAAAAATTTTATATTTTTATAGGAAATTTTTCAAAAGTTTCTTCTTATTTTTCAAAAAATTCTTATTTTTATAGGAAATTTTTCAAAATTTTCTTATTTTTATAAGAAATTATTTAAAATTTCTTATTTTTGAAAAAATTCTTATTTTTATAAGAAATTTTTCAAAAATTTCTAATTTTTATAGGAATTTTTTAAAAAATTTCTTATTTTTATAGGAAATTTTTTAAAAATTTCTTCTTTTAACCACATTTTTTCAAAATTGTTTTATTTTTATAGGAAATTTTTCAAAAATTTCTTATTTTTATAGAAAATTTTTCAAAAATTTCTTATTTTTATAGGTAATTTTTTTAAAATTTTCTTATTTTTATAGGAAATTTTTAAAAAATTTCTCATTTTTATATGAAATTTTTCAAAAATTTCTTTTTTGTCCAAATTTTTTCAAAACTTTCCTATTTTTATAAGAAATTTTTTAAAAATTTCTTAATTTTATAGTACATTTTTAAAAAATTTTATATTTTTATAGAAAATTTTTCAAAAGTTTCCTTTTATTTTTCAAAAAATTCTTATTTTTATAAGAAATTTTTAAAAAATTTCTTATTTTTATAGGAAATTTTTAAAAATTTTTTAAAAATTTCTTCTTTTACCCAAATTTTTTAAAAATTTTTTATTTTTATAGGAAACATTTCAAAAATTTCTTATTTTTATAGAAAATTTTTCAAAAACTTCTTATTTTTATAGGTAATTTTTTAAAAATTTCTTCTTTTATCCAATTTTTTTTTAAATTTTGATATTTTTATAAAAAATTTCCTATTTTTATAGGAAATTTTTCAAAAATTTCCTATTTTTATAGGAAATTTTTCAAAAATTTCCTATTTTTATTGGAAATTTTTCAAAAATTTCCTATTTTTATAGGAAGTAAATTTAAAATAAATAAATAAATTTAAATATTTCTTATTTGTATAGGAAATTTTTCAAAAATTTCTTATTTTTTTCAAAAATTTCTTACTTTTGTTGGAAAATTTTCAAAAATTTCTTATTATTATACGAAATTTTAAAAAAATGTCTTATTTTTATGGGGAATTTTTCAAAAAATTTCTATTGTTATAGAAAATTATTGAAAAATTTCCTATTTTTACAGGAATTTTTCAAAAATTTCTTATTTTTATAGGAAATTTTTCAAAATATTCTTATTGAATAGGAAATTTTAAAAAAGTTCTTATTGAATAGAAAATTTTTTTATTATAGGAAATTTTTCAAAAATTTCTTATTTTAATCGGAAATTTTTCTAAAATTTCTTATTTTTATAGGAAGGAGGATGGATGGAGTAGTGTTTGTGTATAATTGATTTGAATTTGTTTATGTCATAATTGTCATAACGCACGAACAGTTTTCTGGTATCTTAATGGAATAAAATTCTCATGTATTGATAGAAATATTTAAACGGTTTTAAATTATTTTAAAAACACCTTAATTTTAGATTATTATATTTGACATATACATAAGTATATATGTAATACAAAATAAGTATAGTTTTTGGTTTGTGATTATTCTTAGAGTTAACCAAATTGACCAAAATAACACGAAAGTCAAGAGACTAAAGCATTTGCTTACAGTTATTTAAAGTAGATAATAATGGTAAGTTTTCAAATAAAACATTTCAATTAGTTTTAAAATAAAAGACAAATTACAGTATGAAATTAAATTCCTTAATATATCACTATGTTATTAGAAATAAAAACAATTTGTTTAAAATTATAAGTTAAATAAAAAAATTCATACATTAAAGAAAAAATCAATATTTTTACAATTGTGTCATAATAACTATAAAATATCAAAAAAAAAATCTTGTTATTCATAATAAGTATTAGGTAAATTTGTTTAATACCCATTTGTTTAACAAACTTTGAAGCATTTGAGAATTTTCTCTGTAATTAAGTATTCCATTAACCATAAAACAGGATAACAGCGGGATATATAGAAAAATTAGATTCCGCCAACAAAGTTTTCAAACAAAAATTTCCATAATCTCGGAGGTGCAACATGTTAATAAGGTCAGTATGTTTTAATACTAGTATCCTTGTATTTTGAAACAAATTTTATACTTCATGCAAATTTCCTCATTTATCTACAATTTTTTTTTTGTATGTTTTCAGTTTTATTAAAAAGTTTTTTTTTTTGATATACAAGTGCAGGAAAATAGAATTGTAGGTAAAAATTGTGTTATTTGCATATACATATGTAGCAGCAACTCAGTGTCATGCACCTTTTTTTAAACGAGTATAAGTAATTTGTATGGATGTGTGTTTATCTTGTTCATTTTATGGCATAAATACATATTCATTTGTAAGAAAATTTCCACACATACACTGATTGATATGCATACGTAGAAATCGCAGGTCATCAGTGATAAAGTTTTTGACATATGCAAAATAAAAGGCACATATACATACATTCATACATACATACATGTTCATGCCTGAATATTTATACAGTTTAAAAGGGTACGAGGTTGGGAAAGTCGTTTATTTGCAAACTTTTTTAAGACAGAAAAGCAAATTTATTTTTCAGACTTTCTTTTGATGGTATAAATATATTAATATTTTGTTTAAAATAAAAATTTAATTGTAAAATTGTTCAATATTGTAATGTCTTTTAGGACTGTTCTCGTATATTTGGTTATTCAAATCTGAATATATATCAGTCCACTTACGTTATTATTATGTGTCGATGTCATTGCAAATACGTATTCAAAATATTGCAAACAACAAAAGTATACTTCCATAAAAAGTAAGTAAGAAAGTATTAAAGACATGGCCGGACCATAAGATATCCTATACCAAAAAGTTAAGTAAAATGTAGATTTTAAGAAATTTTTAAATAATATGATCACGGTTGTTAAAGTTAGTCATTATTAAGGTCATTTCATTAAACACTTTCTATTTTTGGAACTTGTTAAAAACATGTAAAAATTGCTTTAGTCGGTCATGCCAGACCACATGAAAGTTTTCACTATTGAGGTCAAACATCTTTTATTTAATGAAATAAAGACATATATTTGCAAAATTTTTATCAACATACAAACATTTTCTTAAGATAAACCAATTTTCATCATTGGACCTTATACGCGAGCTAGAGTGAAATGTGTACCGATTTTTTTGAAATTTATCAATTTGAATTAAAATTGATAAACTTGTCTTGTATCTTGCCAAAAATAATTATGTTCATGCTTTTTGATTCGCTAATTATTACTTGATATTTTATAGTCTCACTATGAAAATTTTAAGGAAATCCAAATTTTGATATTTGACCCCGGTGAAGAAAGGGTTAATCTCGTCCAATATTAAAAAACCTTTCATTAGTTAGTTAGTTTTCTTTAATATGTATTAATTTTTTCTTGTAAAAATTGTTTATTTTTGGTTGAAATTTCTCAAAAATAAATAATAACCCATTTTCCACCAAACAAATGTGCTCTTAAACTTTGGACCCTGTGTCACAATACTCCGTTGAAGTCAAAGAAAAACATTTTTCCTGTCATCCTACTTTACATTTTCTAAGACATATCATCTATTTAAAACTAACTTTAGGGTTTTTAGCGATTATATGTTACAAATGAAACGACTAGTATATAGCAACCCATTATAAAAATTTTGCCAATACTGGGGGCAGTAGAGGTTATAAAACGCAAAAAAAAAAAAAATAAAGATTTTTGCAAAGTGAATATGAGTACTTGTTAATAGCATATACAAAATATACAAACATATAAACAATGTATCCCATACATACATACATACAAAAATTTAAATAAACATTTGAATGTAAGTTCAAAAAGATATACACACATATTTATGTATGAGTACAAACACATAATAGAAAAACATGAATGTTTACATATACAAATGAATGCTTGTCCATAATAAATACATGGATGTAGATTACACAAAAAGTATAAAAGACAATGTTGTCTTTACTCGTGTTAGAGTCTACAATGTTAACAACAAACTCAGACCCCACTTATACATATGTGTGCTTTATTTACATCTACATATAAATATGATTGTATACATCTAAGTATGTATGCATGTTAAAACACATTTAAAGATTACAAATCTTGATATAAATTTTTACTAGACAGTTGGCAATTTAAAAAAGTGTCTTTTATTTGTACTCAACAAAAACGTTTCTGTTTTTATAGGAATTTGTTTGAGTGTTTGTGATTATATGAAATTATTTTATTCGCCTAACCGTTTGGGTTAAGATTCTATAAAAAGAGTCAGCCAAAAACAGTTAGTTATCCTTTTTGTTGAAAAACAATTGTACTAAATAGAAGTCCTGCTAATACCCTACAAGAGTAGGAAGAGTATGACTAGACTATGACTAGACTATGACTAGACTATGACTAGACTATGACTAGACTATGACTAGACTATGACTAGACTATGACTAGACTATGACTAGACTATGACTAGACTATGACTAGACTATGACTAGACTATGACTAGACTATGACTAGACTATGACTAGACTATGACTAGACTATGACTAGACTATGACTAGACTATGACTAGACTATGACTAGACTATGACTAGACTATGACTAGACTATGACTAGACTATGACTAGACTATGACTAGACTATGACTAGACTATGACTAGACTATGACTAGACTATGACTAGACTATGACTAGACTATGACTAGACTATGACTAGACTATGACTAGACTATGACTAGACTATGACTAGACTATGACTAGACTATGACTAGACTATGACTAGACTATGACTAGACTATGACTAGACTATGACTAGACTATGACTAGACTATGACTAGACTATGACTAGACTATGACTAGACTATGACTAGACTATGACTAGACTATGACTAGACTATGACTAGACTATGACTAGACTATGACTAGACTATGACTAGACTATGACTAGACTATGACTAGACTATGACTAGACTATGACTAGACTATGACTAGACTATGACTAGACTATGACTAGACTATGACTAGACTATGACTAGACTATGACTAGACTATGACTAGACTATGGCTAGACTATGACTAGACTATGACTAGACTATGACTAGACTATGACTAGACTATGACTAGACTATGACTAGACTATGACTAGACTATGACTAGACTATGACTAGACTATGACTAGACTATGACTAGACTATGACTAGACTATGACTAGACTATGACTAGACTATGACTAGACTATGACTAGACTATGACTAGACTATGACTAGACTATGACTAGACTATGACTAGACTATGACTAGACTATGACTAGACTATGACTAGACTATGACTAGACTATGACTAGACTATGACTAGACTATGACTAGACTATGACTAGACTATGACTAGACTATGACTAGACTATGACTAGACTATGACTAGACTATGACTAGACTATGACTAGACTATGACTAGACTATGACTAGACTATGACTAGACTATGACTAGACTATGACTAGACTATGACTAGACTATGACTAGACTATGACTAGACTATGACTAGACTATGACTAGACTATGACTAGACTATGACTAGACTATGACTAGACTATGACTAGACTATGACTAGACTATGACTAGACTATGACTAGACTATGACTAGACTATGACTAGACTATGACTAGACTATGACTAGACTATGACTAGACTATGACTAGACTATGACTAGACTATGACTAGACTATGACTAGACTATGACTAGACTATGACTAGACTATGACTAGACTATGACTAGACTATGACTAGACTATGACTAGACTATGACTAGACTATGACTAGACTATGACTAGACTATGACTAGACTATGACTAGACTATGACTAGACTATGACTAGACTATGACTAGACTATGACTAGACTATGACTAGACTATGACTAGACTATGACTAGACTATGACTAGACTATGACTAGACTATGACTAGACTATGACTAGACTATGACTAGACTATGACTAGACTATGACTAGACTATGACTAGACTATGACTAGACTATGACTAGACTATGACTAGACTATGACTAGACTATGACTAGACTATGACTAGACTATGACTAGACTATGACTAGATGAAATAATTTAAACAATATTTTTACTATATTTCAGATTTGTAGCACTGTACCTTGCCTGCTTTTTATTAACCAAAACCTCTACTCCTTGTTTTAAGTGTAATGATATTTTTCATTTTTTTAGCCTTACTCTGTTTAAAACAGACAAAAATATATATATAATTTTGCTGTTTGTTTTTTACTTCTTGCAAAACAGTCACGATCCCATTGAAATCCATGCGCTTGGTTAAATTCTCATAAATATTATCTAAAATTAAATCTAAAACTCATTTTATGTCTACAGCATTTTAAATAAGAAAAATGGCAAAAGACACAAAAGCAATTGACCAGGTTTTAACACAAATTGAGCCAGAGTCGAGAAAAAGAAGTGAAACTAAAACGAAATATATTAAAAGAAGACAATTTAAAGATATTAGTTAGTTAGTAGTTGCTTGTGTCTTGCAAACATAAATAATTTTAAGAATTTGAAATTATCTCAAAATTATCTTTCAATATTAATCATAATAATATTTTGTAAGAAAGGAAATTTTATGTAATGGATAAACTATGAAGTTACTTGATTTATTTAATGTCGGATTGTTTTAAGATTTTAAATGTACAATAAATAGTTTGAGGTTAGGAATTAGATTTGTGATAAATATAAAGGTACATTGGGTCACTTTTCAATTTTACGTACTAATAATAGTGACATTTTAGTGAGTTTTGTTCCGTTGTATCTTATGCTAAAAATAAATCAATAATATATTAAGTTAATAAAATTTTTATATTTGAAGTCAGTTAGCGATATATTTATTTAAAATGTATGTTCAAATCAAGCAATTTGCATATAAAACAGTAATTAAATACTTACAAAATAACAATTTATATTTGATAAACTTTGTATATTTAAATATAAATTACATATTACACTACTTCACAAATGTTATCAAAATTGTTCTATAGGAAAAATTTCATCAAAATTTTTCCATAAGAAAAATTTCATCAAAATTTTTCTATAAGAAAAATTTCATCAAAATTTTTCTATAAGTAAAATTTCATCAAAATTTTTCTACAAGAAAAATTTCATCAAAATTTTTCTATAAGAAAAATTTCATCAAAATTTTTCTATAAGAAAAATTTCATCAAAATTTTTCTATAAGTAAAATTTCATCAAAATTTTTCTACAAGAAAAATTTCATCAAAATTTTTCTATAAGAAAAATTTCATCAACATTTTTCTATAAGAAAAATTTCATCAAAATTTTTCTATAAGAAAAATTTCATCAAAATTTTTCTATAAGAAAAATTTCATCAAAATTTTTCTATAAGGAAAATTTCATCAAAATTTTTCTACAAGAAAAATTTCATCAAAATTTGTCTATAAGAAAAATTTTATCAAAATTTTTCTATAAGAAAAATTTTATCAAAATTTTTCTATAAGAAAAATTTTTAAGAAATTTTTCTATTAATAATAATTTTGATGAAATTTTTCTTATGGAAAAATTTTTAAGAAATTTTTCTACAGAAAAAATTTTGATGAATTTTTCTTATAAAAAAATTTTGATGAAATTTTTCTTAAAGAAAAATTTTGATAAAATTTTTCTTGTAGAAAAATTTTGATGAAATTTTTTTATACAAAAATTTCAATGAAATTCAAATACAAAATACAAAAATTTCAATGAAATTCTTAAACAAATTCTTAACAATTTTTAATGAAATTTTTCTAATAGAAAAATTTTGATGAAATTTTTTCTTATAGAAAAATGTTGATGAATTTTTTTTTATAGCAAAAATTTTGATGAAATTTTTCTTACAGAAAAATTTTGATAAAATTTTTCTTAAAGAAAAATTTTAAAGAAATTTTTCTTATAGAAATATTTTAAAGAAATTTTTCTTATAGAAAAATTTTTAAGAAATTTTTCTTATAGAAAAATTTTAAAGAAATTTTTCTAAAGGAAAAATTTTGATGAAATTTTTCTTAAAGAAAAATTTTGATGAAATTTTTCTTATAGAAAAATTTTGATGAAATTTTTCTTATAGAAAAATTTTGATAAAATATTTCTTATAGAAAAATTTTGGTGAAATTTTTCTTATAGAAAAATTTTGGTGAAATTTTTCTTATAGAAAAATTTTGGTGAAATTTTTCTTATAGAAAAATTTTAAACAAATTTTTCTTATAGAAAAATTTTTAAGAAATTTTTCTATAAGAAAAATTTCATCAAAATTTTTCTATAAGAAAAATTTTATCAAATTATTTCTATAAGAAACATTTTGTCAAAATTTTTCCATAAGTTTACTTTGATCAAAATTTTTCTATAAAAAAATTTCATTAAAATTTTTCTATAAAAAAATTTCATTAAAATTTTTCTATAAGAAAAATTTCATTAAATTCACAATTTTCCTAAGGAAAACATTTTATTAGATTTTTTCTATAAGAAAATTTTTATCAAAATTTTTCTGGAAGACAAATTTTATAGAAATTTTTTTATAAAAAAAAAAATATCATCAAAATTGTTCTATACATTTTAAATTTTGTGTATTTTGTACTTAGGGGGCCATAACACATCAAAATTAAAAAGTTAGATTTTTTGTTCTTGATCTTGTTGACCAGTGTTATTAATCGAAAATTGTACAAAATTTAGGTATTTATTTCGGTTTTTGTTTTTGATATTCTTTTTCCAAAACCTATAAAATAATTTGCTAACAAACAAATTGCCCTCTATTTTGAATGACTAACATATGATGTTTGCAATAGACAATTGAGTTAATCCCACTGGCCTATAATTATTATGTACGAGTATTTGCACATTTTATTTTGTTTCGTTGTTTTTCAAATATTCCAAGTCATTTCCGTTTTAGACAGACAGACCAGGAAACGCACGCAAATGTTAAAGAGCGGCAACCACAAACAAAACAAAAAAAGAAAAAATGCAATCAGCAACGAAAAAGCAAATACAACGAAAGCTATTATAGCAACCAATAATATTTAATAATATGTATTGTATATATGCCCGGTGAGAAAAATATCAAAGACTTCTCTTTTATAGTTTATTCCGTAGATACTCCGAGAGATTTGCGGTTTTAAGGCTTTCCCTTAAAACCACATTCCCCCTGGGCTTGCTTTACATCATGAATACGTATGTATGTGTGACTGTATTAGAATCTATGTATAAGTACATACTTGAGCTTTTGTAAACAAATGCATTTTTTCTACTATTTTTTCTTTTTCAAAATAGAAACTTCTAAAACCTACAAATTACATCAAATAAATTATGGAGGCGTAAACAATTGTTAACCTTTTGTTTTGATTGTGGAAATGGAAAATGAATTGGCAAACATTACAATCAACTCGTTTTTCTTTACAAATAAAGTTACTATTGTTTACCATTATTTTATGTCTGATTTTTGCTAATTTAGTTATTAAGCCACAAACCAAATTAAGACATCAGTTCTGTAAATTCAAATCATTAGGCATTTTATAACAATGTTTTTCTATGGAATATGATGAAAGAAAATCTTTGTATATTTTTTCAATACTTGTACCCGTCACCATAGGTGGAAAGGTTATATTAGGTTTAGTATACCATTCGACTCAGAATCACTTTCTGAGTTGATGATGCTAATGATATCCGTCCGGCTTTCTGTATGGCCGGATACAAATAGGGATGCTTCCCGGAATAGAGTTTTTGGCTCATTACATCTACAAATTTAATTGTATTTTAATAAAATTCAGCACGAATATTTTTTTTCCGAAATCAGTGTATCTAATTTTGTAGGAATCGGTCCATATTTGACCATAACTCTCATATAAGACACATTCTCAAAGGTCTATTAAATACCCAGAAAAGCACAAAAATGCTTATAAATCTAAAGATAATTGCATTTTATTATATTGTCATTTCCGGCTGAGGGTCTGATTTAAAAATTTTCGGTTATCGGTTTTTATTTAAAAAATGTATTTCTATGCAAATTTTTTTTTTTGCACAGAAATACATTTTTAAAACAAAACCCGATAGCCGAAATTTTTCATATCAGACCAGCATTTTTGTCTTAGTCGCCAACAAAGCAACAACAAAAGTGTTTGTGTGTTTCTTTTCAGATGATAATCATCGCTTTATGTTGATATTTGTTGGACACAATAATAATTCGTATTTATTCTTTCCTCCAATATGAGATATGATGTGTGGTTTTCGCTCTGTCTAGAATTAGGGATAATCCTCCTGATGGGATGGTCTAACCAACCATCGAAACGTGTCGAAGAAAGGTTTCCCCACCGAAATTTTTTTGTTTTATCAAAAAATTTTCGGTTATCGGTTTTTATTTAAAAAATGTATTTCTATGCAAATTTTTTTTTTATCGGTTATCGGTTTTTATTTAAAAAATGTATTTCTATGCAAAATTTTTTTTTGCACAGAAATACATTTTTTAAACAAAACCCGATAGCCGAAATTTTTCATATCAGACCAGCATTTTTGTCTTAGTCGCCAACAAAGCAACAACAAAAGTGTTTGTGTGTTTCTGTTCAGATGATAATCATCGCTTTATGTTGATATTTGTTGGACACAATAATAATTCGTATTTATTCTTTCCCTCAATATGAGATATGATGTGTGGTTTTCGCTCTGTCTAGAATTAGGGATAATCCTCCTGATGGGATGGTCTAACCAACCATCGAAACGTGTCGAAGAAAGGTTTCCCCACCGAAATTTTTTTGTTTTATCAAAAAACTACTTATTACAATGATAAATAATTGTAATAAATTGGGATCTTAATGCAATACACTACAGCAAAACTTTTTTAAAGTATTTTTCTAAAAAAATTTTCGATATAAAAATTTTTAATAAAAAATTGTCTATAGAAAAATTGTTGATAAAAAAATGTTCCATATATACAAATTATTGATAGAAAAGTTTTTTGTTAAATATTTTTCTGTAAAAAGTTTTCGATAAAAATTTTTTTTACGAAAAATTTTTTGATAAAAATATTTTTTTATAAAGAAATTTTCGATATTAAAATTTTTTTTTATCAAAAAATAACAAAATTGTCGGGATATAAATATTATTCAAAAAGAATGACTATTCACATTTGAAAATTTTTGACAATAAAATTTTTTAAACAAAATTTTTGTTATTAAAATTTTTTATAGATAATTTTCGTTACAAAAATTTTTTATAGAAAATTTTTGTTAGTAAAATTTTTAGTAGAAAATTTTCATTATTAAAATTTTTTATTCTTATTTTTGGTATTCAAATTATTTAAAGAAAATTTTCGTTATTATAAAAAATTTTGATATTCAAACTTTTTATAAAAAATTTTTGATATTAAAATTTTTTATAGAAAATTTTTGATATTCAAACTTTTTATGGACAATTTTTAATAATAAAATTTTTGATAGAAAATTTTTGATATTAAAATTTTTTATAGAAAATTTTTTATATCAATTTTTTTCTTAGAATAACAATAGAATAATTCGAGTACGCTGAATTCAATGGTGCTAAGCGTTTTTTCAGGTTAGCTCTAGTTTTCAAGATATTGTGTTATTTTACTAGAAAACTATTTATTTTCTTGAACTAAGTAAAAAACCAAAATTCTGCAACAAAATTATCTTATTATTTCAAATTATTTCTTTAAGCCGAGCATTTAGAAATAATTTTTTTTGTTTGGAAATTTTTTTAAAAAATCACAAAAACAAAAAAAAAAATTTTTGCAAACAAGAAAACTTATTTCCAAAACGACTACTCGGATTGAAAAAATAAGTAGTGCACCTGAAAGAAAATTTCGTTGTCGAATATTTTACTTAAACAGTTCAAGAAAATAAACATTTTTCGAGTTACGCGAATAAAAAGATAACGCTATATCTCGAAAGCTAGAGCTAACCTAAAAAATGGTTAATACCATTGAATTCAGTGACTCGATTTATCTTTACCCACTAGTCCTCCCTTTTGGTGGTAAAAAAGTTATCAAAATCGAGCTCAGTAAAATTGTTCCAGTTGTGTTGTGATAACCTTATTAGCTTCGTAGGGATGCCAAACTCAGACATTGCTGTCAAATGCAGTTTTTCAGTCAACGAAGAGGTGACAAGTGTGTTTGTTACTCTTAGGTCTTTTACAGTATTTGACGTGGCGTGAAGATCTGGTCAGTGGTAGATTTACCCGGTCCAAAGCCACATTGGTAGGTTCCAACTATTTCGTCAACTTTGGGCTCTGTAACTGACACATACGGTTATATCTTCTTTTTCTCCTTTTTCGTGCACTGGCATACTTGCTTCTAAGCATATAGTCTTTATAAGCTGGGATGTACTCCTTATCAACTCATCACCTCCGGACTTAAAAATTCTAAGAAATGACCAAGTTATTGAGTTTTGGTCGTATTCTCCCACTGTGCTATGGTGGTGAAGGGTATAAAAATATACTTTCAAAAGTACTGAAGATACTACTCTTCATTACCTGTAAAGTAAATACTTAAGAAATCAAAAATTAGGATACAGTTTTTAAAATAAATTTACCGTTGTTATTTAACACTAATCCCAACTTTAAATTTATTACTTTGGCCATGACTGTGACTTTGCTTCTATTATAAAACACAATTTGAAATAATTCTAAAACGGAACCATTAAATCAACCAAATAACTGAAAAATAAATTAACTACAATTTAAACTCTTCATCAGGAATATTAAAGAAAATTCGTTTCAATTCATTTAATTGTATTTCAAGTTAAATCCCAAATTAAATTCAGTTAACTAAATTGTTGAACATTAAAGAATTACAAACTCAGTTAAAATTGTTTAGTTTTAGTGTAAAAAGGATATAAAGGAAATATTTAAGAGAATATTAAGCTTTTCTGACTCTCGTCAACTCAAAAGCACTCTCCTTTCCTAAAAAAAATAGTCTCATTTATTCTACATGAAATTCTCAAATATCCTATATTTAGAGTCGATAAAACAGTTCTGATACACTTTTTATACGCTTATTTATGTGAGTCCTGAAAAGAGAGCAAAAGCTCTTGGTCTTATGCTCATTTGCCAGGAGCAAGTAAAGAAAACCCTTAAAAATCATACGAAATGTTGTCGTAGTTCCAGCTAAATCATACACAACTTAAAATCATCAGTATTTGCTTGAAATGCGTTTAGTTAAAAACCGAATGCGTTACGGAATGGTCGTTGTTTGCTAGTAAATAAAAAGAAACCCGCAAAATATACCAAAACGCGCAAGGATACGTTTTACTAGGAGAAAAAGTTAAAAAATAAAATTCGTTTCAAGGAAAAAGAAATATAAGAAAAAATATATGTAAAAAATTATTTTAGCAAAAGAAAAAAAAAATAGTAAATGATTGTGGCATTAAAAATTTATGCAAAAAAATTAAAGTTTAAAGAAATATCTTGTAAATTAAGTCTTATATTGTATTTCGTGTTTTAAAAATTACAACAAATAAATTTAAAAAAAAGTATTTGATTGGTTTAAACTTTACAATTTAAAGTGATTTTTGGTGTCTTTTGTTGATTGTCGTTTTTGTAATTTGAGCTGCACTAATAGGATTTATTACTATGGGAATAATTAAACTCATCATCAAAGTTTGTGTTTATCAATGATAAAGTAAGTAAGACTCATTGTGTGTACACATACAAACACAGATAATGATATAGGACATATGTATATAAATTTATATACAAACTTATACAAATAAGGCAGCTTATTCGATATGTTATATCTTACTAGATAAAACCTCTTTAAATCCGAGAGTTTGAATTTAAAATCAGTGGGATTTGTAGTCAGTAGTAGGCGGTTTTGTAGCAAAAGTCTCTACTTTATTATATTTAAGTTGTCAAAAACATTTTTGTGTTCATTTATATACATCTCATTGTTCTAAGGTCACTGACTAGGTTTCTTTACTCTTAAAACTCCAACTTTCCTAGCATTCAAAACAAAATAAATTTTTATTAAACTTACGTTTTCAGGAAACCCTATATTAAAAACAAAAGATTTACTATCGCAGCAATGACACTGTGCTACACAAAAACAAGTAAGAAAGTGCTGTAGTCGGTCAAGACCGACAATACGATACCCTTCACCACTAAGGTCAGAGGTGTTCTTTTTCCTGTATAAAGACAAATTAGCTCGAAATTTGGTAAATTGATTACATTTTCTTCAGATTTACGAGCGTTTTAGTGATCTTTATCCCATTTAGTACGTTTTGACAGAAGAGTTTGTATGGGAGCTACTGTAAAATGTGGACCAATTTCAACGAAATTTGTTACACTGATTTAAGTTTACATAAGCAGTATTTGTTTTAAATTTCTTGAAAAATAAGTAAGAAAGTGCTATAGTTGGTCAAGACCGACCATACGATACCCTTCAATACTAAAGTCAAAGGTGTTCTTTTTCCCGTATAAAGACAAATATTTGCTAAATTTTGCCATCATACAAACATTTTCTCAAAACTTATATATTTAAGCTGTTTCCGACATTTGGACTTATATGAGCGCTAGGGTCAAGTGTGGACCGATTATCTCGAAATTTGGCAAATTGCTTACGGTTGTTACAAAAATTATGTATGCAAAAAATATACTTATTATCTTCAGATTTACGAGCGTTTTAGTGAATTTTGTCTCATTTAGTGCATTTTTAAAGAAAAGTTTGTATGGGAGCTATGGTCAAATGTGGACTGTAACAGTGATTTTAGTTTACATAAGCAGTTTTTGATTTAAATTTCAAGAAAAATTATTGATATTTGTGGCCAATATATCAATTCCGGGAAGTGGGACCTATGGGTCGTACCATAAATAATGGACCGATTTTAACGAATTTCAATAGCCATGGTCCTACTATCAGGGAGATGATCTGTGCCAAATTTCATCAAATTATCTTTAGAATTGCGACCTGTACTTTGATTACATTGTTTACATGGGGGTCCAGCCAGCCGTCCAGACGGACGGACGGATTGACATCACTAAATCGACCCAGAAAGTGATTCTAACCCTATTGGTGTACTAATAGGTGGGTCTAAGATAAATATTTCTATGCGTTACACACATCAGCACAAACTTATAATACCCTTTTCACCTATGGTGGTGGTTATTATTTTTGTGGCCACAAGCTATAACTGCTTAAATCAATTTATGGGTTAATTGAGTTATGTTAAGTAATTGTATATGGAAAAAAACTTCTCTATAATACAACATAAGAACAAATAACTTTAAACTAGGAAAATAATATTTAATATGGCTCCAATAAATGGGATATCGCTGTATTAGTATTTCAGTGTTTTTGAAAACAAATCCATAAATGAATGCTTTATTTTTAAAACGTGTTCAACAACATTTCCTTGAATTTGGGTAAATCGAGGTAAACTTCCTAGAAACCTTGATTCATAAACCTTCATTTTAAAAATCTTATATTTTTTTCCCGCGAAAGTAATAATTATTTGGAAATTTTGGTATACATAAAAAACATAATATAAAAATATAACATACTTTAAAAAAATAATAAAAATTTTGCATTTGACATATTTTAAACTAATTATTGAAAAATTATATAGAATGTTATATTTTTATTAGGAACTTCAAAAGTAATATGAAAAAGAGTATGGTATTATTGTCAAAGATATATCGTCACTTAAAATGCAAAAGGGCGTAGCAGCTAAAAAATTTAAAGTGGATTGTCTTATTGATTATACTGTGTCAGTTTAAAACAACGACAATTGGGTAAAGCTAATTCAAGTACATTGAATCAAGTGGGGCTAACCGTTTTTTTTTTTTAGTTTGGGTCCAGTTTTCGAGATATAGCTTAGTTTTACCATCGCTGGGAAATATTTTTTAAATTTGTTTTCACTAAATGATGTCGAGTTTTTTATCAATTAATTCGTTTATCACGTTTTAAAAATAAACCATTCAAATATCCTTGACTAAGCAAAATTTAGAAATGTTGAAACTTCTGATTCCGTAAATTGGTTATAATTAACAAGTAAGAGTGTTACATTCGGCTGTGCCGAATCTTGTATACCCACCATCCAGTTGTACGAGAATGCAGCTAATTCAAAATGTTGACCAAATGTGGTATTGTTGGTAATATATTTGGACTCAATACGGTTGCAGTGGTATAGTTACTATAGTTCAATATTAAAAAGTATTTAAGTGGTTTCCCTAGTATTTACCTTGGACAAAATGCTGTTCCATAACCGAATATAGTTTTACATTAATAAGTTGTTTCGTTGTGCCATAAACATGTTGATAGCAACACGGCAGGTTCATATATTTTGTTAGGAGTTCCTAATGCATCTACCGTGTATAAAGTCTGGACCTAACATTGATTGATAGCTATCTAATTTCGTAGATGCAATCTTAATATACTGAACGTAACTCCAAATCTTTTTGATTGTAGATATAAAATGGGAATGTTATATATATAAGAACTATAGCCAAATGTTGACCAATTGTTACAAAATTTAATATACTGGCTGGTATTAATATTTATTTATTTATTTTATTTGCGCAAAATTTAGTGACCATAGCTGACATAGTTTATAATTTAATAGCTTTTAACTGGCTTTTTTGGCATTTTAGTGGTTACCGGGAGCGGTTTTTATATGAAAGCTATGATCAAAAATGGACCGATTAATATAAAATTTGACATACTGACTGAAAGTTGCATAAAACTACTCTGTTTTAAATGTAGTAGTCATAGATTTTACAATTTTATTCAATTTGTCAGCATAAATGTGATTCCCGGGCAGGGTTATATGGGAGCTCTAACTAAATGTGAACCGATTTTATCCATTTTGGAAACAATTTCTAAAATATATCGAAAATATTATTGCTAAATTTTGTCTCTCTACCTCTTGTAGTTAAGGAGCTATCGCTATCTCTGACGGAAAGACGGACATAAACCGTGTTTTCTTATTGTATTTAAGTAAGTTTTTTATATGGGAGCTATGGTCAAATAGTAGCCGATTGTAACAAAATTTTGCACACTGACTGGCATTCATATAGGACTTCCTTTTGTAAAATTTCGTTGCTGTAGCCCTTTTCGTTAAGGCGCTATCGAGCTTTTATCTGACGGACAGACGGACATAAACCCTATTTTCTGTTTGTATTTTTGTGTTTCCGTAAGTTTTTTATATGGGAGCTATGGTCAAATGGTGACCGATTGTGACTGGTTGGCATTGACAAAAGACCTCCTCGTGCTAAATTTAGTGGTTATATCTGTTATAGTTTTGGATTTATTGGCGTTTAAGTGCATTTTGGGTGAAATTTTGGTTGTTTCCGTAAGTTTTTTGTATGGGAGCTATGACTAAATGTCAACCGATTTTGATGAAATTTTATATGCTGCCTAGGGCTTATGCAAAACTTCTATCTACCAAATTTTCATAGCTGTTATAGTTTGTCATTTATTTGCAAATAAGCGATTAGCATAGGCGAGGTTATACGGGAGCTATGGTCAAATGCTAACCGATTTTGCCCAATTTCAATACCAAAATTTTTCAGTGATGAAGATTGTTTTTGCTAAGTTTTATTGAACTAGCTCTTTTCGTTTAGGCGTTAACGTGATTTCAACAGACAGACAGACGGACAGACACACAGACAGACATCGCTCAATTGACTTAGAATTTCATAAGGATTCAGAATATATATCGTTTTTGTTTTTGAGCCAATATTAAGGAAATTACAAACGAAATGATAATCTCAATATACCCCCATTCTTTTTGATGGTGGGTATAAAAATTTGCTGAAAAAGTTTCAGTCGTTTAAGGAGGACAAAATATGTGTATGTTTTACAGAATTTTTGAGATTTTTTACAAATGAGACATACTACTAAGATGAATGTGGTCCAATAGCCAACGAATTAAAAACATTTAATAACTCAATTTAAATCAACTGAGTATTAAATCTTATATGGGCTGGGCGTAACTGTCTCAAAATTTAGCAAAAATTCTAAATTTTGGATCGATCTAACGAATTTCGTAAATTGATTTTTATTGATTATATTTTCCTTCTTGTTATATAAGAAGTTATATGATAAGAATGTTATTACCCAGTATATTAGGAATGTATGCTGAGTTTATTTTCTGGTTTTTCAAAATTGGATAGTTTTAACCCTTTCTTATCCGGTTCAAAATTTTAATTTTTCATCCTAAAATCATCATCATATTTTATCATTATTATTAATCTTATTTAAGTCATAAAAATTTATAAAAAATAATTTATGATTGCACATAAGCCCGACTCAAACTCACAACCTCTTTCATAAAAATTTTGGTTGAAATAAAATTAGTAACTTTTAATTATTATTATACCCTTCACCACCATAGGTGGAAATGGTATTATAGGTTTGTGCTGATGTATATAACGCATGGAAATATTTGTCTTAGACCCACCTTTTAGTATACCAATAGGCTTAGAATCACTTTCTGAGTCGATTTAGAGATGTCTGTCCGTCCGTCCGTCCCATGTAAACCTTGTAATCAAACTACAGGTCGCAATTCTAAAGATAATTTGATAAAATTTGGCACGGATCATTTATTTATGGTACCTTCCATAGGTCCCACTTCCCGCAATTGATATATTGGCCACAAATATTAATATTTTTTCAGGAAATTTAAACCAATTTTCCATATTTAATAAAAAAAACGTTTTTTTAAATGAAATTCTAAAAGTATTATTTTTCGAAATCTATAGAATAGACATATACAGAAAATTTTTTAGATCAATTTATACCAAAAATCTATTTCATAAAATTGGAAAATCACAAACTTCTTTTATCCCGGTGGAGCATAGGGCCTCACATCACAAACTATAAAGTGATGATTTAAATTTAAAGAGGTTATTCTTAAAGCATTCAGAAAATATTGGTCTTAGATTCAACTTTTAGAAAATCCAAAAAATTAGCATATGATCACAAAATAAGGCACTTTCTTTATAGTATTTTAAATATTAATTTTTACAAGTTTTTACCTTGAATTGATTTACGCTACAAGATTAAAATCTATAATTAGTAATCTTTGTAGCATAATGGACTTAAAGATTTTAATTTAAAAATGTAAATTTTTTCAATACTAACCTTTAATTGTTTACCTTTATAATATTCCAAAATACACATGTGTTCCCATAAAGCATTAAATTCAAATATTTAAAGCCATTATAGAGTATATATGTGTGTATGTAGTCGTATATGTGCAGCTTAAAAATATCAATGCCCCCATTTGAACATAAAAATTTCTAATATCTTGCAAACACGTGAAAGTCGTTTCTTGGAACCACCACGTAGCCTTAAAGCAAACTTACACAAATATTTTTGCGTTTGTGTTTTTTTCACCTCAAGCCCACCTAATGTTCATTATATATTTTTAATGTTATTTTCAGACATTTCTGTTACAGTTTTGTAATTTTTAGCACTCGCTCGCTCCAGCAACCAGAACTTGTAAGCAATTTTTTTCAACACTTTTTTTTAGTTGATTCCAAGTATTTTCGTGTGTTCCATATAAAATTGGCGATAAAAATGTATTTGAAGTGAAAACAAAAAAAAAAAAACGAAAAGAAAAACCAGAAAAAAAAACTTGTTACTGCAAAGCAAAAAAAAAAAAAAAAACGA
>OW121740.1:160617305-160902305 GCA_933228675.1 Stomorhina lunata | reverse complement strand
TTGTTTAAAAATATTGTTATATGATGAATTTTTGGTTTTAGACCAAAATTTCTTGTTTTTATCAAGATTTTAATTTTGGTGATTTTTTTTTTTTTTTTTCAAACTCAGAACTTCTGAAAAGTATAAAATCTGATATCAATTGTATTATTTCTAGCAAAAAAATTTACTTTTAGAGAACATTTTTATTCAAAAATGAAATTTTTGATAAAAGTTCTTGAATTTTAAATTTAATTCGAAAGAAGTTTATTTTTTGATGGAAAAAATAGTTTTGGAAAAAATAATTGTCTCTAAGAAAAAGTATGATTTTGAAAAAAGATTTTGGCCAAATTTTATTTTTTGTTTAAAATTATTGTCATATCATATATTTTTGATCAATATTTTAGTGATTTTTTTTTTCTTTTTTCTCAGAATCTGAATTTTGAAAAAATATTAAATTTGAATTTAAATGAGCTATTTCTTGTCAAAACCTTTACTTTTGGAGAAAATTTTAAATTCTTATTCAAAAATTAAATTTTTTGGTAAAAATTTTAAATTTTTTGGTAAAAATTTTAATTTTTGACAATTGTTTATAAAAATTTTATAGAGTTGGGCATAATCGTTCATTTTAGTGATTGTTCATTTTTATTCACTATGAAAAAAAGAACTAGTTCGTTCAGTTCGTTCACTTGTTCACTTCTACATAACAGCTGTATAATCAGTAAATGAACAATATCAGAAGAACAAACAAATGAATGTGTATCAAACATTTAGCAATGTGTTGAAAAATGTTTCAAATGTATTGAAAAATTAAAAAAAAAAAAATTTTAGAATTTTTGATAGAAAAATTTTTCTATAGAAAGATGACTCTAAGAAAAATTTATATATTTTATAGACAAATGTCTAACAGAAAAATACTTTGCAGATAAAATTTTCGACAGAGAATGATGAACAAAAACAAATTAGAATAACAAGAATAAATAGTATAGAGAACAAAATAGAAAGAACTGACAGCAATAAAGAATAGAAATAGTGTTGAATAAAAAAGAATAAAGTTACTGAACTTGTTCACTTCGTTCATACAACTGAATCGTTCAATTGAACTAGTTCGTTCATGAACAACCCAACTCTAAAATTTTAGCTTTTGACAAAAATTAAGTATTAACGGGATAGTAAACTTTGTTTGTACTGGCTCGTATCAATAAACTGAAATTATAAATTTAAATAGATAGAAATTGATTTTTGCAGAAGGATTATTTTTATTAAGAATATGTGAAATATTATATGGTTTTCAAAATTTTTTTTTTAATTAAAAATTTATAACTTAAAAGTTGAAATGTAAAATTTTTGCTCGAAATTTAATAAAATTTTTTGTTTCTAATTTTGTTGTACACATAATTCTGTGGCCTGGTGCTAAAAGGGCCAATGTGAAAAAAAGTAGTTTTGAGAAAATTTGATTTAAAGTTTTTACTTTCCATATAAATATGTTCTAAATGAAGTTAGAGATTAGCTGGTGAAGCCAAATAAAAGACGGTAAATAACGGGAATCTAATGCAATGATTAACTTAAAACAGCACAAAACTGACATTGGCCCTTTTAGGACCAAGCCACAGAATTTTAGTTGAAAATTTCACAAAAGTTAAAGATTAAAATTTATAAAAACTTATTTTTTCTACAAAAATTTGAAAAGAAAACATTTCGGGAAAACTATATTCCGAAAAACTATATTCGGTAAAACTATATTCAGGAAAACTATATTCTGTCCAATTGATGCAATTGTGTGTCAAGTCTTTTAAGGCTGAAAAGTATCTGAAATATTAGGGTAATGTTTTCGAAATAAATAAAGACCGATGACGTCGGGCAGCGAATTTTTTAGGAAGAATTGAACGCTTTTTAATTTTTTAAGGAATAATATATATGTTTGCAAGTTCGACATGTCTAGAAGACATACAAGTTCTTAGTACAAAAATTCTAGTTTTTGGTAAAAAGGTCTCTCATTTCATTAAAATATTTTGAACCACCAATAGAAGAGTAAAACACATCACATATTGCGGCTATGTCTAAGTGAATTAACAGAGTTGGTTACCCTACTATGCCTATAAGTACCTTTGACATATACTTCATATCCTTCCTTTGACATATACCTTCAAGTAACTCAAGAAAAGTCATTGAAACACCGGTCCATGTAAGAAAATTGTATTAAATTTTTGGTCGAATATAACGATGGCTTAATATAAAAATGGCCTAACTTAATTTTTTGCTACTTTACAGGAGAAGAAAAAAAGTTAACAAAACTCGCAAAAATTGAGGTCCAAAAAAAATTTTAATACAATTTTTAATAATAACGAGTAAGAAAGTGCTATAGTCGGTCAAGCTTGACCATACAATACCCATCACAACTGAGGTCAAAGGTCTTCTTTTTCCTGTATAAAGACAAAAATTTCCTTAATTTTGCCATCATACAAACATTTTCTCAAAACTTTCTGTTATTTCTGTCATTAGGCCTTATATGAGAACTAGGGTCAAATGTGGACCGATTATCTCGAAGTTGTCAAATTTATTATTGTTTTAACAAAAATTATGCATGCAAAAACTAAACTCAAAATTCTCATTACCTTTAGATTTACGAGCGTTTTAGTAATTTTTGCCTCATTAAGTGCGTTTTGACAGAAAATTTTGTATAGGAGCTATGGTCAACTGTAGACCGATTTCAACAAAATTTGGTACAGTGATTTTGGTTTAAATAAGCAGTATTTGTTTGAAATTTTATGGGAAGTATTGATATTTGTGGTCAAAATATCAATTCCCGGAAGTGGGACCTATAGGAGGTATCATAAATAATTAACCGATTTTGACGAATTTCAATAGCCATTATTCCACTATAAAAAAAATTTACTTTTCAAAATTTTAGCAAATTGTCTTTAGAATTGCAATCTGTACTTTGATCACATGGTTTACATGGGGGGGGGGGACTTATATTGTAAAATCGACTCAGAAAGTCATTCTTAGTCTCTTGGTGGGTCTAAGATAAATATTTCTATGCGTTACATACATCAGCGCAAACTTATAATACCCCTATGGTATTATAATACCCCTATGGTATTATAATACCCCTATGGTATTATAAGTTTAAGAATTAAACATAAATAAGATTTATGAAGCATTTACTCAAATTATGAGCAAAAAATTACTTTTTTGTAAAATTTGTCGAACTCGAACACAAGGTACGAGAAAATGGTTTGAGATATCGACCTAGATTTTTTTGAGTTTTATTGTGTTGTTTATCTTTTTTAACACAATGATGAGAGAATTGTTTGTAATATTTGTTAAACAAAATGTTCAAAAAATTAAAATTTTCGAGTATGAAAAGTAAAGAGTGTTCTAAAAAAAATATGCATTTACTATTTTAGACAAAATTTATCCATAGTGCAAGAAATAATTTATTTTTTGATCAAGTTAGTTTCTATAGATATGTCAGATACTATTATTTTAGAAATTATTAATTTTCAATAGTTATTTCAATCAAAATGGACTGCGAAAAAAAAGTTCGTGAAAATATAATTAAAACTTTTCAAAAAAATCCGTCATGGACTTTTAAAAAAATAGCTAAAAATTTTAAAGTTGACCCTCGAACGGTTTCTAATGCCATCAGACGGTATAAGGAAAACCTGAGCATTGAAAGAAAACCTGGATCAGGGAGGAAAAAAGGTCCTACAGATATTGGTTAGGCAAAAGAAGTCGAGCGACTCTTTCGAAGAGCGCCTAACACTTCTTTAAGAAAAGCAGCTCGTACGGTGAAATGTTCTACGAATTTTGCACATAGAGTCAAAGCTTATGCTGAACTGAAGACATACAAAGTCCAAAAGGTTCCAGATCGCAATGCTATAAAGAACTTAGAGCAAAAAAACGAGCGAAAAAATTGAAGTCTGATTTTATAAAAAAATACACCTGTTGTGTGATGGATGATGAAACATATGTACTGGCAGACTTTTCTCAACTTCTTGGTCAAGATTTTTATGTTGCTGATAAACGGGGTAATGTTCGGCAAGAGTTTCGCACAAAAAAACAAACAAAATTCCCTAAGAAGTTTCTCGTGTGGCAAGCTATTTGCAGTTGTGGCAAAAGAAGTAAAGTATTTGTGGCATCTGGCACAATAAACACAGAAATTTATATAAAGGAGTGCCAACAAAAACGGTTGTTACCATTTTTAAAAGAGCACAGAGTGACTACATTTTTTTGGCCCGATTTGGCATCATGCCATTATGGAAAAAAGGCACTTGAGTGGTACTCAAAGAATAATGTCATTTTTGTACCACGAGAGGCAAATCCACAAAACTGTCCAGAACTTCGGCCTGTGGAAAGGTATTGGGCTCTGGTAAAAAAGGAATTGAAGAACACAGGAAAGATTTCCAAGAACATGTCCGATTTTAAGCGCAGGTGGAACACATGCTCCAAAAAGGTATCAGAAGCAACTGTAAAATCTTTAATGGAAAGGTTTCCGAAAAAAGTCGATAATTTTGCAAAACCCGAGTACTAAGTAAACATTTTAATGCTAAATGATTTTGTATAATATGTCATTATATTTGCTTATTTTGTAGAGTTTTTATATTAAAAGGTTTGATTTTTATTTAAGAAAATCCAACTACAAATTTTATTTAGAGCACTCTTTAATTAAATATTTTTATATTTTAACAAAATTAAACTGGGACTTACAGTGGCCAAATTACCGCATTCGATATCGATCAAAAACTCAGACTTTAAAGCGAATATTGTGAAGTATACTTTAGGGATATTCAAAGTTACTACGATGCGAAAAGTTTATTTAAATTTGGTATGCATTTTGATTCGTTTTTTAAAAATATATATTGTTCAATTAAAACTCCTTTAATATTGTTCATCTTTTGGCAAATAACTTAAAAAAAAAGTATAGTAAAATGTGCATCTTTTAAATAATTTTAATTATCCTCAAAGTATGCTAAACAAATATTTTGAAAATATCTAAGATTTCGATCGAAAACTCAGACTTTAAATCGAATATTGTGGAGTAGACCTTAGGGATGTTGAAAGTTACTTCGATGCAAAATAGTTTATTGAAATTTGGTATGCATTTTGATTTGCTTTGAAAAACATATAGTTCAATTAAAACTCTTTTACTATAGTTTATCTTTTGGCAAATAATTTAAAAAAAATACACTAAACTGTGCATCTTTTAAATAATTTCGATTTTCCTTAAAGTATGCTATACAAATGTTTTGAAAATATCTAGGATTTCGATCGATATCGAATGCCGTAATTTGGCCCCTGGTCTTAAAATGATAAATCTTAAATCTGGTCTTATTTTGCCAGTTTTTGTCGTTTTGTCAAGATTACGAATTTTAGGGGAGAAATCGAAATAACTTCAAAACTGCTTTATGGACTTAAAACTTTTATAACTTCAAGCAAAGCTGCACTATTTCTCTTTTAGATTCCATTATTTTTTCTTTTAAGCATAAATTGTAAATTGACGAAATGTAGCAAAAAACTGAAAATACTCTAATACCGAGTAGAACTTTGCACAAAATAATATAAATTTACTCGAAGTTTTGCAAAAATAATACTATGTGCTATGTATAAAAGTCTCTAAGACTTAAGAAAAACTTTGTTAATTGTTGGTCCATATTTGACCTTAGTAGTGAAAGGTATATATACTCGGGCTTGATTGAACATGGCATTTCTTACTTGTTTTCATTGACTCTTAGAATGACCATCTTAAATCGTTTCTGTCTTAATTTTTTGAGATCACCAAACTATTACAAGTGTTTCAGCTATTCTTATTTTGTCAGTTTAAAAAAGTAAACATACCACATTACCAAACTAAATATAACATATTACCACCACTTAGCCTTGTAGTTACTTATGCTTATGTTTAAATCTTTATTTGTTAAATTTTTCTATACAAAAATGTACTTAAATATTTCGAGTCATTGAGCAATACCTTTGAATTTTCTAATTTAAACATAATCCAATTTCGAATTTAATATTTACAATAGACATTTTGTATATACACTTTGGCCACAAAATCAGTAATCAATACATGAATCATTAAACTCTTAATGTGTTTTAAAATACTTAAACTCTTACAAAATGACCAGTCAACTGAATGATCTGGAACTTGCTGTCACTTTTGAGTCCATTTAAATATAGATTTATTTATTTGTTTAAATCAAACACACCTTAGGCCAAATGTTTTCCATTTGACCTCTTAAATTATAAAAAAGAAAAAAGGCATGTTTATAAATTTTCATGATAAACAGAACCAAAAATTTGTTCATGATAAAATAAATAAGAAAAAGTTAAAACATTAAAACGAATTTGAACAGTGTGTTAAAAACTTTATGGTAAAATAAATGTACACACCTTTAATAGCCCCCGAGCAGAAAACAGGGAATGGAAAAAAGGACAACACAAAAATATAACATTATAAATGGGACAAGAATATTTATTAGTAGCAATAAAAAAAAAATCACAAAATTTAAATATCTCCGTTAAAAATGGTACAAAACAACATAAAATGTATGCTTTAAAAAATTTAATGGATTTAGTTGAAAAATATAGGAATTTATTTGAGTAAGTAAATAATTTAGAAGAAAAATAAATCCACACAAAATATAGGGAGTAAAATAAACATGTGGAAAAAGTCAAATGTTTTAATAGAAATATATGTGGATTTCCATTTTTTGTCAGTGGTAGGAAGGCGTATGTGTATTTACAGTAGAAAACAAAAGTTGTAGTAGTTAAAAATATAAGAAGACACAATGAAGATTGAAGTACATATATATAAAGATAATATATAAATGTAGTATAGAAGCTGATTGATTATATCTTATTCTTATTCTTTATAATTTCCAGGCTTGGGGGATCTCAATTACATTTGCATTACAATTACTTTAAATGTAATTGTAATTCAAAAAAATGAATTACAATTACATGTAATTGTAATTAAGTTTTTTTCAATTACAATTACATGTAATTGTAATTCAGAAATTGCAATTACAATTACATGTAATTGCAATTCAAAATAACTCAATTACAATTACATGTAATTGTAATTGAAAAATTGCAATTACCATTACATGTAATTGTAATTGACGAAAAATTACATATAATTCAATAAAAATGTAATTAAATTGCAGTAAATATAAATACATTTTTTAAATAAAACTTAAAATATATTTCATAACTTATTTTGGGTGAATATGTGTTCTTTTTTTACAAGAAACTTATTTACAATATATTTATAACTTTTTGTTTTAGAACTGTGCTAGATAGCTAAAGTAGTAAAAAATTCTACCATAATTTTAAAATTGCATGATCGCTACTTTTGAAGTCGATGTGCTTAGTCTCCTCTATTCTCTCTCATATAATTTTTGATGTAATGATTCAGGTCTTTAACAATTGAATATCAGCTGTCTGTACCTTAGGGCGGGTCGATTTTTTTGAGAAAAAATCTTAAAGAGGGAATTTATTCTACGAAGAATTCTGAACAACTTCACCAAAGAAACCATGGGTCTAAAATGGATTTCGATCCTCCGAAAGTTCAAAAATATATTGCTAGTATTTCTTTATAAATTTCAGTATTTTGGTTTTCATTTAAGTTTCAAAATTTTTTTTATCAAATTTATATTTTTTATCTGACTGAAGACTCCCATGATGCTATTGTAGCAGCGATGTCAAATTCCAGTATTAAGCTTAAATGGTTATCCGCTATATGCAATCTTTCAGGCAGCACAAAAGAAGACATGGAAAACATTTTTGTTGAGTACTGCAAAAGATACAAGATAAGTAGCTCTAACACAGTCCTTGAAGAAAACCCGACCCTAAGGGAATCAATTTTTGATTTTGGAGAAATCGCTTTGGAATTGTTATTAAAAAAGTAAACACATCATTTTTAGTTTTATAAAAAGATCTCCGTTTAAATCAACGTCTTTATGTTTGTATATCAATGTTTGTATATTATTTATATATATATATATATATATATATATATATATATATATATATATATATATATATATATATATATATATATATATATATATAAGTAATTGATAATTTATGTAATTTTTGTACTCTTAAGTAATAAATAATTTCAAAGTAATCATTACAGTTTTTTTTCACAATTACAATTACTTTTTCGAAAATACGTAATGGTAATTCAAAATTTTGAATTACAATTACAAGTAATTTGTAATTCAAATTTTTGAATTTACAATTACTTGTAATTGTAATTGCAAATTTTAAATTACAATTACATGTAATTGTAATTCAAAAATTTCGAATTATGCATTACATGTAATTGTAATTCAAAATTTTCAATTACAATTACATATAATGTGTAATTGAGGATGTAATTAATTACAAAATGTAATTGAGATCCCCCAAGCCTGATAATTTCATTTCGAATTTCTAAACTGCCCCTAAAAGTATACTTTGGTATGTTTACTTTTACCATAAACAACATCAACATATTCTAGTGTATTAAAGTTTTCCCATAAAAATATTCATACACACACACATATTTCAAAATTTATGCACGTCTGTTCTAATAGATTCCTGTTCTTGGTAATAAAAAAGCCAAATACTAAACCAAAACTGATACAAAAATCTTTCTAACTTAAATATATAAAAATAAATAAATAAATTTTTACTTAGAAATTCTTTAACCATAAAATTACGTTTGTTTTTCTTTCGCATAGAATAAAGTTTATTTTTATATTTTATTTTTACTAGAAAACCTTGCGAAGGTAAACAAAAATATAAATAAAAACCAAAAGAAAACAATAACAAAATCATAAAAGCCCAGTCAAATATTAAGTCAACATTTTCCGGAGTGTTTGTGGTTGCAATAAAAATAAACTTAAGATTTTTTTGTAGAAAAGCTGAAATCATAAAAGTAGCAAAACTTAAATTAATAAAGAAATTTAATTTTTCGTGGGGTGGAATCAAAATTTTTCGAACTCAAAATACGAATTTTAAAACTCATCATCCCCGATTTTGATGAAATTTTGTATATACATTCTCCTTGCTCATATCACGTTTAAAGTTCTTCAATATTTTGAATTTTCTTTTTGGTTTACATATGACGGCGCACAGTAGTTTTTCTTCATACATCGAACTTCGAAAAATAGAAGGAGTGATCCTAGAACGATGAAATTTGTCGCACTTGTTAAGCTTTATATAGATAAGAACAATTTGAAAAAACTTTGAAGTTCGTCGACTCCTTGGGGTACTTCCCCTGGAACCCCATTTTTACACTTACTATTCTTCACAATGTCTTACCTGTAATTGTTAACAGAATATCATGAAATTCGACACATTTTTATTATTTGAACCAAAAAAATCTTTCTTAATTTTGGCTGAAATTCGTCGACTAATTTGGTTACCTGATTTGGACCCCATTTTTTCTCGTATTTTTCTTCTTAATTTTTAAGTCCCAATTTTTAGCAGAATTTAAAGAAATATAACACATACACATAAGTTAATCCAAGAAAGAACTGGACCACATTTTTCATCTTATCTTATTATCAATCTATAAGCCACAGGTTAGTCATTCGCGTAGTATAGCAGAGATTTCAAGATCCACTTTAAAAAAGTTGTTCTTAGAAAAGAGCCAATGTTAGTATAATTAACTGCAATTTGATTAAGTTGAACCTGAAGGTATGCAATGCTTTTTATTAAGGGTAATATTCTTGATTTTTTATACCCTTCACCACCATATATATAAAAAAGAAATATTTGCCTTAGACCCACCATTTAGTATACCAATAGGCTTAGAATCGCTTTCTGAGTCGATTTAGCGAAGTCAGTCCGTCCATCCGTCCGTCCGTCTGGACGGATGGATGGAACCCCATCTAAACCATGCAAACAAAGTACAGGCCACAAATATCAATATTTATACCCTTCACCACCATAGGTGGATAGTCTGTGCTGATGTATGTAATGCGTAGAAATATTTATCTTAGACCCACCTTTTAGTATACCAATAGGCTTAGAATCACTTTCTAAGTATATTTAGCGATGTCAATCCGTGCGTCCGTCTGGCTGGCTGGCTGGACCCCATGTAAACCTTGTAATCAAAGTACAGGTCGCAATTCTAAAGATAATTTGATGAAATTTAGTACAAATGATTTTTATGATAGTGGAACCATGGCTATTGAAATTGGTCAAAATCGGTCTATTATTTATGGTATCTCCCATAGGTCCCACTTCCCGGAATTGACATATTGGCCAGAAATATCAATATTTTTTCATGAAATTCAAAACAGATATTGCCTATGTAAATCTAAATCACTGTACCAGATTTCGCTGAAATCGGTCCACATTTGACCATAGCTACCATACAACTCATAAGAGTCAAAACTCATTAAATAGGGCAAAAATCACTAAAACTCTCTTAAATCTAGGTTTATTTTTTGCATACATAATTCTTGTAACAACTGTAATTAAGTTGCCAAATTTCGAGATAATCGGTCCACATTTGACCCTAGCTCTCATATAAGTCCAAATGACGGAAACAGCTTAAATATATAAGTTTTGAGAAAATGTATTTAAGGTTTATTTTTTGCATACATAATTCTTGTAACAACTGTAATTAAGTTGCCAAATTTCGAGATAATCGATCTACATTTGACCAAAGCTCCCATACAAACTCTTCTGTCAAAACGCACTAAATGAGACAAAAATCACTAAAACGTTCGTAAATCTGAAGATAATGATACTTTAAAGTTTATTTTTTGATGCATAATTTTTGTAACAACTGTAATCAATTTGCAAAATTTGAGATAATCGGTCCACATTTAACCCTAGCTCTCAAATAAGTCAAAATGACGGAAACATCTTTAATATATAAGTTTTGAGAAATTGTTTTATACAAACAAAATTTAGCAAATATTTGTATTTATACAGAAAAAAGAGCATCTTTGACCTTAGTGGTGAAGGGTGTCGTATGGTCGGGCTTGACCGACTATAGCAATTTCTTACTTGTTTAAATTCAGTATGAATTCCTTACTTATTCTCTTGTTTTAAAATTTTTTTTTATGCATTGGTTGTAGACTATTTTTTAGCAAAAAGCTACAGGATTAATAACTCAAGTTTGATTAAAAAGTTTAGCCAAAAAGTATGCAGCATCGTTCGAATTGAATTGGAAATATGTTTCAAATGTTTGTCAACTTTCTAAGAGTATTTCAGAAAATCCACTCGATTTCATTGTAACCTTATTATTGTAACTACAGTTTTATGACATATTTTAGACTTGAAATGTGAAATTTTATATGGATAAAACAATGATTTCGATAATGATGGGATCTAATTACCGCATTCGATATCGATCGAAATCTTAGATATTTTCAAAACATTTATATAGCATACTTTAAGGATAATCAAAATTTTTTTAAAGACGCACTATATTTTTTTCTTAGTTATTTGTCAAAAGGTGACCAATAGTAAAAGAGTTTTAATTGAACTATATGTTTTTAAAAACGAATCAAAATGGATATCAAATTTCAATAAACTTTTAGCATCGAAGTAACTTTGAACATCCCTAAAGTATACTTCACAATATTTGCTTATAAGTCTGAGTTTTCGATCGATATCGAATGCGGTAATTTAGCCCCTAGTGTGGTCAATTTCGAAAAGAGAATGGTTTCAATTGCTTTTACTTCCATACTTAAATAGCCTATATTAACAACCTGTTAAGAACCAAGGTGGATCATAGTTTAGACTTCCATGCGCATCGATCTTATGCGCATTATTCAAATTTCCTAGGCTAAGCTTTGAAAGAATTTTCTCTACTTGGTCTTTTCATCGAAGTTTCGGACGTCCTCTTTTACGAGTTTCCTCGGGATCATATTCGAATACTTTTCTTGCCGATGTATTTTAATCCATTTTTTGGTTTTATCAAAAAACTATTTATTATTTACAATAATAAATAATTGTAATAAATTGGGATTCTTAGTGCAATACACTACAGTAAAATTTTGATAAACCTTTTTAATAAATATCGACATTGAATTAATCATGTCCTAGCCAATGCGGCCGCTGCTGCTTCATGCGTTTCACTATGCCAATGTCAGCGTGTACCTCATACAGCTCATGATTAATTCAATGTCGATATTTATTAAAAAGGTTTATCAAAATTTTACTGTAGTGTATTGCACTAAGAATCCCAATTTATTACAATTATTTATTATTGTAATAAATAGTTTTTTGATAAAACCAAAAAATGTTGGTGGGGAAACCTTTCCTCGACGCGTTTCGATGGTTCGTTAGACCATCTCATCAGGAGGATTATCCCTAATTCTAGACAGAGCAAAAACCTCACATTATGTATAATTTGAGGGACTGAATAAATACGAATTATTATTATTGTGTCCAACAAATATCAACATAAAGCAGATTGGTCCAAAGATTTTTCAAAGAATCTTTCTCTCAAAAATTCCAAGAATAGCTTCTAAATTACACCATTTGTAAGCATTAATTTGCAAAAATACCAATGTAATATAATGATGAGCAGCATTTGTAAGTCAACTTGTATTTGTGCTTGTTTGGATGAAAACGCCTTCTGTCTTTTTAGTATTTAAGAGTGTTTTTATTTATACTAACTAAATTTAATAAAAAGTACAAAAATATCATTCAGTTATATGCATCAAATTTAAATTCCCTTGAGCCTCATTCTAATTTCTTTTTAGAATTCAACAACTAAATTCTCTAAATATAATCTTAACAAAGTAAACTACACCTTAACTCATTTCCTCACACTCAATTATTAATATTAACTTACTTTCTATATGTATGAGTTTTCTAATATTTAACATTTAGATAAATTGAACTTCATATAAAAGTTAATTACCAACCAACACAATTCAGGGCGTATGATTTATATTAATACCCAACAATATTGAATTAAACATTAATCATACGTGATGTATGATACATCACTACTGTTGAGTTGAGTTGAGAACTTTCTAAGTAATTGTATTTTACTTTTGCTTCACTTATTTATAATAATAATAAATGAACAATGAATTTACTTATTTATGCACTTAACAAATAGAATTTAAATGAACAAAAGGGCTGTCATAAAAAGAAAATATTTTCGAATATTTTTACACACACTTTCACATAAGAACTTAAGCATTTAATAGAAAAGTATAGAAAATAACATATCCTATTAACTAGAAAAGCAGTTTTAGCTAATAAATTTTATTTATGTATATTTATTTACTTTAATTCCATACACATGTAATGTTTCCTTTCCAATAAACAAAACATGTAAACATAATATAAGTATGTGTGTTTTTTTTACTTCTATCTTATTAGGGAACCCAACACTCGAGTCGACTAAGATAGTCACGTGCCTGAAATAAAAATGTTTAATGGCCGCAGTATTTTCCTTTACTAACTTCTTATTAAATCCAACAATATGCTGATAGACAACAAAATATTTTAATGCTTTTCTCCGTTTTTAGTTTTCAATATACTACAAAAAAGTCCATAAAAATCGAGGAGTTCAAGGAAAATTTTATTTATGAAATATTTTTTGGAGAGTGTATTAAAGCTTAAATTTGTATTGCCAGGAATATTTGCCACTACTTTAGAATTCTTGCTTTAATAGACACAAATGAAAGCGCATTTAAAACGTGCTTGTGTGTAAATATTTAATAACTTGTATGTATAGTTTGTATACGAAAGGTGTTGACTTAAGAATGTCAGGTGTTGCAAAGTCGTAATAGTGGTATATCTCATATAATTATATACAAAAATATATGTCTTTAACCTAAACATTTATTTTATCTAACATATAATCTTTATAAGGGTAGGTCCATAATAATAGTTCCCAAATACTGTAGTCTAAGGTAAGGGGTGTCCAAAATTGTGTTGATGTTTTCAATAAAAACAATTTTCCTAGTTATTGCAAATATTTATGCCCTTCACCACCATAGGTGGAGGGGTTTGTTCTGATACCCAACTTTTAGTATACCAATCGACCCAGAATCACTCCCTGAGTTGTTTTAACGATGTCCGTTTGGCTAGCTTAATGGATATCCATGTTAGCTCGTTATCAATGTACAGGTCGTAACTTCAAAGATAAAATTCGGCACAGACTTGGCCATCTTGGCCAAAGGATGATCCCTATGCTTTTTGAGCAAACTCGGACTACTATTTCCGATACCTCACGTAGGGGTATCATCCCGGAATAAACTTTTTAGCCCTTTACAGCAACAAATGAAGTTGTATTTTGATAGGAAATTTTTTTATCAAAAACGTTTCTATAGAAAATTTTTTAACAAAAATTTTTCTATAGAAAATTTTTTTATCAAAATGTTACTAAAGAAAATTTTTTTATCAAAAATTTTTCTATAGATAATTTTTTTATCAAAAATTTTTCTATAGAAAATTTTTTTACCAAAAATTTTTCTATAGAAATATTTTTATCAACAATTTTTATATGGAAAATTTTTTATCAAAAAATTTTTCTATAGAAAATTTTTTTATCAAAAATTTTTCTATAGAAAATTTTTTTATCAATAATTTTTCTATAGAAAATTTTTTTACCAAAAATTTTTCTATAGAAATATTTTTATCAAAAATTTTTATATGGAAAATTTTTTATCAAAAAATTTTTCTATAGAAAATTTTCATTCAAAAATTTTTTTATAGAAAACTTGTTTATTAAAAATTTTTTATAGAAAATTTTTTATCAAAAATTTTTATATCAAAATTTTCAATTAATTCTAAAGTTCGAATAATTAATTCCCAAATAAAAATTGTTTATCAAAAATTTTTATATGGAAAATTTTTTTTTATCAAAAATTTTCTATAGAAAATTTTTTTATCAAACATTTTTCTATAGAAAATTTTATATCAAAAATTTTTCTATAGAAAATTTTCTTTAAAAAAGTTTTTATAGAAAATTTTTCTATAGAAATTTTTTTTTATCAAAAATTTTTCTATAGAAAATATTTTTTATCAAAAATTTTTATATGGAAAATTTTTTATCAAAAATTTTTATATTCATTATTGTTATGTTTTTATTTTTATAGAAATTTTTTTAGCAAAAATTTTTCTATACAAACTTTGATAAATATTTTTTCTATAGAAAATTTTTTTATAAAAAATGTTTCTATAGAGAATTTTTTATCAATAATTTTCCTATAGAAAATTTATTTTTTATAAAAAAAAATTTTTTTATCAAAAATTTTTTATAGAAAATTTGTTTATCAAAAAATTTTCTATAAAGTATTTTTTTATGAATGATTTTTCTATAGAAAATTTTGTTATCAAAAATTTATCTAAAGAAAATTTTTAATCAATAATGTTTCTATAAAAATTTTTTTATATAAAAATTTTTTATACAAAATTTTTTATCAAAAATTTTATATAGAAAAGTTTTATATGGAAAAATTTTTCAATCGATTTTTGTTTTTAATTTTTTTTATCAAAAATTTTTCTATTGAAAATTTTCTTACAAAAATAAAAAAATATAAAAAATTTTTCTATAAAAATTTTTTTATCAAAAACTTTTTTGTGAAAAAATTTTGTATAAAAAATTTTCTTACAAAAGTTTTTCTATAGAAAATTTTTTTTATCAAAAATTCTTCTATAGAAAATTTTTTATCAAAATATTTTCCAAGGAAAATTTTTATCAAAAATTTTTCCATTAAAAGTTTATCAAAAAACTTTCTATAGAAATTTTTTTTTATCAGAAATTGTTCTATAGAAAATTTTTTTATCAAAAATTTTTTTTATCAAAAATTTTTCTATAGAAAATTTTTTTATCAAAAGTTTTCTTAAAAAATTTTTTTATCAAAAATGTTTCTATAGAAATTTTTTTTGTCAAAAATTTTTCTATAGAAATTTTTTTTATCAAAAATTTTTCTACAGAAGATTTTTTTATTAAGACTTTTTCTATAGAAGTTTTGAAAATTTTTTGATATTAAAATATTTTTATCAAAAATTTTACAGAAAAATATTTAGATCGAAAAATTTTCTATAAAATAAAATTTTTATGGAACAATTTTTCGAAAATGTCTAAAAAATATAAAAATCTAAAATTGTTTAGTATTAGAATTTATTTCTGTTTTCAAAAATATTCTCAATATTTACAAAAATATTCCCAATGCTTACAAAAATAAAAGTTTTGTGGCAACAATGTTCGAGATTAAACATCTTTGTTCTCTCGAGCCATGTATTTTGTTGCTATATATTGGATTTTAATTTGTTTCTAGGCTATTTTGCACAACTGTGCACTTTTAACTTTAACTCAAATCTTAAATGATGCGCTCTTTTTTAATTTATAGCTAACATTAATTATAAAAAACCCTTCAACTAATCCCAGTGATACTTATAACTTAACAAAGACGTTAAAAGTCAATGCATGTTGCACTTCGGCTCAACTTGTCACTTGGCCCTCGTAAATTAAACTCACAATTTATAACCTATTAGCCGGAAGTTGAACTGGTTGATATATAAAAAAACACACAACATCCGCTTACATGTTTCCTTGAAAAACGTATGTAACTTAAATGAATGTAAAAACAAATGCCATGGGGATACTTTTTATGTTTAACTCCTACAGTTCTCAAAAGCCCACGATAAATTAAATAATTTATTAGCAGAACTTTTGCATTAGATATTACACAATATTACGAAAAGTCGCTAGAAAGGGATTTTTTACAAAAATATTTGTACATGTTTAATGTAAAATAACATTTTTTTAAATTAAATTATTTTAGTACTATTTTTAGAATTTTTCCACATGTGTTAACAACAAATTTTTTTGGTTTTAAAACATTTTACTTGCTATTTAAACAGATTTTTTTTTAAATTTAACCACTTTTTAACTTCTGGAAATTACATATATTAAGGAACAAAATATTTTGATTTGTTTAAAGCAAAGTTATAAATATCAATTTTAAATTGAAAACTGTATATAAACGGATTTTTTAACTAAAAAATTTCTATACCAACATTTTTAAAATGAAACTTTTATTCTAGTTTTTAGAGAAAACATTTTAAAACTAAGAACTTTCTACAGAAAATTTTCTGTTAAAAATTTCTATAACGAAACATTTTCTTTGAAAAATTTTTGGTCGAAAAATTTTTTATAGATAATTTCCTTCAGAAATATTTTTATTCAAATTCTGTAACTTAAAAATTTTCTTTGAAATATTAAATAACGAAAAATTTTCTTTAAAAGCTATAACTAAAAATTTGTAGAAATTTTTTTACAAAATTTTAAAATAGCAAAAAATTGTTTAGTAACGAAAAACTTCCTCTTTAAACATTTGTAAACATAAGTTTCCATAGAAAATTTTTTAAATTACAAAAAACTTTGAAGAAAAATCTTTTAAAATAACGAAAAATTTTCTTTAGAACATTTTTTCAATAAAAAATTAACAAACAATTTTCTATAACGAACATTTTTCTGTAGAAAATTTTAGAAATAATGAAACTTTCCTATGGGAGATTTTAAAAATAACAAAAAATTTTCTATAGAAAATTTTTAAAATAACGAAAAATATTCTATAAAAAACTTTTAAAATAACGAAAAATTTTCTATAGAAAGTGTTTGAATAACGAAAAATTTTCTAAAGAAAATTTTAAAAATACAGAAAAATTTTCTAAAGAAAAATTTGCTGTGGAAGGTTTTTGAATAACGAAAAATTTGTTATAGTAAATTTTGGAACAACGAAAAATTTTCTATAGATAATTTTTGAATAACGAAAAATGTTCTATAGAAAATTTTTAAAATAACGAAAAATGTTCTATAGAAAATTTTTAAAAATTTTTATAATATAAATTTTTACAATAACGAAAAATTTTCTATAGAAAATTTTTAAAATAACGAAAAATTTTCTATAGAAAATTTTTAAAATAACGAAATATTTTCTATAGAAAATTTTTAAAATAACGAAAAATTTTCTATAGAAAATTTTTAAAATAACGAAAAATTTTCTATAGAAAATTTTTAAAATAACGAAAAATTTTCTATAGAAAATTTTTAAAATAACGAAAAATTTTCTATAGAAAATTTTTAAAATAACGAAAAATTTTCTATAGAAAATTTTTAAAATAACGAAAAATTTTCTATAGAAAATTTTTAAAATAACGAAAAATTTTCTGTAGAAAATTTTTAAAATAACGAAAAATTTTCTATAGAAAATTTTTGAATAACGAAAAATTTTCTATTGAAAATTTAAAAAATACAGGAAAATTTTCTAAAGAGAGTTTTATTTCTTTAGAAACATTTTCTAAAGAAAATTTTTAAAATAACGAAAAATTTTCTATTGAAAATTTTTGAAATAGGGAAAAATTTTCTATAGCCAATTTCTTAAAAATTTTCTTTAGAAAATTTTTCAATAACGAAAAATTTACTTTTCAAACGAAAAATGTTCTTTAGAAAATTTTTTCCTAGAAAATTTTTCAATAACGAAAAATTTTCTTAAGAAAGTTTTTAAATAGCGAAATATTTTTTTTAGAAAATTTTTCGATAACAAAAAGTTTTCTTTAAAATATTTTTTTTTTACAAAATTTTCAATAGCAAAAATTCTGTTAAGAAAATTTTTCAATAACGAAACATTATCTATAAAAAATTTTTTGTAGGGCAATCATTAATGACGGGAAAAATTATTGGAATTTCTATAGAAAATTTAAAGATGAGAAACGTTTCTATAGAAGGTTTTAATATCGAAAATTTTTTTATTTATAAATTTGAGTTATTTTCCTTAATTTTCTGGGACACCCTTGAGTAAAATACAATAAATATTTATCTGCCTACCTTTCAAATTTAAATTGAATTCAATGAAATGTGCTCTTGTTTAAATGATTGTATTTGCATAAATTTAATTCGCTCAATTGGTGTGAAATTGTATTTTCTGTTCCATCATTCCATTAAAAAAAGCAATTTTACTGTGAAAAAAAAAATAATTTATAGCTATTTAAACAATCAATATTTATTTAAAAGTACTAAAACTAAATTTTAAATTTAATTCTAATTTATTTTCAGCTACAAAATAACTGAAACGATAGCAAATACGTTAAAATACAATGACAAGAAAACAAAGAAATAAAAATCTGAAAAGAAAAATTTAGCAATAAATGACACCTGGTCACAGACACAGTCACAGAAACTAAAGAATTTCACTGAAGAGGAAAAAGGAAAATTTGCTGCAGCAAAAAAAGTTGTTATTTAGCCTAGAAATATTTGAGTTGGAAGGAGTTTACAATGAAAAATATTTCAAGCAAATAAATTGGCTCAAGGAAATGAATGAAAGGAAAACGAGAATAGAAAAAATGCTGAAGAAAAAGTTAAGCTATCAAACTGATAAAGTGAAATTAACAAGAAAGTGAATAATTTAGAAAAAAAATAATGAAAATAAGAGAAAAAATAAAAAGAAATTGAAAAATTTTAAATAAAAGTACCAAGAGAAAAATTAAAAAAAATCCTAAATACAACAAAAAAGAACTTAAATACGAAAATAACATAAATGGCTTTAATTCTCCTTTGAAAAAAAGTCCTTGAAAAGTTTTACAAAATTTAAAAAAGATAACAATAAAACTTTGCAATTTCCTTAGAAAAAAAGGTTATGTTACCTTAAATCATACATATCAACTTTTAACATATCAATTTGCAAATTTTACGCACAATATCATAAAGGATATGATGCTGATGCTGATGCTCCTCTTATAATACCTTAAGCATCACAAACAATCAAACGAATTTATCGGAAAATGTAAAAAAGATAAAATATCTACATACATAACAATTGGCATATCGAATAAAAGGCAACACAAAAGAAATCTAACAGAACGGAAATATTACCCATACAAACAAATATTTTTACAAAATTACACAGACATAAATTTACATACAGAAAAAAAAACATGTGATTAAAGGAAGATAAGAAAAAAACGTTTGAAAAAAAAGAAAATATATATAAAACCGATCACAAGTTATATATTGAGTTATATATTGAGCAACATATACCTATACATAAATATTAACAGCTACAATATTCTTACAAAAACACCTACAAAAATTTAAACATACATATCCCTATATCAACAAACACATATAATAAAATATAAATGTAAAATGTAACGTTATCATCGCACATACAAAAATCTAAAGAATTTTCAAGCAATCCTCCCAAAAAAGGAACTAATGTATACAAGTGTAACAAAACAAAGTTAGAAAATACAAACAAAACCAGCAGGAACCAGGAAAACAATAGACAAAACAAACATAAAGCGTAAGGAAAAAGGATTATGCTGTGAAAATGAATCTCGCTTTTGATACACGCATTTTCATACTTATTTGTTGTTTGCTTCAAGGTAAGTTTTTGAAATAACTACATTTATTATACCCTTCACCACCATAGGTGGAAAGGGTATTATAAGTTTTTGCTGATGTTTGTAACGCATAGAAATATTTGTCTTAGACCCACCTTTTAGTATACCAATAGACTTAGAATCACTTTCTGAGTCGATTTAGCGATGTCCGTCTGTCCGTCCGTCCGTCCGTCCGTCTGGCTGGCTGGACGGCTGGCTGGACCCCCATGTAAACCTTGTAATCAAACTACAGGTCGCAATTCTAAAGATAATTTGATGAAATTTGGCACAGATAATTTTTTTGATAATGGGACCATGGCTATTGAAATTGGTCAAAATCGGTCCATTATCTATGGTACCTCCCATAGGTCCCACTTACCGGAATTGCTATATTGGCCACAAATATCAATATTTTTTCATGAAATTTAAAACAAATACTGCTTATGTAAACCTAAATCACTGTAGCAAATTTCGTTGAAATCGGTCCACATTTGACCATAGCTCCTATACAAACTCTTCTTCAAAAACGCACTAAATGAGACAAAAAATCACTAAAACGCTGGTAAATCTCAAGATAATGAAAATTTTAAGTTTATTTTTTGCATACATATTTTTTGTAACAACTGTAATCAATTTGCCAAATTTCGAGATAATCGGTCAACATTTGACCCAAGCTCTCATATAAGTCCAAATGACGGAAACAGGTTGAATGTATACGTTTTGAGAAAATGTTTGTATGATGGAAAAATTTAGCAAATATTTGTCTTTATACAGGAAAAATAACACCTTTGACCTTAGTGGTGAAGGGTATCGTATGGTCGGCTTGACCGACTATAGCGCTTTCTTACTTGTTTAACATATACATTTGTAAATATAAAACTTTTAGTCATCACCTTCAACGAAATAGTAGAGATTAAAATGATAGTATACTTTTTAAAAAAAATATTTCAAATAAATTAATTTTCGACATTTTTGATTTCTGGCCGATTGTGCATTCGATTTTAGATTGATATATTTTTGAAACTACTAACATCTATATTTAAAGCTGTTTTGATTTAAAAAATTTCAAATTTAAATATACTTCGCTTTCAATATTTAAATTTTTATCAAGAAGGTTTTTATTAAAATCTCAATTTAAAGTAAAATTTCGAAATTTTGTTTCTAAAAATACACTTTTTATTTTTTTTGTGGCATAAATAGTTCTGGGAAAATCTACGAAAGTCAATATTTGCATGTGTTTTTATAAAGAGTGCTCTAAATAAAATTTGTAGTTGGATTTTCTTAAATAAAAATCAAACCTTTTAATATAAAAACTCTACAAAATACGCAAATATAATGACATATTATACAAAATCATTTAGCATTAAAATGTTTACTTAGTACTCGGGTTTTGCAAAATTATCGACTTTTTTCGGAAACCCTCCCATTAAAGATTTTACAGTAGCTTTTGATACCTTTTTGGAGCATGTGTTCCACCTGCGCTTAAAATCGGACATGTTCTTGGAAATCTTTCCTGTGTTCTTTAATTCCTTTTTTACCAGAGCCCAATACCTTTCCACAGGCCGAAGTTCTGGACAGTTAGGTGGATTTGCCTCTCGTGGTACAAAAATTACATTATTCTTTGAGTACCACTCAAGTGCCTTTTTTCCATAATGGCATGATGCCAAATCGGGCCAAAAAAATGTAGTCACTCTGTGCTCTCTTAAAAAGGGTAACAACCATTTTTGTAGGCACTCCTTTATATAAAATTCTGTGTTTATTGTGCCAGATGCCACAAATACTTTACTTCTTTTGCCACAACTGCAAATAGCTTGCCACACGAGAAACTTCTTAGGGAATTTTGTTTGTTTTTTTTGTGCGAAACTCTTGCCGAACATTGCCCCGTTTATCAGCAACATAAAAATCTTGACCAGGAAGTTGAGAAAAGTCTGCCAGTACGTATGTTTCATCATCCATCACACAACAGGTGTATTTTTTTATAAAATCAGACTTCAATTTTTTCGCTCGTTTTTTTGCTTCTAAGTTCTTTATAGCATTGCGATCTGGAACCTTTTGGACTTTGTATGTCCAGCATAAGCTTTGACTCTATGTGCAAAATTCGTGGAACATTTCACCGTACGAGCTGCTTTTCTTAAAGAAGTGTTAGGCGCTCTTCGAAAGAGTCGCTCGACTTCTTTTGCCTTACCAATATCTGTAGGACCTTTTTTCCTCCCTAATCCAGGTTTTCTTTCAATGCTCAGGTTTTCCTTATACCGTCTGATGGCATTAGAAACCGTTCGAGGGTCAACTTTCAAATTTTTAGCTATTTTTTTAAAAGTCCATGACGGATTTTTTTGAAAAGTTTTAATTATATTTTCACGAACTTTTTTTCGCAGTCCATTTTGATTGAAATAACTATTGAAAATTAATAATTTCTAAAATAATAGTATCTGACATATCTATAGAAACTAACTTAATCAAAAAATAAATTATTTCTTGCACTATGGATAAATTTTGTCTAAAATAGTAAATGCATATTTTTTTTAGAACACTCTTTATTTTCCTTTTTGACCTGAGGCTTGCGCTTTTAAATCAATAATGGTATTATCCCTTATACACTCCTTGGGCCAATTTAAATAATTAGATATGAACGTGAAACTTTAATTTGTCCATTACAGGGATGAAAATTATAAATATAAAAGAAAATAATAAAATTAAAATTGCTCCTCCAACCTCCACATTTCAAAACATTATTTACACATTTAATACATTTAATACCCTTTGGGTCAATATGACCCAACAAGTGATTTTTCAAGCTCAATTTTACAGTGGGTACCTTTTTTGATATATAGGTCGAGTAAGAAGGGACTTTTGGAAGATTTGCCTCTAAGAGGGCTAAAACGGGTAAAAAGGGGAAAAAATCAAAAACGTTATATCTCCTAAAGTAATAGGTATAGAAACAAAATAAAAATTAAGTTTTGAGTAGCTATGAAAATAAGCGGACAGGTGTTTGGTACTTTTTGAAACTATGTCGAATAGGGGGTAAAAAAGGGTGAAAATAGTTTTTTCTGGTACTTTTTAACCCACTCTTATTTTTAAACCAAAGAATATAGAAAGGAACTTTGTACTGCAGTCAATAGATGTGAAAGAAATATTGAACACGTATTTTGTACTTTGTTGATTTTGGGGCCAAAATGGGTAAAAAAAGGAATAACATAAGAACTTAATATCTCAAAAAGTAAAATGAATAAGAACATTATGTTAACTTCATTTTAATAGAATGTACAGAATTCAATTGGTACCAAAAAGGGGAAAAAATTAATAATGTTATAGCTTTCAAACAAATGAATGTTTGTCTGTATGTATGTTCTTAATAGAATAATAAACTATGCATTCGATCATGTTATCCTCTTTAGCGAAGATGTTGCGGATAAGCCGGCGAAGGTTTTTAAGTTAGTAAGACTAATTTCCGACAGGTGGAGCATTTCATCATGCTATGATCTTTAGCAAAGTTGTAGCAAATGAGCCGGCGAAGGCTTTTTAGTTGGTGCGAACAACTTCCGACAGGTGACGCTGCTGAAAATTACTCAAAGTTAAATCGTAAACTGTGTATTTGATCATGCTATGATATTTAGCAAAGTTATTGCGGATAAGCCTACGAAGGTTTATTAATTGGTGTGACCAAATTCCGACAGGTGGCGCCACTGAAAATTACTTAAAGTGAATTAAATCGTAGACTGTGCATTTGATCATGTTAACTATTAGTGAAGTTGTTACGCATGAACAGACGAAGGTTTTTTAGTTGGTACTAATAACTTCCAACAGGTGGCGCTTAAAACTACTAAAAATGAATTAAATCGTAAACTGCGCATTTGATCAGGCTATTATCTTTAGCAATGTTTGTTGCGCATGAGTCTACGGAGGTTTCTAAGTTGGTATGACCAATTTCCAAAATTAATCAAAATTAGTAAAAATGTAAACTATGCAACTATCGGATCGGACAAAATAAATAAAATAATTCAAAATCAACTGAATATTTGTGTAATTTGTTTCTAAAATTAGTTTAGTACTTTATCAAATAAAATACATGAACATTTTTAAATTTGCCTTAAAATGCTCCGAGCAAGGCTCGGTAAACCAGGTACCATTCATATTAATTTAAATGTAGACTAAGCCTTCTTGAGGTTGGCGCTATGAAACAAAATATGAAATAATCATTAAACCAAGATTTAGAAACAATTTCAGAATGAGGTCGTGCGAATATTTAGATGTTGTCTGCTTACGTATAACAGCGCGATAAACCATGTTTCTTCATCTGTATTAATGGGTGGTGTACATATTGAGGATTCAGATGCTCTTGCTCTTTTAAGTGTCTAAAAAAGTATTCAAGTGCCTTGGATTTCTAAAACGGTGCAAGAGATACTTCACTCCATCTGATCTTCTTACTATTTATACCACCTCATGTATGGGCCAGAGCTTCAAAGTCTACTTTGGAGCTTCTCGACCGAGTGCAGGAAATGGCAAAAGTGCTCATCGGGGCAATGAGGTATCCAACTCTATTGATTTACAGGAGCACCGTTGCAATCTGAGTTGTGTCACATGTTCAATTGTTAATACTTTGGAATGTGCTCTAACGAAATCAGAGAACTCATTCCCGAAATTCGGACTTTTTTTACGCAATACACGTCATTCTTTTAGAGCTCATTCCTTTGTGGTCGATTGGCCGGTAGACCGAAAAACACGCTAAATTAAATCCGTTCTTCAGCAGTATAGTTACAATATATGTAAATTCAAAGCCATAAACACTACTTCATCTATCCTATCCTTCCTCCCATAACCTATTTTCATACTTCCAACACAATGCACTGCATAGGTAGGGGTCATCCCCTGAGTGCTGGTCCTAAACTAAAAAAAAACCGATGTTAAATATGAAATTTTGTTAATATTTCATAATATAATTTTAAAGATCATTTAATAATATTTTCACAGATGTGTTTTGTTGGTCCGAGACTAACCCCTGTTATTATTATTTCGAATATCTTCCACAGGACTACCTTCCAGGGATACTGGAGTCGACAAGACACATTCTAAAAAATAACAAAAACGCCTTTAAATCTAAAGACAACTTAGTTGTTTGCCAAAAGTTTTCACTATTAAGTATTTTGTTAATATAAGCCAATAACCGGAATTTAGTAACAATAGGTCTACATTTGAGCCTAGCTCTTATTTTGCCTTTACCGGAAATTACATAGACCAAAAATTTAGTAATGTACTCTGGTAAGTGGTTACCTTGTAATGACTACAACATACCCTACGAATTACTTCTAGGTTATTAAAGTAAGTACATGTACTTTGTAATTAAAATTGTAATTAATTCTGAATGGCCCGAGTTTTGGATAGAATTGGTTTCATTCATCAAGATGTTCTTGCATAGATTAGGCATCTCCAAAATCCTTGTGCCAGCTGCCGTAGCAGGGGGATTTCTCGCTTGATTACCCCTTGGAATAGTATATTCTATAATGTTGTTTCTTTCCATGCTTCAAACATCGTGAGTGCTTAGTCGATGGATGATGAGTCCAAAGACAAGAGCCACATTTGTAAAGCGAGCCGATCGGTCCGAGACAGACGCCCGATTGTAGCCGCAACTAACATGTTGAACAGACGCTACGGTTTCGTACTTTACCAAGTACAATTATCTTAGACCCTTAGACCAAATATATCGAAATGGCTCTAAGATAACTCCCCTGACCTAGAATAACACTCGGATTGTTTACCGCATCTTCAACTAGGTTGCTCTGGTTTCCAGGATGTACCACTAGGAGGTGTGAGTAGGAATTGAATACTGTTATTACCTGTTAGGAGGAAACCCAGGCAATAACTGCATCCCATTTACGTCCGGGTTCAAATCCCACCAAGCCCAGTTTTTGAATTCGAAAAACGCATTTGAATTTTTAAAATTTAAGTACTATCTTTTGAAAAAAAAAATTTAAGAAACCGGCTCACGGTAATAAAAAAATACTATCATAAGTCAATTTTATATAAAAACTTATACAAAATACATGTTTAATAACAAAAATAACAAAAATTGATATACTGACTGGATAGTAGTAAACCTTTTTCATTAAATGCAAGAAAAGTGTACGAAAAAGCACAGAAATATTAAAAAAATACAACAAAGCAAAAAAGAAATTGATATAGTTGGTCATTCCCGATACCCTTCACCACCAAGGTCAAAGGTGTTATTTTATTAAAACAAATAATATTTGCTAAATTTAATCATTATATACACATTTTCGCAAACCTTATATATTTAAGCTGCTTCCGTCATTTGGGCTTTTGTGAGAGATAGGGTCAAATGTCGGCCGATTATCTCGAAATTAAGAAAATTTGTTACACTTATAAATAAACTCAAATAAACTTAAAAACTTAAATTTGTCATTATCTTCAGATTTACGAGCGTTTTAGTGATTTTTGTATGGGAGCTATGGTCAAATGTGGACCGATTTCAACCAAATTTGGTACAGGGATTTAAGATTACATAAGCAGTATTTGAATTAAATTTTATAAAAAAAAATACTGATATTTGTGGTCAAAATATCAATTAAGGAACCTATGTAGGATCATACACTGATTTTAATCTGTGCCAAATTTCATCAAATTATCTTTAGAATTCCGGCCAGACGGACGGACGGATGCACGGACTAGCTAAATCGACTCAGAAAGTCATTCTAAGTCTATTGACATACCTAAAAGTGAGTTTAAGACCAATATTGTTATGCGTTACATACATTAGCAGAAGCTAATAATACCCCTTCCTCTTATGGTGATGAAGGTTATAATTAACTTATTTTATACAAAATGTTGCTGTATAAATAGAAAAGTTTTAATAATTTTTCCTTTCATTAAACTGCTCAATACTGCATAAGGTTTTATCAAAAACTAGTTTGTCATAAAATACCTTTCACTCACAATCTAGTTATTTAAACACCCTAAGCTATACGCTATGATTTTAATCGGCTTTTTTAGTTTTTTGCTGACGATACCTATAAAATAAATAAAAACTCAAAGGTATATGTGGAAGCATAAAATGTGTGTAATGTATATAAAATGAAACCTTACATGCATATAAAAAAATATTGTAAAGCAATAAAATGTTTATTTATAACCACAAAGTAATAAAGAGTTGCCACTGCGAATCTTTAACAAAAAGAAAAAAATAACATCGTGTTATAAGATATAAATAATGAGAAAATATAAATATGACAATATATGTGTCAAAAAGGTGGGAAATAGTAGTGGCCAGCGATGGACAGCACCCTATAATAAAGCCTCGAATTTCGGAGAAAAAAACGACAGAAGTAAAGTTGTAAACCTAATATTTTGAAGGTTTGAAGGGTAGAAATGTAGCAAGCACCTTTTATATAACTAACAGATGTATCACTTTACTAGATTATGAAGATTCTGGCACTAATTCTTCTTCATCTTCTTTTTAGTTTTTCTTGTAAATGGGGTAAAAATAATAATCAAAAAGAACTTTGATTGACAAAAAAGAACCATGATATCAAAAATTCCCCCCAAAAACGTATGTTTTTTCCCATATGCGTAGAAAACTACGCAAGGGTAGATAACGTAACTTTTTGATCCAGTCCATTAAAAAGAATATTTCGGAGTAAAAAATGCCTTAAATTATGCAAAATCATGTTACTTACAAAGTCAATAAATTTTTTTAACTTAAAGCCAGCACTTCCAAAAAAAAAACAGAGAAATTGTGTAGCGTTTGCGTAGTTTTCCACGCAAACAGCAGACGAAGGTTAATTTTCCTTCGATTTGATTAACCTAAATGGTTTTTTTTCGAAAAGTTTCTAGTCACAATCTACTAACAAAATTTGCCGTAACTCTTTTTGCAGCTCTCAAAGACGATTAAACCATTTTCATACTTTTATCATATATTTAGCCTTATTACATCTGTCGAATATATGATTTGGCTACAACATTTGGTACTAGATCATTGAAATTGTGTTGTTGTTTTCTTCAATCTAGTACTAATTAACGTAGTCGAAGTCCTTTATTCGACAACCGTAATAAGGCTGATTATATAAGAAGCTTCGCCATTACGTAAATCATATTGTAAAAAAGTGCCTAGGTTTATTTGTTCGACTTGTTTAGGGTTATATTTTCCAAGCATTTTGTAAAATGTTGACAATGTTATCATTGAATCCGAATTCACTTGATAAAAATTCACGTTTGCTGTGGAATGCGGCGCTTGTTGCTTTTGAGCGTACAAACAAAGCTAAGACCAATAGCCAATTATCTATTACATAAATCTAAAGTTGGAAAAAATATATCAAAGATGATTGTTCTCTTAGATCCCTTACATCGCACTGTAAGACTCATTAGCACGTTTTCTCCCTGCTTTTCTGCTCGAATTTCTCCATGATCTTGTGTATATATCACCATTTTTATTTCATGTATAGCAGGTTTCGGTAGAATATACTTGGCGAACGAAAACTCATTCTATGTAATATTTTTTGTGCGGTTTGTAACTTTGTTTTAGGTTTCTGTTTAACAAGTTTCAAATAATTCGTATAGGTGCTGTTATATCAGACTAAGATAGGAATGACCTAGTATGGCTATCATATAATCGTGTAAAGCGAAGTAGTGTGTTAAATCAATGACATTGTTGCTCGAAATAATGGTATATTTGTCGATTTCTGTTCCATAGGTCCGAGGTAGCATGTGTTGTTGTAGGTTGCCCGCTGTAAATTTATATACCTTTGAAACCATCCAGCTCTTCCATGGTCATTGGATTCCAAGCCCGCTGTTTATCCTCATCATTTTAATTTGATTAATCATTAACTATTTGATTTTATTTTCTGCATTCTCTGCATAATAGTATAGGGCCTGGCTGGGCCCTGGTGTTACAAACATGAACAAAAATTTTCGGAGAGTAATTATCACGCCCACAGATGAAAAGTTGTAGGTTTTATGATTTTTTTTTTTTTTTTGACAAAACACCTTCATTGAGGAGCTCATAAAAGGTTATGGCGCTCCGCCAAAGATATCTGAGTAAAAAACTATAAAAATCTCCTGGCCAGGCCTTGGTATTCGCTTAAGGGTTAATAAAGTTTTTTGTAAATTGACTCCTCACATACTAAAATACTGTGCGAACATCAGGGCGTATACTTTATAACTAATTCTTGTTACTAACAAGTTGTTAGTACAAAAATATAACTCATACGTACACAGTACCAGCTTCATATAGAGAAAGCATTTATTATCGCATTTTTTGTCATTGCCTTTTGGCAACTCTACAAAAATATTTATTTCAGGTTATTTTTCCGTTACTAAAAATAACAAGTAACATTTTATATGTGAAATAATGTATTACTAAAGTATTGTATTGCATGCAGATGAAACATGAGGTGGATACCAAATTAATGATTTGTATACAAATCTACAAATGTTCCAGGCATAAGGATATGCAGTAAAGAATAAAATTATTATAAATGGGATTGGTGTGGAATAATTACGAAAACATTTAAAACTGCTTATATTTGTTTTAAAACCTATTCAAATTTATAAGCATTTTTATGATTTCCAATTAGAGAACCTAATTTTAATCTTGGGTGCATAATATAATTAATAATATCAAAGCAATTTTGTAAAGTTATTTATTATTGTTAAAAGGCTTTTATATATTCTATTTATTTATCAAAAAAAAAAACTATACCTAAAGTCTTAAATTTACAAACTTATATTTAAAGTAAAACCTTTATGGTTTTATTTATATAGATAATTGAGGACTTATTTGCATTCACTCTAATGTTTTCCTTATTTCTAACATTATTACCTAAATACAATTCTTAAATGATTTACTTATGTCACAGTCATTGTTATCAACATCTTTTTATATTTACCCTAACATCATTATGATCATTATGATCATCTTCATTTGTATAATAATCTTCAATGTCATTGTTATTTCCAAAAAAAAATTGTATATACATTTGTTTAAGGTACCATAACCTAAAATAGAAGTCTGTTGATTAAACGTTGACTAAACATTTTGTAGACATACTTACATACATTTATATACATATACATATAAAATTATGTAAATGTAAAGTACTTTCTCCGTTTCTTTTCAAAATGCTTTCTTCTGCTTATTTTCTTATTTTGTTCACAGAACCTTTTGGTATTATTTACTTTGTGCAGATGCTTTTAAGTAGAAGATTTTTGGGGCACACGTTCTATATAAATTTGCTATATATTTATTTAAATTTTGCAAGGAAGGTATGGTTAGGATTAGGCCGGTTCATAGCAGAACTGGGAAATTTTATCAGTACTACGTCCAAGTTGAGTTGAGTTATACGAATAAAATTAATTGTTAACGAGGTTTGTCAACTTATCGACCCCCAGCTCAGCCAGTTTGCATTCAATTTAATTTTTTTACGGTAAATTAAAAAAAAAATGCACTATAAAAAACAGTATGTATACCCTTCACCACCATAGATGGAAAGGGTATTATAACTTTGTACTGATGTATGTAACGCATAAAAATATTTGTCTTAGACCCACCTTTTGGTATACTAATAGGCTTAGAATCACTTTCTGAGTCGATTTAGCGATGTCCGTCCGTCTGGCTGGCTGGACTCCCATGTAAATCTTGTAATAATTAATAAAATTTTACACAGATCATTTTTTTATAATTTGAAATTAGCCAAAATCGGTCCATTATTTATGGTACCTCCCATAGGTCCCACTTCCCGGAATTGATATATTGGCAACAAAAATCAATATTTTTTCATAAAATTTAAAACAAATACTGCTTATGTAATCTTAAATCCCTGCACCAAATTTCGTTGAAATCGGTCCACATTTGACCATAGCTCCCATTCAAACTCTTTTCTCAAAACTAACTAAATGAGACAAAATTCACTAAAACGCTCGTAAATCCGAAGATGATGAGAATTTTGTAAAAACTGCAATCAATTTGCCAAATTTTGAGATAATTGGTCCACATTTGACCCTAGTTTTGAGAATATGTTTGTATGATGGCAAAATTTTCTAAATATTTGTCTTAATACAGGAAAAAAACACTTTTGATCTTAGTGGTGAAGGGTATCCTATGGTCGGGATTGACCGGCTAAAGCACTTTCTTACTTGTTTTTTGTTAAGAACATCTAAAAAAAACAAAATTTTTCCATTTTTTTGTCTTTTGTAGCTTTTTATTGCTTATTCTTATATGAAAATTCATAAAAGTTTACATCAGTGTTACAAGAAAATTTAGTTCCTAATAAAACGTGGTTTTAATTATTTTAAATCAGATAAACGTTATTAAGCTTTTCACAAAACGACTAGGCTTTGTATTACGTACTAATAGGGTAGTAAATTGAGTCTCTATGTTTATTTTCCAAAAGTTTTCCCTTTTTTACCCCTATTTCAAAAAAGTGCCAAGCACATATTTTTCTAGCCGATTCAAATCCAATTTTAACTTTGTTTCTATCGATATTGTTTTCGGAGATATGATGTTACTAATTTCTATCTAGACGACCGAATTTCCAAAAAGGTACCGAACACATATCCCTTAATTTTTAGTGCGAATCTCAAACCAATTTAATTTTTGCTTCTATCGCTTTTGGTTAAGGAGATATAATGTTACCGATTTTTTCACCTTTTACCCTCTAAACTGAAAAAAGTACCAAATATGTTTGATATTTTGTACTTGGCAATCGACTTTCCTATAAATTTTATTTATTGATTCAAGTGATATACAAAGATAAAGAAAAATGGACCTACCCTTAATTTTATCCCCGTTTTTACCCCTTTTTTCCCCCTAAATCAAATCTAATATTTTGTATGTTTACCGTCCCCGCTTGAAATGTTAATTGGTTCAAAAGATACACATGTATTAAGAAAAAGTACCAAAATTTTATTTTTAGCCTTTTTATTCCCTATTTGTCTCATCTCCCAAAAAGTACCAAATACGCGTCTACTTATTTTTGTAGCTGATTCCAACTTAATTTCAATTTTGGTCCTATGACGTTTACTTTCGGAGATAGAGCATTATTAATTTTTTCCTTTTTTACCCCTTAGCGGCTAAATTTTCAAAAATCCGCTTTTAGTGGATCTATTCTTCGAAAAAGGTACCCGCTTTCAAAATTTCAGCTCCCTAGCTTTAGCCGTTTGAGCGGAGCGATGATGAGTCAGTCAGCCAGTTAGCCACTTTAGAGTTTTATATATGTGACTGCGCATAGAGAAAGGGACTTTAGAGTAAAAACGGTTTTGTTCAGGAGACCAATTTTAATGATTTAGATATTATTTTTTACCCTTAGATCCCTTTCTCTGTGCGTGCAAAGTACCCTTAGGTCCCTTTCTCTATACGCTGTCACATATATAGACTATATCGATAATGAAAAATGTTCTGTTAAAAATTTGTATACCGAAAAATTATCTTTGAAAAATTTTACATTACAAAATTTTTGTTGTTTTTTATATAGAAAAATTTCAAAAATTTTCTATAAAAAATTTTATTCAAAAATTTTCTATAAAAAATTTTTTATGATAATTGGTCTGTTACATTTATAAATAAATGTAACAGATTTGGGATCAAATGCGAATACTCTTATTTTTGAATAATATTTACATCCCGAATATTTTGTTATTTTTTGATAAAACTGCATGCATTCAGCTTATTTTTAAAATACACTTGTTTATTTTAAAACATCCTCCAATCAAGCCTTTATTCAAGGTTTATCAGTTACTGTCCGCTCAGATGACAGTCTTTTTGATTCTAGAGTAATGGGATGGAACCATGTATCGATGCTAATACTCAAGTTTGTCTTTTTTCAAAAGTTTGTTTGAGTCTCGGCAAAATCTATTCAAATTATTAGCAAGTAAGAAAGTGCTATAGTCGCTTAAGCCCGACCATACGATACCCTTCACCACTAATATTAAAGGGGTTGTTTTTCCTGTATAAAGACAAATATTTGCTAAATTTTGCCGTCATACAAACATTTTCTAAAAACTTATATATTTAAGCTGTTTCCGTCATTTGGACTTATATGAGAGCTAGGGTCAAATGTAGACCGATTATCTCGAAATTTGACAACTTGTTTCAAGAATAACGTATGCAAAAAATATATTTTAAATTCTTATTATCTTCAGATTTACGAGCGTTTTAGTGATTTTTGTCTCATTAAGTGCGTTTCGACAGAAGAGTTTGTATGGGAGCTATGGTCAAATATGGACCGATTTCAACGAAATTCGGTAGGGTGATTTTAGTTTACATAAGTAGTTTTTTTTCATATTTCATGAAAAATTATTGATATTTGTGGCCACTATATCAATTCCGGGAAGTATGACCTATGGGAGATATCATAAATAATTGACCCATTTTGACGAATTTCAATAACCATGGTCCCACTATCAAAAAACTGGTCGTTGCCAAATTTCATCAAATCTTATATTCTTAAACGAGCAATAATTAACGGCTCTAACGATTTTGTGAAAATTTTTTTTGGTACTTTTTTAACCCACACTTATTTTTTAAACCAAAGAATATTGAAAGGAACTTTTTATTGCAACCAATAGAATTTTGGGGCAAAAATGGGTAAAAAAAAGGATAACATGATAACTTAACATCTCAAAAAGTAATATGAATAAGATTATGTTAACTTAATTTTAATAAAATGTACCGAATTCAATTGGTACCAAAGAAGTACAAAATATGCATCTGGAACTTTTTGAAAGTAGGGGATAAAAATTGGAAAAATGAGTAATGTTAAAACTTTTAAGCAAATGAATGTTTATATGTATGTTCTTTATAGAATAGTAAACTGTGAATTTGATAATGTTATGCGGATAAGCCGGCGAAGGTTTTTAAGTTGTAAGACTAATTTTCGTTAGATGGCGCCACTGAAAATTACTATTAATTTATTAAGTCGTTAACTGTACATTTGATCATGCTATAATCTTTAGCAAAGTTGTAGCGCATGAGCCGGCGAAGGCTTTTTATTTGGTGTGAATAATTTCCGACAGGTGGCGCTATTAAAAATTACTCAAAGTCAATTTAATCGTAAGCTGTACATTTAATCATGCTATAATCTTTAGCAAAGTTGTTGTAAATGAGCCGACGAAGGTAAGAAGAATTTTCGACAGTTGGCGCCAGTAAAATTTACTCAAAGTCAATTTAATCGTAAGCTATACATTTAATCATGCTATAATTTTTAGCAAAGTTGTTGCGGATAAGCCAACGAATGTTTATTTATGGGAATGACCAAAGTCAGATAGGTGGCGCCACTGAAAATTACTCAAAATTAATTAAATCGTAAACTGTACATTTGATCATGTTATAATCATAAGAAAGTTGTTACGCATAAGCAGACGAAGGTTTCTTAGTTGGTATGAACAACTTCAGGTGGCGCCACTGAAAACTACTCAAAATGAATTAAATCGTAAACTGTGCATTTGATCAGGCTATAATCTTTAGCAATGTTGTTGCGCATGAATCGACGGAGGTTTCTGTTGGTATGACCAATTTCCAAACTTTTTCAAAATAAGTTAAACTGTAAACTATGTGTTGATCGGACAAAATAAATAAAATAATTCAAAATTAACTGAATATCTGTACAATGTATTTCCTCTAAATTTATTTTACTATGTTATAAAATAAAATATATAAACATTTGAAAATTTGCCTCAAAATGCTCATCATAAAGCTCGGAGCAAGGCTCGATCAACCAGGTACTTATCTTTATTTTGCGACCTGTACTTTAAATTGTTTACATGGTGATCCGGACGGACGGAAGGACTGCCATCGATAAATCGACTCAGAAAGTGATTCTAAGCCTATTGGTAACTAAGAGGTGGGTCTAAGAGAAATATTTCTATGCCTTACATAAATCAGCACAAACTCATAATACCCTTTTCACCTATCGTGGTGAAGGGTATGAAAATTACTGAAAATATGTAAGTTGGTAATTGAACCACATTTGGTCTTATATGATCGAGGTTGACCGACTTCAATATTTTATTACATGTTTTAAACTTGTAATCGATTTTTGAAACGTGTTTCTAGTTTCACCATAAGGGAACAGAATAAGACATATAGGAAACAAATAAATGCACTATGTCTGAACCCTCCTAATATTACCACATATCTAAACATTTCACCCCCACAAATTTGCGTAACATTTAAAATAAAAACTTATACAGGAAATTACAGTTTGTGATTGTTATTGCGACATTTTCCAAATAGATATTTGTCTTGTCGATGTGTTTAACCTAACATTTATCTGAGTATGAGTGGAGATGGTAAAAAAGGGAGGAGGCTTTTAAAACTCTTATTACAAAGCACTGACTGTGAAATTTAAATTTTTTTTTTTTTCGTTATACAAATTTATTCTAACATCTTGATAATATTCTTTATTTAAGCAGTTTTTATATTCATGTTGACTTAAAGTTAACAATAGGCACAGTGGGTAGGCAAATATTTAGCACAACTTACTAAAACTAAAGAACTCACATTGAGCTGTAAATCCGTTTTGCCACTGTTATCATGTCATTCAAATTGTAATTTTTGTATCCATTTAATATAAATGTTTGTTTATTTTTTATTTTATTTGTTCTATTTTTCCCCCAGTTGGTCTACTTTTCTAAAACATATCCGCAAAATTATTATGAAAATACTTTGAAAGCTAAACATGTTAACTGTTTTCATGATTTTTTTTTTCTGTCGTCGTCATTTTTGTTGCCACACGAAAAATGTTAAATTGCTTCTGCAACAAGTTTACAAAGCATTACTAATGTGAACACGAGCTCAACGAAAAACTGCCTCAACTGAACACAGCGATAGAGATTTGTACACGTTTCATTCACTTACAAGTATATGCCCCAACATTTTACTTCAGTCATTCATTCGTTCATTCACATTTTATTAATACAAATCATTATAATTTTAAAACAAATGGTTTTCTCTGTCTTTGGTTGAATTTGTTATTTATACTTTAAACATTTTAATATTAAAACATTGTGTCAAAACCTTAAGGTATAAAATTATTTTGGCATAAAATTAATTTCTTCGATATCGTTAACTTAAAAGGTTAATGTTGAGTTATGCGTTAAATTAAAGAACGTGAAAGAATTCAAGATTTGTAAAATTGGATAAGCTTAATATCCCAGTGGTATAAATGCTTGAAAAAATAAACGATTTGATTAAAATTCTTTTATTTTTTGTGCAGCTACTAAATTATGTATTTTGAAAAGTTAGGAGGTTAAATAAAGCTTTTTACAAATTCAGCAAGGGTTTCATCATTAACACGTTTATACAAAAAATTTCAATAAATTTTCCGAGAATTTTTATAATTTTTATAATTTTTATACCGATAAGCTTTTTGTACTTCTAAGTACTTTGTAGTATTCTCCACAAGAAATTTTCTATAGAAAATTTTTTAACAAAAATATTCTAGAAAACTTTTCCATAAAAATTTTATAAAAAAAATTTATATAGAAAATTTTTCTTTCAAAATGTTATATAGAAAATTTTCTATAAAAATTTTATATAAAAATTTTCTATAAAAATTTTATATAGAAAATTTTTCTATAAAAATTTTCTGTAGAAAATTTTTCTATAAAAATTTTCTGTAGAAAATTTTTCTATAAAAATTTTCTGTAAAAAATTTTTTAATAAAAATTTTCTGTAGAAAATTTTTTATTAAAAATTTTCTGTAGAAAATTTTTCTATGAAAATTTTATATAGAAAATTTTTCTGTAAAAATTTTATATAGAAAATTTTCCTATAAAAATTTTATATAGGAAAATTTTTTATAAAAATTTTATACAGGAAATTTTTATATTTAATTTTATATAGAAAATTTGTCCATAGAAAATTTTTGGATCAAAATTTTATATAGAAAATTTTTGTATAAAAATTTTATTTAGAAAATTTTTGCATAAAAATTTTAAGAAAAACACAATTAAAAACATTTTATATAAAAAAATTTTGTATAGAAATTTTATACAAAAAATTGTTATATAAAAATATTTTATAAAAAATTTTTGTATACAAATTTTCTATAGAAAATGATTTACAAAAATTTTATATAGAACATTTTTCTATAAAAATTTTATATAGAAAATTTTTATAGAAAAATTTTATGTAGAAAAATAATATATAGAATATTTTTATATAAAAGATTTATATAAAATTTTTGTAGAAAAAATGTTTATAAAAATATTTGCTAAATAAAAATTTTACAGAAAAAATTCCTTTAGAAAAATTTTCTATATAAAATTACTCTATAAAAAATTTTCTGTATATTTAAATTTCTATAGAAAAATTTTATATACCTAATATAAAAAAAAAAAATTTTTATAGAAAAATTTTATATAAAAAATTTTTATAGAAAAATTTTCTAGAAAAATATTGTATAGAAAATTTTTCTATAAAAATTTTATACAAAAAACTTTTATAAATAAAAACTTAGTATAAAATATTTATAGAAAAATTTTCTATATAATATTTTCCTATAAAATTTTTCAATATAAAATTTTTCTATAAAAATTTTCTATAAAAATTTTCTATAAAAAATTTTCTATAAAAGCTATTATAGAAAAATTGTATATAAAAAAACTTTCTAGAAAAGTTTTAAAAGAAAAATTTTCTATAACAATTTTTGCTAGAAAATTTATTTATATAAAATATTTTCTATAGAAATTTATATAGAAAATTTTTTGTAGAATAATTTTATATAGAAAATTTTTATAGAAAAATTTTAGATAGATAATCTACGCTTTTACTTATGGTTTATGAACATTATTCTGAAAAGTTTTGTTTGTAAATTTAGTAATAAGGCAAGGTTTTCGATCTGTCTAAATTGGGGATAATCCTCCTGAAGAGATCGCTTATCCAACCATCGAAACGCATCGAGGAATTTGGTTTCTCCGCAAACATTTTTTGGCTTTTTATCAATAAATTGTTCTGTTACATTAATAAATAAATGTAACAGATTTGGGAGAAAATGCGAATATCCTTCTTTTTGAAAATTTTCTAAAAAATGTTTCTATAAAAATTTTCAATATTAAATTTTTCTATAAAAATTTTCTATAGACACTTTTTTTTATAAAAATTGTATATACAACATTTTTCTACAGAAAATTTTATATAGAAAATTTTTCTATAAAATTTTTATAGAAAAATTTTAAATAGAAAAATTTTCTATAAAACACATTTTCTACAAAAATTATATAGAAAATTTTTGAAGAAAATATTTTAAAGAAAAACTTTAGGTAGAAAATTTTTATAAAAAATTCTTATATAAAAAATTTATATAACATTTTTGTAGAAAAAATGTTTATAAAAATATTTTCTACATAAAATTTTTATAGAAAAATTTCCTATAAAAAAATTTTCTATATAAAATTCTTATAGAAACATTTTCTATATAAAATTTGTAATAGAAAAATTTTTTATATAAAATTTTTCTACAAAAATCTTCTATAAAAATTTTCTTTATAAATTTCTATAGAAATATTTTATGTAAATAAATTTTCTAGCTAATTTTTTTATAAAAAATTTTTCTATTTCCAATTTTTATAGAAAATTTTTTTATATAAAATTTTTCTATAAAAATTTATATAGAAAATTTTTTATAGAAAAATCTTATATAGAAAATTTTTATAGAAAAATTTTGTATTGAAAAATTTTATAGAAAAATATTATATAGAAAATTTTTCTATAAAAATTTTATACAAAATTATTATATAAATATTTTTCTATAAAAATTTATTTTATAAAATTTTTATAGAAAAAATTTTTATCAAAATATTTTGTATAGAAATTTTTTGTACAGAAAATTGTTTATATAAAATTTTTCTATACAAATTTATATAGAAAATTTTTTATAGAAAAATTTTTTACAGAAAATTTTTATAGAAAAATTTTCTATGGAAAAATTTTAAAGAAAAATTTTTCTATTTCTATAAAAATTTTATATAGAAACTTTTTTTATAAAAAATTTATGTTTTTTTTCATAAAAAATTTTTCAATAAAAATTTTATATAGAAAATTTTTCTCTAAAAATTTTATATAGAAAATTTTTCTATAAAAATTTTAAATAAAAAATTTTTCTATAAACATTTTATATAGAAAATTTTCTATAAAAAAAGAAAATTTTACTATAAAAATTTTATATTGAAAATTTTTGTATAAAAATTTTATAAAGAAAAGTTACCTATAAAAATTTTATATAGAAAATTTTTCTATAAAAATTTTATAAAGATAAGTTGCCTATTAAAATGTTATATAGAAACTTTTTCTAAAAAATTTTTATATAGAACATTTTATATAGAAAATTTTTCTATAAAAATTTTATATAGAAAATTTTTCTATAAAAAATATTTCTATAAAAATTTAAAATAGAAAATTTTCTATAAAAAAATAAAATTTTACTATAAAAATTTTATAAAGAAAATTTTTATATAAAAATTTTATAAAGAAAAGTTACCTACAAAAATTTTTTATAGAAAATTTAGAAAATTTTTCTATAAAAATTGTATATAGAAAATTTAGAAAATTTTTCTATAAAAATTTTATATAGGAAATTTGTCTATAGAAAATTTTGTGGAGAATTTTTTTGGATAAAAATTTTATAAAGAAAATTTTTCTATAAAAATTTTTATGATAAAAACTTTATGTAGAAAATTTTTCTATAAAAATTTTATATAGAAAATTTTTCTATAAAAATTTTATATAGAAAATTTTTCTATAAAAATTTATATAGAAAATTTTTCTATAGAAAATTTTTCTATAAAAATTTTATATAGAAAAATTTTGTATAAAAATTTTATATAGAAAATTTTTCTATAAAAATTTTATATAAAAAATTTTATGAAAAATTAGGTTTCATCAGGCTTGAGTTCATTTAATTTTCAAATTATTAATTTTGAAAATTGGAAAGTAAATTATGGAGAAAAACTGAAAAAATTATTTTTGAACGCGGCTAGTGGATTGCAATTTCTGTCCCGCCACAGGACGTCATCAGCACTTAGCGCCCTCGACCACAGTCGAGTTGTCAAATTGCAGAGATAATCATCAATTTAACTCATTGAGTTTGATCGAACATCACTACGTTTAATTGATTGTGTATTCTCCTATTACTTGGCAAGTGAAAAGATCGAGCAAAAGAAGTAATAGGAGAATACACAATCAATTAAACGTAGTGATGTTCGATCAAACTCAATGAGTTAAATTGATGATTATCTCTGCAATTTGACAACTCGACTGTGGTCGAGGGCGCTAAGTGCTGATGACGTCCTGTGGCGGGACAGAAATTGCAATCCACTAGCCGCGTTCAAAAATAATTTTTTCAGTTTTTCTCCATAATTTACTTTCCAATTTTCAAAATTAATAATTTGAAAATTAAACGAACTCAAGCCTGATGAAACCTAATTTTTCAATTAATTCTAAAGTTCGAATAATTAATTCCCAAAAATTTTATATAAAAATTTTATATAGAAAATTTTTCTATAAAAATTTTATATAGAACATTTTTTTATAAAAATTTTATATAGAAAATTTTTGTATAAAAGTTTTATATAGAAAATTTTTCTATAAAAATTTTATATAGAAAATTGTTCCATAAAAATGTTTAATAGAAAATTTTTCTATAAAAATTTTATATAGAAAAATTTTCTATACAAATTTTATATAGAAAATTTTTCTATAAAAATTTTATAAAGAAAATTTTTCTATAAAAATTTTATATAGAAAATTTTTCTATAAAAATTTTATAAAGAAAATTTTTCTATAAAAATTTTATATAGAAAATTTGTCTATTAAAAATTTTTATAGAAAATTTTCATATAAAAAGTTTTCTATTTTCTACATTTTTAATATTTACTAGTACTAGCAAAATGTAAATGTTTCAAAGAAAAAAAAAATTTGGTTTTAATTTGAAAACCCAAGATTTATGCAATTTAAATTTAATTTTCTTGCTTCAAAATATTTCTTTCTTTTCTCCAGTCCTTTTCATTTCAAAAATGTTCTTCTTTATATATATTTCTACTATTTGCTAAAATATACATTATTAATCATACGCTCCCCCTTTCTCGACATTTTTTTCCCATTATGCTCTATTTCATAGTTGGCATCCTATTATTACAACTAAAGTAGATGACAAATTTAACAAATGTTGTAATAAATTTAACCATAATATTTTTCATATTTTCCTCTATCCAGCTGCTGAAGTACAAATATATAATGTGTGGATGTGTGTATGTTTACCATCACATTCTCAAATTTATTTATTTAGTTATTTTTCTTTTTGTCTGAAAACGCATTTAGAGAAATTGTACACGTTTGAATTGTACTTAACCACACACTTGGTTAAGGTACTTATGAGCGAACAAGAATCGAATACGAATTTAGTACCAGCATGAAAATTAATGTACACAACTACATATGGCTAAGAGCAGTTATTAAATAAACTTGTAAGGGTTTGCGTAAATGTGTGTCTTCGTGTGTGTGTATATGTGAGTTTTTTTCATATTTGTTTGTACGTGCGTAACTGGGTTAGAAACTGGTTTTTTAGAATGAATTCATATGTGCATCATATTTGTATTCATACAATTGTTGTTGCACTAGATGCATTCTCTTTAAGAGTCTGCTATCCTAGTTATAGTTCCAACAAGATTTGAAACGTAGTAATAGATGGTTAACTCAGAACTTGAAAAATTTCCTTTTTTTTTTTGCTAGGGCTGTGTGTTTGTATTTCGTATTTTTCTCATTTCGCTGCAGTTCAGTAAACTTGTTATCTTTTGCAGTTGTTATATAATGAAAATGGTTCTAAATGAAGAGAATAAAAAGCGGGTGCCTGAAATATTGAACAGAATTATTTATATACACATTTGTGCTGTGTAATGCTAAGACTTACATATATATACATTCATATACCCACTTAAATGCAATTGTAATGGGAAAATGTATTGAATGAAATTTGCGGGCAGAAAATTAAAAGAATTGTTTGTATTTTAAAAAAATTTTCTTAAACAAAGTGCTTAGTCTCACTTTAACAAAAAAGAAACGCTAGATTCCACATACAATTTTTCTAAAATAATTAAATATAGAAAATTTTTCTATATAAATTTTTTAACAAATTTTTCCACAATAAATTAATACAGAAAATCTTTCCATTACAATTTAGTATAGAAAATTTTTCAATGAAAATTTGTTATAGACAATTTCTCGATAAAAAATTTTAAATTTGTTTATAAAGATTTTATATAAATCAAATATTCTATAAAAAAATTTTAGAAAAAATTATAAGAAAATTTTTCTGTATAAAATTTTAAGAGTAAAATTTTCTGTATCAAATTTTTATAGAAAAAAATTTTCTATCAATATTTTGTATAGAATTTTTATATAGAAAATTTTTTCTATACAAATTTTATATAGAAAATTTTGCTATAAAAATTGTATATAGAAAATTTTTCTTTAAAAATTTTATATAGATTTTTCTATAAAAATTCTATAAAAAAAATTTCTATAAAAATTTTATATAGAAAATTTTTCTATAAAAATTTTATATAGAAAATTTTGCTATAAAAATTGTAAATAGAAAATTTTCCGATAAAAATTTTGTATAGAAAATTTTTCTATAAAAATTTTATATAGAAATTTTTTCTATAAAAATTTTATATAGAAAATTTTGCTATAAAAATTTTATATAGATTTTGTTTTTATAAATTTTTTCTATAAAAATTTTATATAGAAGATTTTTCTATAAAAATTTTATAAAGGACTTTTTTGTATGCAGAAAGTTTTTCTATAAAATTTCTATATAGAAAATTTTTCTTTAAAAAAAGTTATATCCAAAATTTTGCAATAAATATTTTATATCGAAAAATGTTGAAAATTTTTCTATAAAAATTTTATATAGAAAAACTTTCTATAAAAATTTTAATAGAAAATTTTTCTATAAAAACTTCATATAGATTTTTTTTATAAAATTTTTCTATAAAATAATAATATAAAAATTTTATGTAGAAGATTTTTCTACAAAAATTTTATAAACTACTATTTTGTATAAAAATTTTCAATAGAAAATTTTCTTATAAGAATTTTATACAGAAAATTTTAATTAGAAAATTTTTTTTAAAAAAATTTTTATAGAAAATATTTCTACATAAATTTTTTTTTTATAAAAATTATATATAGAAAGTTTTTCTTTAAAATAAATTTTTAAATTTTTCTTTGAAAAAATTTATATCGAAAAATTTTCTATAAATATGTTATATCGAAATTTTTTTTATAAAAAATTTATAAAGACAATTTTTCTATGGAAATTTTCTATAAAAATTTTATAGAGAAAATTTTCTATAAAAATTTTATAGAGAAAATTTTTGTATAAAATATTTATATGAAAAATTTTTCTATAAAAATTTTGTATAGAAAATTTTTCTACAAAAATTTTGTATAGAAAATTTTTCTACAAAAATTTTATGTAAATCATTTCTAAAAAAATTTTATATAGAAAATTTTTCTCAAAAAATTTTATATAGAAAATTTTTCTCAAAAAATTTTATATAGAAAATTTTTCTCAAAAAATTTTATATAGAAAATTTTTCTATAAAAATTTTATATAGAAAATTTTTCTATAAAAATTTTATATAGAAAATTTTTCTCTAAAAACTTTATGTAGAAAATTTTTCTATACAAATTTTATATAGAAAATTTTTTTTATAAAAATTTTAAATAGAAAATTTTTCTATCAAAATTTTATATAAAAAATTTTTCTAAAAAAATTTTATATAGAAAATTTTTCTTTAAAAATTTTATATAAAAAATTTTTCTCTAAAAATTTTATATAGAAAATTTTTCTTATAAAGTTTGATATAGAAAATTTTTTATCAAAATTTTATATAGAAAATTTTTCTATAAAAATTTTATATAGAAAATTTTTTTTATAAAAATTTTAGATAGAATTTTTTTTTTTATAAAAATTTTATATAGAAAATTTTTCTATAAAAATTTAATATAGAAAATTTTTCTATAAAAATTTTATATAGAAAATTTTTCTTTAAAAATTTTATATAAAAAATTTTTCTCTAAAAATTTTATATAGAAAATTTTTCTTATAAAGTTTGATATAGAAATTTTTTATCAAAATTTTATATAGAAAATTTTTCTATAAAAATTTTATATAGAAAATTTTTTTTATAAAAATTTTAAATAGAAAATTTTTCTATCAAAATTTTATATAAAAAATTTTTCTAAAAAAATTTTATATAGAAAATTTTTCTTTAAAAATTTTATATAAAAAATTTTTCTCTAAAAATTTTATATAGAAAATTTTTCTTATAAAGTTTGATATAGAAAATTTTTTATCAAAATTTTATATAGAAAATTTTTCTATAAAAATTTTATATAGAAAATTTTTTTTATAAAAATTTTAGATAGAATTTTTTTTTTTATAAAAATTTTATATAGAAAATTTTTCTATAAAAATTTAATATAGAAAATTTTTCTATAAAAATTTTATATAGAAAATTTTTCTTTAAAAATTTTATATAAAAAATTTTTCTCTAAAAATTTTATATAGAAAATTTTTCTTATAAAGTTTGATATAGAAATTTTTTATCAAAATTTTATATAGAAAATTTTTCTATAAAAATTTTATATAGAAAATTTTTTTTATAAAAATTTTAGATAGAATTTTTTTTTTTATAAAAATTTTATATAGAAAATTTTTCTATAAAAATTTAATATAGAAAATTTTTCTATAAAATTTTATATAGAAAATTTTTCTATAAAAATTTTATATAGAAAATTTTTCTGTCAAAATTTTATATAGAAAATTTTTCTATAAAAATTTTATATAGAAAATTTTTTTTATAAAAATTTTATATAGAAAATTTTTCTATCAAAATTTTATATAAAAAATTTTTCTATAAAAATTTTATATAGAAAATTTTTCTTTAAAAATTTTATATAGAAAATTTTTCTCTAAAAATTTTATATAGAAAATTTTTCTATAAATATTTTATATAGAAAATTTTTCTATAAAAATTTTATATAGAAAATTTTTCTCTAAAAATTTGATATAGAAAATTTTTTTTATAAAAATTTTAGATAGAAATTTTTTTTTATAAAAATTTTATATAGAAAATTTTTCTATAAAAATTTTATATAGAAAATTTTTTTTATAAAAATTTTACATAGAATTTTTTTTATAAAAATTTTATATAGAACATTTTTCTATAAAAATTTTATATAGAAAATTTTTCTACAAAAATTTTATATAGAAAATTTTTCTATATAAATTTTATATAGAAAATTTTTCTATAAAAATTTTATATAGAAAATTTTTCTATAAAAATTTTATATAGAAAATTTTTTATTAAAATGATTTTTTTTTAAATTTTCTTTAAAGTGAATTTTTGAAAAAATCAATATAAATGTAAATTTTTAAAAAATTCCCTATAAAAAGTAAATTTTCCTTTAAAAATTGAATTTTTGAAAAAATACCTTTAAAATAGTCACCGGGGCATAAAAAGCCTTTATACAAAATTAAATACTTTATCACTTCTGATTTCCCTGGATTCATCTCTGAGACAGTGTGTGTGTTTTTCTAAACCACTACCAATCTTTTCCCACAAGTCGTTTTCACGTTTTTTATCTCCTTTTTTCATTTATTCAGTCATTCTTTCATTTTTGCTAAAATGCAGTTGAACTATTATTAAAACTTCACAGTATGTGCTCAGCATGGAATATGAATGGCAATTCTATTTCGATTTCTGTTATGTCATATTTGTTCACATATAAAAAATTAAAAGCGAAACCAGGGAAATGAGTTGGGTAAAACTAGCAACAGCTTTTGAAATATATAAACGTATTTTTATATTCCAATGAAAGAAAATAAAATAAAAAGAAATAAACTAAACCCTGTTAATACGGGTGATGTGTATTCATCTATGATTCCCAAGTATGTTGCAGTTTTTTTTAAAGATACTTTTTTGTGGGTGGTTCTGTAATGCTGCAGTATTTATAGAGACTTTTTTATAGCAGCATTTATGAATATATATGAAGGGATGGTGGATTAAAAAAATTGCCACATTTATCCTTTTGGTATGGGAGGTGCATATAAATACTTCAAAGTCCCATGTGTTAGCTGCAGTTGGTGTTGCATTTTTTTTAGCTGCAGTCGACATAAATGCTGTTTCACTTGACAAAATATAAAATTCCCGCTAAACTGTTCACAAGGTAAATGTTATGATCTTTTGGTTATAAAAACAGCAGGAGTTATGGGTATTAATAAACTCAAAAAAAATAGTTAAAAAACCGAATATTATATCTTAAAAATGTATTTTTAAACATAATCTATAACAAAACTCACCTGCTTTAAACATTTCCATTCAATTAAATTGTCTGCAGGATCATCTAGCAATTATGCAGAACAAAAAAATTTTAAAATTCACTTACTTTCAAAATCACTCATCGTCTGTCCTGACATAAAACTAAAACCAGTCAGCACTGTCCTTCTCCTTTGTCTTCTTGATTCATTTATTATGCTGACAAATAATTTTTAACAAAGCTCTAAGGTTCATTTATCTACTTTAAGCTCTCTATAAAAAGTCCTTTCTTTCTTATATCCCTAACAAATCTGCTGCTGCTGCTGTTAAATAAAGCAAATAAGTACTAAAGTAATTTTGTCGTTTTTTAATTTCTATTGTTGACATTTTTGGAAAATTCTTATAGTTTGAAAAACTTTCTTAAGCTTCAAATATGTCCATCAGTCAGCAAGTAGTAAGTTTTTGTAGAATTTTATTTTATCACTAGTTTATAGAGACTAGAAATTTGCAAAGCACGTACAAATTGTAAGGGAAAACCATAATAGGAATATTTTAGGAAAATCGAACAGAAACATAGTTGTAATAAAATTTTGCAGTTCTATGGGACATTACTTTTGTAGAAAAACTAGTAAAATATTGTGAATATTGTATTTAAGTTAAATTTTAGGAATAAGAAACACAGACATGGTTTGTATTTTTATATTATGAAAAGGTCAATGACCTATTAACTTTAGCATTTTCTTTATGTAAATTAAATATTTAAGGTGAACAATGCAAGGTATTTGGTAAAAGTCTGAAGGGTTTATCTGGGATACAAATTTCAATTGTACAGAATAAGTTATATGTATATTAGAGTGCCCCAAAAAAAATGAAAGTCGTTCTACCAAAAGAGATAACCCCAAATTTGTTACATTTGACCCCAATAATCCAAATACAAAGTTTCATTCAGATCAGATATCGGGAAAGCTTGTCGACTTGACGTCAAAATTTGGACATCCCAGTTATATGGGAAAACTGAAGGGTTTCTTTAGATTTCTTCAAAATGTCGCTACTTTGAATATGTTTTAAATACATTTTTAACAATATGCTATCTTATCTTAAACGAGCAATAATTGTATGTTTATATATATATATATATATATATATATATATATATATATATATATATATATATATATATATATATATATATACATATATATATGTATATATATATATATATATATATATATATATATATATATATATATATATATATATATATATATATATCGAAAACGGCTTTAACGATTTTGAAAAAAATTAAAATTACGTTTTAAGCAACTATGGAAATAAGTGGACAGGTGTTTGGTACTTTTTTGAAACTATGTCCGGGTGAAAATAGTTTTTTTGGCACCTTTTTAACCCACTCTTATATTTTAAACTAAAGAATATAGAAAGAAACTTTTTACTGCAATCAATAGATGTAAGAGAAACATGAAACACGTTTTGGTACTTTTTTTGATTTTGGAGCCAAAATGGGTAAAAAAGGGATAAAATGATAACTTAACATCTCCAAAGTAAAATGAATAGGAACATTATACATTATGTTAAATGAGTTTTAAAAAAATGTACCGAATTCAATTGGCACCAAAAAAGTACCAAATATGCATATGGAACTTTTAGAAATTAGGGAATAAAAAGGGGGAAAAATTAGTATTATTTTAAACAAATGAATGTTTGTCTGTATGTATGTTCTTTATAGAATAGTAAACTGTGAATTTGATCATGTTATGCTCTTTAGCGAAGATGTTGCAGATAAGCCGGCGAAGGTTTTTAAGTTGATAAGACTAATTTAAGACAGATTGCGCCACGGAAAATTAAAAAAAATTAATTAAATCGTAAACTGTACATTTAATCATGCTATGATCTTTAACAAAGTTGTAGCGCATGAGCCGGCGAAGGCTTTTTAGTTGGTATGAATAATTTCCGACAGGTGGCGCTACAGAAACTTACTCAAAGTCAATTGAATCGTAATCTGTACATTTAAACATGCTACAATCTTTAGCAAAGTTGTTGCACATGAGCCGACGAAGGTTTCTTAGTTGGTATGAAGAAATTTCGACAGGTGGTGCTACTGAAATTTACTCAAAGTCAATTTAATCGTATGCTGTACATTTAATCATGCTATAATCGTCAGCAAAGTTGTTACGGATAAGCCGAAGAAGGTTTATGAATTGAAATGAGCAAAGTCCGACAGGAGGCGCCACAGAAAATTACTCAAAGTGAATTAAATCGTAAACTGTGCATTTGATCATGTTACAATCATAAGCAAAGTTGTTACGAATAAGCAGACAAAGGTTTCTTATATGGTATGAACAACTTCAGGTGGCGCCAATGCAAACTACTCAAAATGAATGAGTCGACGGAGGTTTCTGTTCATATGAATAATTTCCAAAATTATTCAAAATGAGTTAAACTGTAAACTATGCAAACTTTGTGTTGGTCGGACAAAATATAATTCAAAATTAACTGAATATTTGTACAATGTCTTTTATCTAAATTTATTTTAGCACTTTATAATATAAAATATATAAAAACATTAAAATTTTCCTCAAAATGCTTATTATAAAGCTCCGATCAAGGCTCGGTCAACCAGGTACTAGATAACAAAATAAGCTTTCTTACTTGATATAAGACATTAATAATGGTTAAAAGGTTTCCTAATTATTAAGGGTTTCCCAAAATATTTTACGTTCTTAAAGACGGTCCTGAACATATGCAATAAAAAAATGTATTTTTAATAAATTTTAAAAAGTTTAACTGGTTTTAATTTTTTTTTAACCCTCAAGATAGTGAATTATCCATTTTGTTAGTAGTATTTTGAGATATTAGCGTAGTAGTAGCATTTTGAGATATAAGCGTTTTGTCAAAAAGTGTTAAGGGTTTTGTATGAAGAAGTTTAAATATAAATGCATATAGTTTTAATAACAAGTAAGAAAGTGCTACAGTCGGTGAAGACCGACCATATGATACCCTTCATCACTTAGGTCAAAGGTGTTATTTTTCCTGTATTAAGACAAATATTTGCTAAATTTTGCCATCATACAAACATTTTCTCAAAACTTATATATTTAAGCTGCTTCCGACATTTGGACTTATATGAGAGCCAGGGTCAAATGTGGACCGATTATCTCGAAATTTGGCAAATTGATTACAGTTGCTAAAAAAATTATGTATGCAAAAAATAAACTTAAAATTCCCATTATCTTCATTTACGAGCGTTTTAGTGATTTTTGTCTCATTTAGTGCGTTTCTAAAGAAAAGTTTGTATGGGAGCTATGGTCAAATGTAGACCGATTTTAACAAAATTTGGTACAGTGGTTTAAGTTTACATAAGTAGTATTTGATTTAAATTTCATGAAAAAATAGGTATAGTTGTGGCCAATATACCAATTTCGGGAAATGGGACCTATGGGAGGTACCATAAATAATACACTGATTTTGACGAATTTCAAAAGCCATGGTTCCATTATCAAAAAAATGATCTGTGCCAAATTTCATCAAATTATCTTTAGAATTGTGACCTGTAGTTTATTACAAGGTTTACATGGGGGTCCAGCTAGCCAGACGGACGGACGGACATCGCTAAATCGACTTAGAAAGTGATTCTAAGCCTACTGGTATACTAAAAGGTGGATCTAAGACAAATATTTCCATGCGTTACATACATCAGCACAAACTTATAATATCCTTTCCACCTATAGTGGTGAAGGGTATAAAAACACATATGTATCTTAAGTATATTTTAAAAAACTATATACCATTGAAAAGGGCTAAGCTTCAGCCATCCAGACGGACTGACTGACATCGCTAAGTCGACTATTAGCATACTAAAAGGTGAGTCTAAGACAAATATTTCTTTGAGTTACATACATCAGCACAAACTTATAATACTCTTTCCACCTATGGTGGTGAAGGGTATAATGACATTTTATACATGACATGTTTTACATGGGAAATGACATTTATATATCGTTTTAAGTGATTTATGAGTCCGCCCTAATTTACGGGCAGATTGTGCCATTTCTGGGTACAAAACTTAAGCTCCCCAAAACTTCTGCTACATCCACGAAAAAAATTTAATATCGGCCCAACGGTTTAGAAGTTAAAAAACTATTTCCATATTTTAACCATCCCATGTGTATTGTAGAATACGACAAAATCTTTTGAAATGTTGTCATATGTGGCATATGATTTTTATACAATATATTGATTAGTTACTTATTACGTATACGCAACATATGTTACAATTATAGAATTACATTAGACAGTAACAAAAAAATAAATTATTTGAAAAACACCAGAAATTGAAAATCGCTAAGCGATTTTTTTCCAAAACTTGGACTTTTAAAATGGGTTGTCCAAGTTTGTTTACCATATCTTAAAAACGACTTGTGCAAATAAAAAATATTCCAATGGATTAGAAACAAAACTGAATTTAAGTCGAACTAACACATGTTTTTTATATGATTAAGAATTCAGGAGTTATTTATGTACATCTTTTTGTTGCAATATATCCACTTGCTGCCTCATTATTCAGTCTAGAGCAGTATTGGGTAAAGTCTCTCTGATTTACCCATTATTTGTCTAGAGCCATCAGTGTAGGGTTCAATACATCGTTTTTACCAGGAGTTTCTCTTTGCTAGGCATTTCTATCTTGTATATTAGGTGTACATTTTTGCTTCCGCCGTTTCTTTTTCTCGAAATTCGAGGTTTTATTGTGATAAACTCGTATTACCTATCGCTGGTCAGTACTTTATCTTAAATTTACTTTCTCTTATTTAAAGCGATCCACAAATCGATCCAATTTTCTACTTCTTTATAAGATCGGAAGTACTGGCGATTAAGATAGAACTTTCCATTTCAACATTTCCATGCATTCTAGACAACTTTCGCAACATGTGATTCGTTTTATCATGTCTCTCATTATATTGTTTATTTGTCAATGCCCAGCTCAAATGCATCAATGACATGTACGATTTATCTTTAATGAAATCTATGACGTATCACTTACCCCTACGGCTGTTCATTGCAAAATGGCGGAATCAAAGTACCAGACCTTATACAGGAAATGATATAAAGTAAAAAAGTTCTATAGTCTGTAAAGCCTGCACATTAAGGGTATAACCAAAAAAAAAAAAAAATACCTGTCACGACGGGGTGGCTACTGATGTGTTTATCAAGAAAACGGTTTTTTGAGATCAATTTGAATAAAAAACCTCCCCCCAAACCATTTTTTCTAAAAGCTTCCAAAAAATAAAAATATTTGAATGTTTATGTCTTAGATACCATACATACAGTCATGTACTATATATTAACCAGAGACCGAATATTAATACTTTTAAAACAATATTTTCATATTTTAATCCATACCAAAAAAACAATCATTGAAGTTAAAAAAATAATAAAAATCCCTAATGATTTTTAATTGTTCGAAAAATTTTGTATCGTTTTTCAATCCGATGAAAATAAAAAATAAAAAAACCGTTTGGGATATTTATCAGTTCAAAATAATGTTCATCTTTTTTCATCCGATGATAGAAAATATTCAAATTTTATTTCTGTATTTGTCCTGGCTGCATTCAGCATAATGTCCTTGCATAGATAAGAAAACTCCAAAATCCTTGCGCCAGCGGTCATAGCAGGGGGATTTCTCGCATGATTACCCCTTGGAGTAGTATATTCTGTAATGTTGTTTCTTTCCATGCTTAAAACATCGTGAGTGCTAAGTCGATGGGTCCAAAGACATAAGCCACATTTGTATAGCTAATATGTTGAGCATTTTCGTACTTTACCAAGTACAATTATCTTAGACCCTTAGACCATATACGTTGAAATGGCTCTAAGATAGTTATCTTTATATAAGCCCTGACCTAGAATCCCAGACGGGTTGTTTACCGCTTCTAAAACTAGGTTGCTCAGGTTTTCGGGATATACTACGAGAAGGTTAGAGTGGGAATTGGATACAGTTCTTACCTGGTAGCTAGAGAAGCCTGGCAATTGCTGCATCCTCCCAGGCCCCATACTCCACTGGGAGTCAAGGATGACAGAAGAAGAAGATTTGTCCTGGTATAAAAAGTCTCTAGGACGTTTAAATAACAATAAATTCAATTACTGTTGCAAAAATATGTTGAAATGGTTTTGCGAGTCAAAGGAACCACCAATAGTTCCATTCGGACTATTAGGTTTAACTTCGATGTCCTTAAACATTGCAATTAATTGGAAACATATTCATACATTCATTGTTAAAAATTATACGATATGCATTTTGATTTGAACGCCCATTTTCATAATAAGTCTGGATAACTTTAACACGTTGTTTTATTATGTATCTCTCCATGGTTCAAATTGAGTAAGTCTAAAATAGAGAAATGTCAAATAAAATTCGGAAAAAAACTTGGCGTTTAGTTGTGGTTCACATTCAACATCGGCCCTTACAATTTAACCACTCTTTATTATACTTTCTGCCATCCATTCTTCAAGTTTTCCCAACTTTTGGTTATTAATAAATATAATTTTGTTAAAACATACTCGAGGTTGTCAACCGTTTTAGTAATATTCCATGATTTAAAATGCTTTTTTTTTATTTTACAGTACAAGTATGAACCTTTTCAAATATTTGCTTAGCTTCTGTAGTCTTTTTTTAATAAACATATTTTAATATTCAAAAATCGTATCTCGATAACAACCAAACAACCAACCAAAATTAATATAACTTCAACCTTGACCATTTACAAACAATTCATTCTTTTCGCTTGAATCAACAAAAGAAAACATTCAAATAAGCATAAATACTTCAAATTCATTTCATTTATTTACCTGACTTTATAAAAGAATCAACATTAATTGCAAATACTGAAAAACAAGTAAAAGCCAATGGTCAAGATTAACAACAAAAAAATGAATCCCTTTGAATGGTCCAGAGTAAGTAAAAAACCAGCAACTATTTTAGAATTGAATTATAATATAAATGAGAAATCTAAAAATTTTTCATATTCTATTTAAACAAAAAAAAGTAAATAAATGAAAAAATAAAAGTTACCCTAGCAAATATTTAAATGCAGCTAAAAATGAAAAAGGAGGACAAAAAATGGGGAAAAAAATTTAGAAATGTTGAAAAGAATTAAATATTTGTTTTAGAGAAAAACCCTAAAGCAATTGTAAGTAAAAAAGTTGCAATGGTGGTGGTCTAATCCTAGAGCTATACTGGTGAGCTCTATTTTACTGTGTTAAATAATTCTGTATAAGTCTGAAAATATACTATACTGTATAAGTCTGCTATATATCGCCCACTGGCTGCAAATTGGAACTAAAGCATTTTTCAATTTTAAGAAAGTCCAAAAATTTAACAATATTCTTACAGTAACTTTTTGGTCGTTAGACATGTTATAACACATTTTGACAAAAAATTTCAAAAAATTCACTTGAGTTATTTTGAGGCTAAAGGACTATATGTTTTGTGCATGTCTGCAGTCATTGTAACATTTGTACATTCACACAAAGTGGCTACGATTCATATGAGCATTAGCCTCACAACCATCCATGCATTGAGTCTGTCAGTCGGTCTTTTAGTTAGTCAGCCATCGAACCACCCAACCGTTTCAGCCACTTGTGACTTAAATATTATTAAATATTTATGGAAAATATTGAAAGATAAACCAAGTGAAAAAATATGATGAAATATATGAAAAAATCCTAAACTAAGCAACATTTAGTTTGTATAGAAAAATAAATATTTTTTTACGACAACAGCCTCTTTAGATATACATTTAGAAGAATTTTAAAGCACATACGGCAATAAAATAAAAAAATATATATTTTAAGTAATAAAAATTGTAAACAGTTTTAAATGAAAATAAATGTTTTAATGAAACATTAATATGTTGGGTGGGATATAGATAAATATTACCTAAAATCATTAAATATCAATTAAATATTTAAAGTTGACTTAAGGTCTCTTCATTCTGTTGCAGTTCCCAAAAACAACAAAGGGCTTTGTTTTTGTTCAGTCGATAATCTACGCTTTTACTTTTGGTTTATGAACATAATTCTTAATAGTTATGTTTGTAAATTTAGTAATAATGCGAGGTTTTCGATCTGTCTAAATTGGTGATAATCCTCCTAAAGAGATGGCTTAACCAACCATCGAAACGCGTCGAGGAATTTGGTTTCTCCGCAAACATTTTTTGGCCTTTTATCAATAAATTGGTCTGTTACGTTAATAAATAAATGTAACAGATTTGGGATCAAATGCAAAAACATTTCTTTTTGAGAAATATTTTTATATAAAAATTTTTAAAAGATATTTTCGATAGAAAATTTTTTACATATAAATGTTCAATAGAAAAATTTTTATATAAAAATTTTTAATAAAAATTTTTAGAATTAAATTTTTTAATGGAAAATTTTTCATTTAATTTTTCATTTCAATAGAAAATTTTTTATATAAAAATTTTCAATAGAAAATTTTTCTAAAAAAATTATTGATGGAAAATTTTTCGGAAATTATTTTTTATAAAAAAAAAATTTATAGAAAATTTTTCATATAGAAATTTCCATAAAAATTTTTCATATTAAAATTTCTACAGAAAATTTTTCATATAAAAATTTCTTTAAAAATTTCTATAGAAAATATTTCATACAAAAATTTTTTATATACAACTTTTTCTATATAAAATTTTTAATTTTTTACAACTTTTTCTATATAAAATTTTTAATATAAAATATTCTATAGAAAATTTTCAATACAAAATTATTCATAAAAAAATTTTAAATAATTTTGTATTAAAAATTTCATATAAAAATTTCTATAAAATGTTATTCAAATAAAAATTAATCATAAAAAAGTTCTAATGAAAATTTTTCATTTAGAAATTTTAATAGAAATTTTTTATATAACAATCTCTGTAGATACTTTTTGATATAAAAGTTTGATATAAAAATTTTTCATATTAAAATTTCAGTAATAAAATTTTTCTAAAAAAATTTTTGATAGAAAATTTTTTCGAAAATAATTTTTTATAAAAAAAATTTCTATAGAAAATTTTTCATATAGAAATTTCCATAAAAATTTTTCATATTAAAATTTCTATAGAAAATTTTTCATATAAAAATTTCTATAGAAAATATTTCGTACAAAAATTTTTCGTATGCAACTTTTTCTATATAAAATTTTTAATAAATACAAAACATTCTATAGAAAATTTTTCATAGAAAAATTTCTATAGAAAATTTTTCATATAGAAATTTCTATAGAAAATTTTTCATATCAAAATTTTTATAGAAAATTTTTATAGAAAATTTGTCATAAAAAAATTTTTCTTATACTAGTTTTTCATATAAAAATTTCTACAGAAAATTTTTCATATAATAATTTCTTTAAAAAAATTGTCAGTAAAATTGTTGCGTGTATAAAAAAATACTATAGATAATTTTTCATATAAAAATTTCTTTAGAAAATTTTTCATATAAAAATTTCTACAGAATCTTTTTCATATAGAAATTTTTATAGAAAATCTGTCATACAAAAATTTTTCTTATACAAATTTTTCATATAAAAATTTCTGTAGAAAATTTTTTATATAAAAATTTCTATAGAAAATTTTTCGTATAAATATTTCTGTACAAAATTTTTTCTTTACAATATTTTTCATTTAAAAATTTTTCTATAAAAAATTTCAATAAAAAATTTTTTGAAAAAAAAAATCAATATAAAACTTTTTGAAAAAAATATTCTATAGAAAATTTTTCCCAAGAGAAAGTTTTTGATATAAAAAATTGTAAAGAAAATTTTTCATATCGAAATATCTATATTATAGAAAATTTTTTATATACAAATTTTTATCAAAAATGTGTCATATGAAAATTTTTATAAAAATTTTTTCTCATACAAATTTTTCATCTGAGAATTTCTATATAAAATATTTCATATAAAAATTTTTATAAAAAAATTTTTCTGATGTAGAAATTTTAGTAGAAAATTTTCCATATAATTTCTACAGAAAATTGTTCATGTAAAAATTCTTAATATAAAAATTTCTATGGAAATTTTTTCATATAAAAATTTCTATACAAAATTTTCATGCCTAAAAATTTTCTTTAGAAAATTTTTTTATAAAAATTTCTTTAGAAATTTTTTCATGGAAAAATTTGTATATTGAAATTTTTGTAGAATATTTTTTTATAAAGGTTTTTATAGAAGAATTTTCATACAAAAATTTTGGAAATTTTTCATATAAAAATTTCTATAGAAAATTTTTCATATAAAAATTTCTTAACAAAATTTTTGGTTTAAAAATTTCTACAGAAATTTTTTTATTTAAAAACTTCTATATAAAATGTTCAAATTAAAATTTCTATAGAAAATTTTTCATATAAAAATTTCAATAGAAAATTTTTCATATAAAAATTTCTATAGAAAATTTGTACAGAAATATTTTTATATAAAAACTTGTATATAAAATTTTTAATAGAAAAATTTGTATATCAAAATGTATGTATTGTTGTAATGGTTCTTTAAAGATTTTTTTATATAAAAATTTCTGAAAAAAATTTCATTTAAATATTTCTACCGAAAATTTTTCATATACAATTTTTTTATAAAAAATTCTTCACAACAAATATTCCATAAAAAATTTTTTATATCAAAATTTCTATAGAAAAATTTTTAATACTAAAGTTAAAGTTCATTTTAAAATTTCTTTAGAAAACTTTTCATATAAAAATTTCTTTAGATATTTTAAATATGAAAAGTTTTCATATAAAAATTTGTATATAAAATTTTTCATATAAAAATTTCTATTGAAAATTTTTCATATAAAAATTTCTATTGAAAATTTTTAATACTAAAATTTCTATAGAAAAATGTTTGTATAAATATTTTTATAGAAAATTTTTCATATAAAAATTTTTTATATAAATTTTTTTTTTATAAAAGTTTCTATAGAAATTTTTTTATATAAAAATTTCTACAGAAAATTTTTCATATAAAAATTTGTATATAAAACTTTTCATACAAAAAAATTTCTATAGAAAAATTTGTATATCAAAATTTATGTATTGTTGTAATGGTTCTTTTAATTTTTGAAATTAAAATGTTGAAATTTAAAATTTCTCAAATGCACGTTAAAAGCATTAAAGCACTTCCAAGAAATATGCCAAAACAAGTAAACAAATCTTCTTAAAATTATCTCTTATCCATTTGAGTCATTTATTTTTTTCCCGTTCCCTGTTCAACTTTTACTCACTTTTTAAATAACCTTTAAATAAACAAGAAAAAAATGTTAAGTTTTTCCCTTTAAATAGCCCAAATAGAGATAAGGTAATGGAAAAATCGTAGAAAAACAAAATGAAGCTTTTAAGTAAATATCGCTATTTTAGGCTAATGAGCTACTTGCCAGCAATTATCAGTGAAGTCATTAGGGCAATTTAAAAAAACAATGAGCAGACAGACAGACAGACAAACTGCCAAGGCCCAGGAGACTAAAGTAGACAATTAGTAAAGAGGAAAGAAAATTGAAAATAGTAATACAAAAAAGAAGGAAAATGCTTTTATTAAGCTTTAAAAATTTAGGATTTAAATATAGAATTATATATCTTAAGGGTTGTAAGTAGTTCATTTTATGAATTTAAATTTCTAAACAATTGCAGAAATTGGGGCTTAACCAAAAATATTTTTCTTCGGAATTAAAAGTGATTCTTAGCTCCTTTTCCCTATCTCTGATAACTTCATATACAAATTTCTATAGAAAATTGTTTACATAAAAATTTCTTTAATATCTAATTTATATCAAGAATTAGATTTTTTGCTCAGAATTTGGTAAGATCATAAGTAATATTTTGCCAAAACAAATCAAAAAAATAGAATTTTACTCAGAATTAGGAGTGATTACTAAAAAAATGTTGATGATATTATAAATTCTAAAATTTTTCATAAAAAATTCGTATATATCTATACAATTTTTTAAGGTTTTGCATTAAAATTTCTATGTTTGCTACAAATTACGTATGATCACAAATGAAACTTCGTTTTTTTCAATAAGAGGGAAAAATTCTATATTCTAAAGAGTTTTTTTATACTAAACATTCAATTTATGCAAGATGAAGATCTGATTCTCAATCTGAGATCTTACAACGATTTTTTTTGCGGATTTTTTTTACTATAAAAAATTACTAAAATTTTGTATTAATTTTTAAGTTTTTTACTTACATTGAGGTATGATCACAAATAAAGCTTTTGTTTTCAATCAGAAAAATCTATGATTTCATCAATTTTAAGATTATTTGCAAAAATTCAGAGTTAGAAATTTTTGAATTTGAAACCTATTTAAGAAATTATCGATGTTTTTATGTTTATGGGACTTTCAAACAAAATTTAATTTTTTACTTACAAATGAAGCTCCATTTCTAAAACTCAGGTCTACATAAGGAAATAATGATTTTCTATTTTCTAAAATTTTTCGCCAACGGTTAAATTTTTTTCAAAAGATAGTTACTCAGAATAAATAAAAAAATTCTGAGTTTCTTTACTAAACATTTTTTTTACTCTGAATTTGGCAGGATCACAAATAAAGCTCCTTTTTTCAATCTAAATCTTATTTAAGGTAATATCTCATATTTTTTGTTTTTTTTTAAATTTTGACTCGAAAATTCGATTATTACTAAGAATTTGGTATCATCACAAATTGAGCTAGTTTTATCGACTTGCATCCCATTAAAAGAAAAAATCAATAATTTTTAGATTCTTATGATTTTTACTCATGAATTCGATTTTTACTAAGAATAAGGTATGATCACATATGGGCTACTTTTCTTAATCTGAGGCCTATTAAATTCTATGATTATGATATTCTATGATATCAAAATATTAACTAACTATAGAAAATTTTTCATACAAAAATTTTTATAGAAAATCTTTATTTAATTATTTAATGAAAATTGTTTATATAAATATTTTTATAGAAAATTTTTCATATAAAAACTTATAAAGAAAATTTTTCATATAAAAATTTTAAATAGAAAATTTTTTATATAAAATTTCTATGGAAAATTTTTTTTTAAAACAATTTTTATAAACAATTTCCATAGAATATTTTTTCAGTATTTTTTTTTTTTTTATAAAAAATCACTGTAGAAAATTTTTCATATAAAAACTTCTATCAAAAATTTTTCATATAAAAATTTCTATAGAAAATTTTTCATATAAAAATTTCTATAGAAAATTTTTCATATGAAAATTTCTATACAAAATTTTTCATATAAAAATTTCTATAGAAAATTTTTCATATAAAAATTTCTCTAGAAAATTTTTCATATAAAAATTTCTCTAGAAAAATTTTCATATAAAAATTTCTATAGAAAATTTTTCATATAAAAATTTCTATAGAAAATTTTTCATATAAAAATTTCTATAGAAAAATTTTCATATAAAAATTTCTATAGAAAATTTCTCATTTAAAAATTTCTATACAAAATTTTTCATATAAAAATTTCTGCAGAAAAATTTTTATATAAAAAATTTAAAATTTAAATTTTTTGAAAAAAAAATTCGTAAAAAAATTTCTATAGAAAAATTTTGCCATAAAAAATTTTTCACATAAAATATTGTATAGAAAATTTTTTATACCAAAATATCTATTTTATAGAAAATTTTTGATATTAAAATTTCTATAAAAAATGTTTGATATAAAAATTTTTATATAAAATTTTTCATATAAAGGTTTATCATCAGAGAATTTCTATATAAAATTTCTATATATAAATTCTTATAAAAATGTTTCTTATATAGGAATTTCAGCAGAAAATTTGTTTTAACATAAAACATTGTATAGAAAATTTTGTATATTAAAATATCTATTGTATAGAAAATTTTTCATATTAAAATTTCTATAAAAAGTGTCTCATATAAAAATTTTTATATAAAATGTTTCATTTAAAGATTTTTCATCTAAAAATTTTATATATGTAATTTCTATATATACATTTTTATAAAAAAATTTTCTTTTAAAGAAATTTAAGTAGAAAATTTTTCATACAAAAATTTCTACAGAAAACTTTTTAAGTTTCCATGAAAAATTTTTCGTATGAAAATTTCAATGAAAAATTTTTCATATAAAAATTTCTATGGAAAACTTTTCATACAAAAATTTCAATGGAAAGTTTTTCATATAAAAATTTCTATGGAAAATTTTTCAAATTTTTATACAAGGTTTTTCATATATAACAATTTTCTTTAGAAAATATTTTATATAAAATTTTTTTTTAGAAAATTTTTCTTTGAATTTTTTTTTGATGCTATCCAAAGGATAGAGAAATATCAACTATTTATTAAATTAAAAATAAATTTAATAAAATAAAAACAACAAAAAAGACCTCGAGCTTGTAATAAGAGTTTTATTTGAGACAATTTTTCATGTTAAAATTTTCACTTAAAAATTTTTGTAGAAAATTGTTTTATAAAAGTTTCTATAGAAAATTTGTCATACAAAAAATTCTATGAAGCTGCTTTTGTCGATTTGCATCCCATTAAAAGAAAAAGTCAATAATTTTTAGTGTCTTAAGATTTTTACTCATAAATTCGATTTTTACTAAGAATAAGGATAAGAATATTAACACATATAGAGCTACTTGTCTAAATCTGAGTCCTATTAAAGAAAATATCGATGATTTTATATAATGATGATGTTTCACCACAAATTGAATTTTGACTCAGAATTTGGTAGAATCACAAACATAGCTAATTTTTTCCATTTATATCCTATTAAAAAATAAGTAAGAAAGTGCTATAGTCGGTCAAGCCCGACCATACGATACCCTTCACTCCTAAGGTCAAAGGTGTTATATATCCTGTAAAAGACAAATATTTGCTAAATTTTGCCATCATACAAACATTTTCTTAAAACTTATATATTTTAGCTGTTTCCGTCATTTGGACTTATATGCTTATAGAGCTAGGGTCAAATGTGGACCGATTATCTCGAAATTTCGCAATTATATTACAGTTGTTACAACAATTATGTACGCAAAAAATAAACTTGAAATCTTTACTCTTTTATCAAAATTTCGATTTTTACTCTATATTAGCCGTAATTTTTCTTAAATTATTTCTTAATCTAAAGACTACTCCAGGAAATATTGAATAAATTAAATTGTTCAAGACTTTTAAAAATTTTTCGACTATATTCCAAAAACTTATTGGATCTTCAAAATGTCTCAAAATTAAAATTAATTCTTTTATTCCATAATGACAGTTGTTAAAAAAAAAAAAAGTAAAAAGTCCCCAAGAAACTCAACCATGACAAGCCTAACCCAAAAAAGAAACTTTTTCCTCCAAAAAAAAAATCATATTAATTGTTTTAAAAAACTTTATAGCTAATTCATAAATTTTCGTAAACCTTAAATTGTAAATACATTAAAAAGAAACAATTTTTCATTAAAAATACTTTGTTTGTAATTAAGGACCTTTTCAAAAAGTTGCCAAAAGTATGGAAAAAGGCAAAAAGAAAGAAATACAAAATACAGTGAAAATGAACTAAATAATTTTCAATTAACACACCATTGAAAACAACTACGATAAAGAAAGAAAAAAAAAAACAAAAAAACGTAAAAACAAATGTAATTTAATAAACTCATAATTAGTTTGGTCTAAATTGTTATAAAAATTTAATTAGCATGCACGACTACGAAGAAAAAAAGTACAGGCTTTGGCCTCTAAACGGAAATGAAAGCGAACATGAAAAACAAAATATAAAATATTTTAAAAACAAAATGAAGTTGAGGGAAAAACCTGACTTCCGGCCTCAAAAAACACAAAACAAAACACAACGACATTAAGGCAACAAACAAAAGAATCAAAAGAAGCCGAAATAAAAAGAAAATAAATTTACCATACAATAAGGAAAAACACGTAAATTTAATAAAGTCGCGTAGAAAAATTTAGCAAACAAAAAAAAAAAAAGAAAACATTGCAAAAAAACAGCTTTAAAAAAGCTGTTATTCCCTTTAGACCCACATAGAAAAAATTCGGAAAAAATCTTGAAACAAACACTAACTCCAAAACACGTAATACCAAACACTTTTACCAAAATTAAGAGGGAAAAATATATTGTCGTTGCTGTTGCTGAACAATTGCTGCTGCCATAAAACCAAACAACAAACAAAAACGAAGAAAACTTTTCAATTTCTTTTCTCCACTAACAAAAAATTCCATTTTTTGTTTTTTTACACTCGAGTATAAGCGGAATATTTAAGATTTTTTTTCTCCTTTTTTTTGTCAGAGTTTTATGAAAAAGCGCCGAAAATATCTTGTAAAAGTTTGGTTTTTATTTGTATAAAAACTGACTCTGTTGTTGGCTGGTCTATTAAATAGTTCAGAGCAAATTCAATGCATGACAATATTTTCTTGTTGTAACTGCAGCCTCTGCTCTAGACAGGAGTGCAAATTAGTTTATGATATTATATTTATCTCGTATTGCTTTTTTTGAAACTTTTGCTCTAATTGCAAAGTTATCCTGAAGGGATTTAATTTTTTTGTTTATTTTAAAAAGTTCAAAATCTAAATTTATATAGTTTTTTTGGATTTTTTTATAAGAATTTAAAACTAATCATATTTGAAAACAAGTAAGTAAGTGCTATAGTCGGTCAAGCCCGACCATACGATACCCTTCATTACTGAGGTCAAAGGTGTTATTTTTCCTGTATAAAGACAAATATTTGCAAAATCTTGCCATCATTCAAATATTTTCTCAAAACTTATATATTAAAGCTGTTTCCTGCATTTGGACTTATATGAGAGCTAGGGTCTAATGTGGACCGATTATCTGGAAATTTGGCAAATTAATTAGAGTTGTTACAAAAATTATTATCAATTAGTGCGTTTTTAAAGAAGAATTTGTATGAAAGCTATGGTCAAATGTAAACCGATTTCAACGAAATTTGGTACAGTGATTAAAGATTACATAAGCAATATTTATTTTAAACTTAATGAAAAAATATAAATATTTGTGGCCAATATATCAATTCCGGGAAGTGGGACCTATGGGAGGTACCATAAATAATAAGCCGATTTTGACGAATTTCAATAGCCATAATCCCATTATCAAAAAAATGATTTGTGCCAAATTTCATCAAATTATCTCTAGAATTGCGACCTGTAGTTTGATTACAATGTTTACATGGGGGTCCAGCCAGCCAAAATACCAAAATAAAGTTTTTACCCTTTTTCACCCTAAGTACCAAAGTACCAAAAAAAAAACAAAAAAGTACCAAACACTTGGTTAATGTTTTTTAGTACTTATCAATTTTGATGCAAATTGAGTCTCTATGTTTACTAACTCAAAAGATACATATGGGTTAAAAAAGCACCAAATTGTATTTTTTACCATTTTTCACCCTAAGTATCAAAGTACTAAAAAAGTACCAAACGCGTGGCTAATGTTTTTTAGTGTTTATCAATTTTTATATCAATTGAGTCTCTGTGTTTATTAGCTCAAAAAATACATATGGATTAAAAAAAGTACCAATATATAGCTTTTACCCTTTTTCACCCTTATTATTGCTATTTCTAAAAAAATACCAAACATGTATCACTTTATTTTTAGACGGTCTGATTAGTACCATTTCGAAAAAAAGAACTGAACACGTTATCGCTTTTTTTTTAGCCTATTCAAATCCAATTTTATCTTTTCTTCCCATTGGTTTCGCAGATATAATGTTACTAATTTCTCCCTTTTCTACCCTATTTTACCCCTTAATTGACCGAATTTCAAAAAAGTACCGAACAAATGTAATTTAATTTTTAGTGCATTCTATAGCTTTAAGTTAATGAGATATAATGTTACTGAAATTTCCCTTTTTGCAACCTAAATTTAAAAAAGTTCCAAATACCTCTTTGATATTTTGTACTTGGCAATCGACGTCCCAATAATTTTTTTTTTCAGCTTTGTGGGATCAATAATATACAAAGATAATTAAGAATGAACCTATCTAAGTATTTTTCTAAGTATTTTTCCCCGTTTTTATCCCTTCTTGCCCCCTAAATCAATAAAGTACCGAACACGTGTTTGATATTTTTTTCTTGTTTACCTTTTTAAAGTTTGTTTCTGTCTTAATTGGTTCAAAAGATCCACATTGATTGAAAAAAGTACCACAAATTTATTTTTATCCTTTATAGCCCCTATTTGCCCACTTGCCAAAAAGTAACCAAACACGTTTCTACTTATTTTCATCGCTGATCCCAACGCAATTTCAATTTTAGTTGTACTACGTTTGCTTCCGGTGATAGAGCATTACTGATTTTCCTTTTTTACCCCATTAGCGACAGAAATTCTATACATCCCTTCTTAGTGGATCTATATTTCGAAAAGAGGGAACCCGCTGTCAAAACTTTAGCTCTGTAGCATTAGCCGTTTAAGTTGGGCGGTGATGAATCTGTCAAAAAATCATTCAGTCAGTCACGTTAGAGCTTAATGTGCTGTTTATATAACACAAGCGGCTGACGATTGAAAGAAATTTACATGAAATTTACATGTATTTTGTTTTTGTTACAATAGCAAAAAATATGCAAATTTCACTTAATCTTCGGCTGATTGTGTTATATAAACAGCACATAATGTATATAGATATATAGACAGATATGGAGGTAAAATTTTTTATTTCTAAGTCTAAAAACGGTAAATCGTGCCTTACTTTGCAATTTTTTTTAAGTTAAATTTTTTACGACACAAACTTTTGGGAGGGGAATGGAATAACTCAAAATCAATTTCATGGATTTTTGAATTGTAGGACTTTAAAGAAAGCTGCTTTAGTTCTGTTGAAGATTCCTGTAAATATAAATCCTTATATTACAGGAAAATACCTAAAACGATAAATACTTTGGTCGTTTTTCATGCAAATGGATCCAACGTTCTTTCTGATGAAATCGGCACAATTTCCAATAGTTCTGGGTGCACCAATTTTTCTTTTTACAGTGGTTTTGACATCATTCGAAAAAATAAGAATGTATGAGTTCCTGAATAATAACGATTTTTTGGGACATACATATTTGTTCTTCTTGACACAAACCATATGTGATAGTAATACCATATGCTGTCCAAATCGACATTATTAATTTGTATACCCAATATTTTTAATTTTAATTAAATCTCCGGGGCATTGATATCAACAGGATATGCTCATGGTGTTGCCTTAACACTAATATTTTTTTAATATTTTTTATTCATATCAAAAAATAATTAACATTTTCTCTTTATTTAAACTACAAATCCCTTAAGCATGGTTTATTTAATTAGTTTTTAATAAAAAATTAAATATTTATTAAATATTCTCAAAGTTAACGATTTTATCGTTAAAGTATTATTCTCTGGTCATGTGTTTTATTAAATATCAAATTAGTTTCATTTTTTAATAATAACCAAAGCAGCAAAAAAAACCGACATAAATTTGAATTTAATTTGCCACTCCTCCCCTAAAAGCATGCACCAAAAGCCTTAGGGAAATTTCATTTTATAATTTAAAATTAAATCTTTTCAAAAAAAAGGAAAGAATCAAGTTGTACTTACATATTATAATACAAAAAGCGAACATGGCATAAACTAAGTTAAATAGAAAGAAACATGACTAAATGACAGAGGCAAGTAAAATGTGTGTGTGTGTATGTTTGTGTGTTCAAAACAGCTTCAACAGGAAAAAAAATTATAATATGACAAGAATCATAAACAATGTTAAACAAAGTGCCTGACTACTTAAATTACATCAACTACAAGTGGCATGAGATGGTGTTGATGTGGTAGAGTTTCATTTCTTCATCTCAAAAATGTTGGTCATAATCACTTAAACAAAGCCGACAGCTGCTGACTAAGAACTTGGGTAGTTTAGAATATCTTTTTCGCGAATAAGTGGCGATAAATTATTGATTTTTATTGGATGATTGTGGCAAACCGAATATTTGATGTATTAAATATTAATGGAGGCTATAAAAATGAAAATTTTGTGGTCATAAAGTGCTTGTGGTAATTTAAGTTACAATTAGGATCTAATAAAATAACACTACTCCACAAAATGAAACTTTTTGGGTTACATTTGACAACCACTATATTTTTTATACCCACCATCAAAAAGAACGGGGGGTCTATTGAGATTGTCATTCCGTTTGTAATTTCCTTAATATTGGCTCAAAAACCAAAATTGAAGTATATTCTGAATCCTTATGAAATTCTAAGACGATTGAGCGATGTCCGTCTGTCTGTCCGTCTGTCTGTCTGTCTGTCTGTCTGTCTGTCTGTCTGTCTGTCTGTCTGTCTGTCTGTCTGTCTGTCTGTCCGTCTGTCTGTCTGTCTGTCTGTCTGTCTGTCTGTCTGTCTGTCTGTCTGTCTATCTATCTGTCTGTCTGTCTGTCTGTCTGTCTGTCTGTCTATCTGTCTGTCTGTCTGTCTGTCTGTCTGTCTGTCTGTCTGTCTGTCTGTCTGTCTGTCTGTCCGTCTGTCTGTCTGTCTGTCTGTCTGTCTGTCTGTCTGTCTGTCTGTCTGTCTGTCTGTCTGTCTGTCTGTCTGTCTATCTGTCTGTCTGTCTGTCTGTCTGTCTGTCTGTCTGTCTGTCTGTCTGTCTGTCTGTCTGTCTGTCTGTCTGTCTGTCTGTCTGTCTGTCTGTCTGTCCGTCTGTCTGTCTGTCTGTCTGTCTGTCTGTCCGTCTGTCTGTCTGTCTGTCTGTTGAAATCACGATAATGCCTAAATGAAAGGAGCTAGCTCACTGAAACTTAGTAAATATATTCTTTATCTCTGAGAAAATTTTTGTATTAAAATTGGGCAAAATCGGTTAACATTTGACCATAGCTCCCGTACAACCTCGTCTAGACTAATCGCTTATTTGCTAATAAATGACAAATTATAACAAAATTTGGTATCTAGAAGTTTTACACAAGCACAAGGCAGCATATAAAATTTCATCAAAATCGGTTTATATTTAACCATAGCTCCCATATAAAAAACTTACGGAAACTGCCTAAATTCCATCTGAAATTCATTTAAATGCCAATAAATGATAAACTGTAATAGCTTTGGGCACTAAATTTAGCACAAGGAAGTCCTATGTGAATACCAGCCAGTGTCCAAAATTTTGTCACAATCGGTCACCATTTGACCATAGCTCCCATATAAAAAACTTACAGAAACACAAAAATACAAAAAGAAAAGGGGGTTTATGTCCGTTAGATAAAAGCGCGATAGCGCCTTAACTAAAAGGGCTACAGCAACAAAATTCTACAGAAGGAAGTCTTATGTTAATGTCAGCGAGTGTGCAAAATTTTATTACAATCGGTCACCATTTGACCATAGCTCTCATATCTCATATAAAAAACTTACAGAAACACAAAAACACAAAAAGAAACATAGATTTATGTCCGTCTGTCCGTCAGATAAAAGCGCGACAACTCTTTAACTACAAAAGCTAGAGAGACAAAATTTTACAAAAGTATTTTTGATACGTAAATAGGTACTGAAAATAGGCGAAATCGGTTCACATTTAGCTAGAGCTCCTATATAACCCCGCCCCGGGAAACACATGAATGCTGATAAATTGAGTACAATTGTAATAGCTATGACAACTTAATTTAGAATAAAGAAGTTTTATGCAACTTTTGGTCAGTATATAAAATTTTATAGGAATCGGTCCATATTTGACTATAGCTTTCATATAAAAAACACTCCCGGAAATCAAAAAATATTTAGCAAGGACAAGTTTAAAGCTATTAAATTAGAAACTGTGACATCTATTGCCACAAAATTTTGCAAAAATAAGCTTTATATAAATACCAGCCGGTGTGTGAAATTTTGTTACAATTGATCAACATTTGGCTATAATTCTTATATATATATTACATCCCCTTTTTTATATCTACAATCAAAAAGATTCTGAGGTACAAGCAGCATATTAAGATTATGTATATGGTAGATGCATTAGGAACTCCTAGTAAAATATATGGACCTGTCGTATTGCTATCAACTTATTTATCCTAACTAAATATTAAGCAAAACGAAAAGTATTTAACAACTTATTAATGTAAAACCATACCCTGTTACGATAACGAATTTTTTTAAAGTAAATAAATACTAGGGAAACTACTTACATACTTTTGAATGTTGAACTATAAAGCTACTGCAACCGAAGTTATTCCAAGTATTTTACCAACAATACCAACTAGCGTAACAACTTTTTTCTAATTTGGTCCACGTTTTGAATTTGCTGCACCCTCGTAGATATATGAGATATGTTTCCAAATTTAACACAACTTGATTGTGGGTATAAAGATTCGGCACAGCCGAATATAACACTTTTACTTTTTACTTTTACTGTGCTTAATTTCATCAAATTATCTTTAGAATTGCGACCTGTACTTTGATTACATTGTTTACATGATGGTCCAGCAGTCCAGCCAGACGGACGGACTGGCATCGCTAAATCGACTCTGAAAGTTATTCTAAGTCCATTGGTATACTAAAAGGTGGATCTAAGACAAATATTTCTATGAGTTACATACATCAGCACAAACTTATAATACCCTTTCCACCTATGGTGATGAAGGGTATAAAAATCGCCTCCATAGAAATAAGAATTTTCGATGCTTTTGTACTAAGGGGGCCATAATAAATCAAAATTAAATAGTTAGACTTCAAAGTAATTTTTCTTGTTGACCAGTGTTAACAAGAACATACCTAAGGGATTTTAGGAAAACTTATTAAAAAGCAGAAGAAAAAAATCCTAAAAATTAGATCTTAATTAGAAAATATACTAAACTGATTAATACTGATTTTGACACTATCAAAGGAATATTTAATCTTAATAAATTTTATTTTTTTTTTTCTTCTAGGCTTAGCAGGCCTACGTCTCATCAAAGTTTCCATACCTGCCTTTAAACTTCGTGGAGAATCTGCCTTTCTTGAGTGTCAATATGAGCTGAACAAGTCGAGAGGTTCTCTGGGCGGTACACAAGCCAGAAGCAGACACAACTACAATCATCATCACTATCAACGTGCCACAGGCACAGCAAATATGAATTATATTGACAACAACGATTCACAGGGAGAAGATGAAATGACTGCCTATAGACGCATGCGTACGCAACAGCAACAACATCAGCAAATACAGCAACAGCCTTACAGAAGGCAGCCCTACTTTCAGCCTTTAGTACAAGCTTATCAAGGACAATGGCAAAGCGGAAATAGTGGCAGTAGTAGTAGCAGCAGTAGTATAGGTAGTGCAAGTGGCAGTATAACCACACACACAGGCACCTACTATCAACAACAGCCACATCAATATCCTTATCAGTCACAGTCACATCAACAACAACAGCAGCAGCAACAACAGCACCAGTCTTACTACACGCAACAATACGAACAATCGGAATATCAACAATACACACCACCACCATCACCTTATGGTCACAGCATATACCGAGGGAGAACACAAACTTCCTCCTCTTCGGGTATGCCTTCATCATCTATTTATAATAGCAAATATAGTGGTGCTGGTACTGGTGTTGGTGGCGGTCATGTCGGTGCCAGCACGCACACGGGCAAAACTTATATAAGTTCAAGTGGCACCATTGGAGCCAAAAGTAGTTTTGCTAGACATCCTCCTACACATGGTGTTGAGCGTAATAACGACGACAGCAATGAAAGAGACCATACGGAGGATGGCGATGAGAATACAAATGAAGATGAAGAGGATGAGGAGGAGGCGGACAATGAGAGAGGTTTCGATAGAGACCATGATGATGATGATGACGATGAGGAAGGCGAAGACTTGTATGCCATTAAATGGTACAAAGACAATGAGGAGTTCTATCGTTTTGTGCCAAAAGCAAAACCACCAAAAACCAGCTATAGAGTGGATGGTGTTAAAGTTATTGTAAGTATGAGTTTTTGAGTTGAAAGGGAAAAACTATAGATGGTTTTAGAGGAAATTACATTTTTGGCCAAGATAAGGCACACAAACAGATGAGACAGTAACGTGGGTCGATAGATAGAACCAAAAACGAAAGTTTTTAACAGGAAGGTGTATGAGTGATTAAAGACCACATATGTACTTAAAATGTTAAAGCAAATTTAATACAAATCTAACGACCTAAATATTTTTTTATAAAACATTTTTCTATCAAAAATTTTTTGATACAGAATTTTTTACTATAGAATGATTTTAAAAATTTTCTTTCGAAAAATAGAAATTTTTTATTTAATGGTTTTATTTAAACTCAAAATATAATCCTTTTTTTGTCTCCGGATGTTTAGATTCTATAGCCTCCAAAAGTTGGACGGTTTGGGAATCTTTGTAAAAAATTTTCAATGTTTGCGTCTCAATAACTTCTGAACGAGTTACTAGATTTTAATAAATTTGATGCCGTTGGAAATGATTTTAATTCTTGTTTTAGAATGTATATTTATTATCTTTACTCAAGTACTTTTATTATGAAAAATTTCCTTTATTGTTGAATATCTTGAAACACGGTCTTTCAATTTTCTATATTTTTTTACAGGAAATGGGCAACATTATTCAGTAAAAATTTTGTTATGGGCTGACCACGGGTTCAAAGTGTATTTTTTCAATATCAACTCACAAAATGTTCATACAAATAATTGGGTTTTAATTTTTCTGGTCAACCAAATTTTTGTACAAAAACGATACTCACCAATTGAATGATGTATTTCTAAACAACGTTTCCGTAGTTTTTAGTAAATCAAGAGAAAACTTCCTAGAAACTTTGATATTCATTTTAAAAATCTTATATTTTTTCCCGTGAAACCTTTTAGTATTTGGGATTTTTTGAGAAACATAATATATTTTTTTTGCAATATTAAAAAATAGTAAAAAAACAGTGTAAATTTTAGGTAAAATGTTATATTTTTTTAGGAAATTCAAAAGTAATGAACCTACGATATTATTGTCAAAGATATATCGTCACTTAAAATGCAAAAGGTCATACCAACTACAAAATTCAAAATTGATTATCTGATTGACAATTGAGCGATGTCTGTACGTCTGCATGTCTGTCTGTCTGTCTGTCTGTCTGTCTGTCTGTCTGTCTGTCTGTCTGTCTGTCTGTCTGTCTGTCTGTCTGTCTGTGTGTCTGTCTGTCTGTCTGTCTGTCTGTCTGTCTGTCTGTCTGTCTGTCTGTCTGACTGTCTGTCTGTCTGTCTGTTTGTCTGTCTGTCTGTCTGTCTGTCTGTCTGTCTGTCTGTCTGTCTGTCTGTCTGTCTGTCTGTCTGTCTGTCTGTCTGTCTGTCTGTCTGCCTGTTGTCTGCCTGTTGTTTGTCTGTCTGTCTGTCTGTCTGTCTGTCTGTCTGTCTGTCTGTCTGTCTGTCTCTCTGTCTGTCTGTCCGTCTGTTGAAATCACGATAAAGCCTAAACGAAAGGAGGAGTAAAAATATTCTTCATTTCTGAGAAAATTGTTGTATTAAAATTGGGCAAAATAAATAACATTTGACCATAGCTCCCGTATAACCCCGCCTAGGCTAATCGTTTATTTGCTTAAAAATAACAAACTATAATAGCTATGATGATAAAATTTGGCACATAGAACTTTTACATAAGCCCTATACACTATATAAAATTTCATTCAAATCGGTGTACAGTTAGCCATAGCTTCCATACAAAAAACTTACGAAAACAGCCTAAATTCGTCAAATACACTTAAATGACAATAAATAATAAACTGTAAGAGCCACTAAATTTAGCACAAGGAAGTCTTATGTCAATGCCAGTAAGTGTGCAAAATTTTGTCACAATCGGTTACCATTTGACCATAGCCCCATATAAAAAACTTACAGAAACACAAAAATACAAAAAGGAAAGTGGGTCTAAATATGTCTGTCCTTCAGATAAATGCGCGCTAGCTCCTTAACTACAAGATCTAGACAGACAAAATTTAACAAGAGTATTTTCGATACGTTATAGAAGTTGTGTACTGAAAATAGATGAAATCGGTTTACAATAGGCTTAGAACCACTTTTTGAGTAGGTTTAGCGATGTCAGTCTGTCCGTTCCTCCGTCTGGCTGAACGACCATGTAATCAAAGTACAGGTCGCAATTCGAAAGATAATTTGATGAAATTTGGCATAGATAATTTTTTTGATAATAGGACCACGGATATTGAAATTTGTCAAAATCGCTTCAATATTAATGGTACCTCCCATAGGTTCCACTTCCCGGAATTGATATATTGGCCACAAATATCAATATTTTTTCATGAAACTTGAAACAAATACTGTTTATGTAAACATAAATCCCTGTACCAAATTTTGTGTAAATCGGTTCACATTTGACCATAGCTCCCATACGAACTCTTATGTCAAAACGCACCAAATGAGACAAAAATCACTAAAACTCTCGTAAGTCTGAAGATAATGACTATTTTATGTTTATAATTTTTGTAACAGCTGTTATCAATTTGCCAAAGTTCGAGATAATCGGTTCACATTTGATCGTAGCTCTCATATAAGTCCAAATGACGCAAGTAGATTAAATATATAAGTTTTGAGAAAATATTTGTATGATGGCAAAATTTAGCAAATATTTGTCTTTATACAGGAAAAAGAACACCTTTGACCTAAGTGGTGAAGGGCACCGTATGGTCGAGCTTGACTATAGCACTTTCTTACTTGTTTTAATTTGTTTCACTGAATGATGTACTTACCTTTATAAAGCACTAATCGACCAAGAACTCGATTTTGTGAACCGCCGTGTATAGCAGGTTAGTTATGCGCCTAGCATACCAGAGGCCCAAGTTTGATCCCTGGCCAGACTCACTTGAAAAAATAAATTTTCAAAAAAAGCGGCGGTTCACCTCATAACTCAGCTAACCACTGGTTATTGAGTATTAGGCTATGTAAAACTTCTCGTTCGGAGCCGGAGTTAAAACGTAGGTCCCTTTCAATGAGTCTAAAAATAGAATCGTACCCCTTGTTTCAGTAGGAAGGTTTTAAAAAATCCCACATAACTATTGGAAAAAAAAATGTTGTAATTTGGGGACCACAACACATAAAAAATAGTTTAAGGTGATGTATTTTTGACTGATAGCTTTTGACAGTGACATGTTACATGAAAACAGCTAAGATGCTAAAAAACAATCCGACACTTGTACTGTAGTAGTAGTGATAAGCTACTACTGGTGCTAAAAGTAATAGCAATACTAAGACTAACTTAAACCAAATGGCGCTTCCCTACATTGAAAACATTAAGCAAATACAAATTTTCCATCATGTTTCAAAAATTTTCCAAGATAAAGGTATAAAGTTTTTTTTACTGACAACCATTTTGATTTTAAGTGGTTCTGCATATTTATCTAATAACTTTTAAGTGTCGAATATTTGCTGAGGGGGGAAATTTGACGATAATTATGTTTGCCATCAAATAAACTTATAGAAGATTTATGGGTAATAAACAGTTTTTATTAATACTAAATTTACCTGTGAGCAATTTCAGCAAAATCAAACAAAGTTACGAAAAGAAAGAAGTGGAAAGAAAGCCAAGTAGAAAGTAAAAAAGGGGTCAGATTTAAAGGAATACTAAACAAACACTTTTATCTTTTCAAATTTCAATAAAAAGGGAACAGAAATATTTTATGGGTGTTTAAATTGGCAGTCAAGTACCAAATTAAAATTTATAATAGACAGTTAATGGTTGAAAATAAATAGATAAAACACATTTAGATTTCTAATTCTAAATTTTCATTTAGAAGTTAAACAAAAATTTTAAAATTTTTAATATTTACATTCTTTTAATACAGAAACCTTTATCCTTATGCTTAACTTAACACTTTTGTTAAGCATCCTTTAGTTTGCAATATAACTTAATACCTTTTCTGGCTTTAGACAAGCTTAAGTTTTATTAAAAAAAAACGATGTTACAAATTATTTCTAATCTCTTTGCAACACCTTACAAATTCCTTTTAAATTCATATTTTTTCATTTATCATTTTTCTTTTGGCTCTTGTAGGAGGAACATTCTGATAGCAGTAGAGTTTTGCTGCGAGGTCTTACCATAAATTCAACAGGATTATATCGTTGTGAGGTATCAGCTGAAGCTCCAAATTTTTCATCTGTTCAAGGTGAAGGACGAATGGATATTGTATGTAAGTATCAACAGATGAGTTTTTACCTAAACTAAGATTTTTTGATTGTTTTATGAATATAGTGAAAATAAAGTAAAATATACGGTATAATATTTTCGATATAAAAAATTTTTATCGAACATTTTTGATAGAAAAAAAAATATTATCAAAAATTTTATCTAATATTTTCTGTACAAAAAAATATTATCAAAAATTTGTCCCAAAAATTTTCTACAGAAAAAAATTTTACTGAAACTTTTCTATAAAAAAATGTTATCTAATCTTTTCTGTAGAAAAAAATTATTATCAAAAATTTGTCTCAAAAACTTTCTATAGAAAAAATTCTATCAAAAATTTTTAATAGACAAAATTTTTATCAAAAAATTTTCTATAGAAAAAATTTGTATCAAAAATTTTCTATAGAAAAAATTTGTGTCAAAAATTTTCTATAGAAGAAACTTGCATCAAAAATTTTCTATAGAAAAAAATTGTATCAAAAATTTTTGATAGAAAAATTTTGTACCAAAAAATTCTATCAAAAATTTTTATAAAAAAAAAGATATTAAAAATTTTTGTAAAAAAATGTTGATCTAATAGTTTCAGTAGAAAAAAATATTATCAAAAATTTTTTATAGAAAATATTTGTCTCAAAAATTTTCTATAGAAAAAAATTTTATCAAAAATTTTCTATAGAAAAAATTTGTATCGAAAATTTTCGATATAAAAAATTTTCATTAGAAATTTTCTCACAAAAATTAAAAAAAAAATTACTTTGAAAATTGTCTATTGAAACATTTTAAATCATAAATTTTATATCCAAAACTTTCTGTCTGTCTATCTACAGAAATAAAATTTTTATCAAAACTTTTCTATAGAAAAAAAATTTGTGATAGAAAAAATTTTTATGAAAAATTTTCTATAGAAAAAATTTTTGAAAGAAATTAATTTTAAAATTTTTGTAATTTTTTTCTATAGAAAATATTTTTATTAAAAATTTTCTATAGAAAATATTTTTATCAAAAATTTTCTATAGAAAATATTTTATCAAAAATTTTCTATAGAAAATATTTTTATCAAAAATTTTCTATAGAAAATATTTTTATCAAAAATTTTCTATAGAAAATATTTTTATCAAAAATTTTCTATAGAAAATATTTTTATCAAAAATTTTCTATAGAAAATATTTTTATCAAAAATTTTCTATAGAAAATATTTTTATCAAAAATTTCCTATAGAAAATATTTTTATCAAAAATTTTCTATAGAAAATATTTTTATCAAAAATTTTCTATAGAAAATATTTTTTTATCAAAAATTTTCTATAGAAAATATTTTTATCAAAAATTTTCGATAGAAAATATTTTTATCAAAAACTTTCTATTGAAAATAATTTTTTACCAAAAATTTTCTATAGAAAATATTTTTATTCAAAATTTTCTATGGAAAATAATTTTATCAAAAATTTTCTATAGAAAATATTTTTATCAGAAATTTTCAATACAAAGTATTTTTATCAAAAATTTTCTATAGAAAATATTTTTATCAAAAATTTTCTATAGAAAATATTTTTATCAAAAATTTTCTATAGAAAATATTTTTATCAAAAATTTTCTATAGAAAATATTTTTATCAAAAATTTTCTATAGAAAATATTTTTATCAAAAATTTTCTATAGAAAATATTTTTATCAAAAATTTTCTATAGAAAATATTTTTATCAAAAATTTTCTATAGAAAATATTTTTATCAAAAATTTTCTATAGAAAATATTTTTATCAAAAATTTTCTATAGAAAATATTTTTATCAAAAATTTTCTATAGAAAATATTTTTATCAAAAATTTTCTATAGAAAATATTTTTATCAAAAATTTTCTATAGAAAATATTTTTATCAAAAATTTTTTATAGAAAATAATTTTATCAAAAATTTTCTTTAGAAAATATTTTTATCAAAAATTTTCTATAGAAAATATTTTTATCAAAAATTTTCTATAGAAAATATTTTTATCAAAAATTTTCTATAGAAAATATTTTTATCAAAAATTTTCTATAGAAAATATTTTTATCAAAAATTTTCTATAGAAAATATTTTTATCAAAAATTTTCTATAGAAAATATTTTTATCAAAAATTTTCTATAGAAAATATTTTTATCAAAAATTTTATGTAGAAAATATTTTTATCAAAAATTTTCTATAGAAAATATTTTTATCAAAAATATTCTATAGAAAATATTTTTATCAAAAATTTTCTATAGAAAATATTTTTATCAAAAATATTCTATAGGAAATATTTTTATCAAAAATTTTCTATAGAAAATATTTTATCAAAAATTTTCTATAGAAAATATTTTTATCAAAAATTTTCTAACGAAAATATTTTTGTCAAAAATTTTCTATACCGATTATTTTTATCAAACATTTTCTATAGAAAATATTTTTATTAAAAATTTTCTATAGAAAATATTTTCATCAAAGTTTTCTATAGAAAATATTTGTATCAAAAATTTTCTATAAAAAATATTTTTATCAAAAATTTTCTATAGAAAATATTTTTATCAAAAATTTTCTATAGAAAATATTTTTATCAAAAATTTTCTATAGAAAATATTTTAATCAAAAATTTTCTATAGAAAATATTTTATCAAAAATTTTCTATAGAAAAATATTTTTATAAAAAATTTTCTATAGAAAATATTTGATAAAAAGCTTTTTATCTAAATTTTTTATTTTTATAAAAAATTTTCTATAGAAAATATTTTTATCAAAAATTTTCTATAGAAAATATTTTTATCAAAAATTTTCTATAGAAAATATTTTTATCAAAAATTTTCTATAAAAAATATTTTTATCAAAAATTTTCTATAGAAAATATTTTTATCAAAAATTTTCTATAGAAAATATTTTTATCAAAAATTTTCTATAGAAAATATTTTTATCAAAAATTTTCTATAAAAAATATTTTTATCAAAAATTTTCTATAGAAAATATTTTTTTATCAAAAATTTTCTATAGGAAATATTTTTATCAAAAATTTTCTATAGAAAATATTTTTTAAAAAAATTTCTATAGAAAATATTTTTATCAAAAATTTTCTATAGAAAATATTTTTTTAAAAAATTTTTTATAGAAAATATTTTTTAAAAAATTTGTTATAGAAAATATTTTTATCAAAAATTTTCTATAGAAACTATTGTTATCAAAAATTTTCTATAAAATTTTCTATTGTTATCAAAAATTTTCTATAGAAAATGTTTTTATCAAATATTTTCTATAGAAAATATTTTTATCAAAAATTTTCTATAGAAAATATTTTTATCAATTTTAGCAAAAATATTTTCTATAGAAAATATTTTTATCAAAAATTTTCTATAGAAAATATTTTTATCAAAAATTTTCTATAGAAAATATTTTTATCAAAATTTTTTTTTTTCAATACAAAAATTTATATCTATCTGTCTGTCTGTCTGTCTGTCTGTCTGTCTGTCTGTCTGTCTGTCTGTCTGTTTGTCTGTCTGTCTGTCTGTCTGTCTGTCTGTCTGTCTGTCTGTCTGTCTGTCTGTCTGTCTGTCTGTCTGTCCGTCTGTCTATCTGTGTACCTGTTTTTCTGTCTGTGTGCCTGTATGTCTGTATATATATGTCTGTCCGCTTAAAACGCATTTTAACGCGATAGTGTAAAAACGAAAGAGCTAGGGAGTAAAATTTGATACGAATATTTTCCAAGATCCTATCTAGCTTAATAAATTTTTTTCCTTTAAATTTTACATAAGCATTTTAGTTTTGCCATTTACCCTTTTCAAACTATCGGGTAGAATTCGCTTGCTTTTTGTAATAGAAAATAAATATATTCAACAAAACTTCAAATGAAGTGAATTTAAGGATTAATTCATGCCCTTTGTTTATGGGTATAAAAGTAAATTGTGCATACATACATATGTATGGGTATGTATAGAATATATGTAAATGTATCTAACTCAACAGCATGTAGAACTCTTTGATCCTAAAATTTTATCATGATTTTTTAGTTTGTTTGTTTGTTTGAAAGTCTGTGTTGTATGGCAAAACTAATCACTTTTAATGCTATTTATGGATTACTGAGTTTTCGACAGCCATAACAACCCGTAATACTCCTTTGAAAACAAAAAGCTTAAATTCAAATCACGTTTTTAAGTTTGCTGGTGTTTTTTGCAGTTTCTGTATCTGCTTCTATCAGTTTTATGCACAAGCGATTTTACTTAGATTAAATTTAAAGCAGGAAAATTATTTGAAAGTTAAGCTTTTGATAAAAGAAAAAATATTGACCATTGAATAACATTAAGCCAGAGGGATAACGAATGGACCGAACAATAATAAAAAACGAAAAAAAAATGTTGAAAGTATTAATGTGACCAATGTTAGAGTGTGGTTGGTAATCGATATTGTTTGTTATTCTATGAAAGTATGTTTTTTCTAAAAAGATTTTAAACTAACAAACAAAAAGAATTGACAAGTCTTAGGGATTTTATAATATTTAGGCACGTCAGGCAAACAAACAAATAAACAAACAAGAACGAAAAAAATTGACTTAAACCAATTTCGTGGAAAAATTTTGGGAAATTATTTTAAATATTAAAATGAATTTACAGAGTTTAGCCAGCAAAAAAAATTATGCAAATTTTCTTTTGTTACTGAGTTAAAAGAGATAAGAAAATTAATGTGGATTTTTTATAAAATCTTAGCATAAAGTATATTAATGACTATAAATATCATTTACAATTTCTTTTTCTTTCAGATCTACCGCGTGATGGCCCCCATATTAAGGGCCAACATAATCAATATCAAATTGGTGAAATATTAAACTTAAATTGTACATCAGGGAAATCTCATCCAGCTTCGCATTTACAATGGTTCATCAACGACCAAGCGGTAAGTAATTGAAGCATTTCAGTTTATAAAAAATTTAAAAATGATAGCATAATAAGTAAAAGGGTAAAATATATGATATTAATACACATACATAGAATACATACTTACATTTCTTACGTACATATAAAGGGTCTTTTAGTAAGTGCATTATTTAAAAAATGTATCTAAAAAATATCTTCCTCCTCCTTTGAATGGAACGCGTCCCTTTTACAATAAATAGATGAAGTTTGTATAAAAAGTTTTCTACACATCAAATTTTTATCAAAAATTTGTACCAAAAATATTCTATAGAAAAAAATTTGTATTCAAAAATTTCCATCAAAAAAATTTGTGTCAAAAATTTTTATAAAAAAAATTGTATCAAAAGTTTTCTACAAAAAAAAAATTGTATCAAAAATTTTCTAAAACAAAAATTTGTATTAAAAATTTTCTAAAGAAAAAATTTGTATAAAAATTTCCTGTAGAAAAATTTACATCAAACATTTTATCAAAAAATAACAAAATTGTCGGGATGTAAATATTATTCAAAAAGAAAGAGTATTCCATATTTGATCCCAAATCTGTTACATTTATTCATTTTATATCGAAAATTTCTATAGAAAAAATTTTTATTCAAAATTTTTTATATAAAAAGATGTGTAACAAAAATTTTTATAGCAAAAATTTGTATTAAAAATTTTATATAGAAAAATCTTGTATCGAAATTTTATAGCAAAAATTTTCTGTAGAAAAAATTTCATCAAAAATCTTCTATACCAAAATGTACAATTTTTCAATCGAAACTTTCTATCAAAATATTTTTTTTTTAATTTTACACAAAAAAATTGTCTAGAGAAAAAATTTCTATTGAAAAAGTTTTGCCGAAAATCTTTTAATTTTTTGTAGAAAAAATTTATTTTTTCGTTCTAAAATTTTATTTTCGTATCTTTAGAAAAATTTTTCAATAAAAATTTAAAATTAACAATTTTCTATAGAAAAGATTTACATGAACAATTTTTTATAGAAATATTTCACATCAAAAATGTTCTATACAAATTTTGTATTGAAAAATTTTCTATTAAAAATTTTTTATTGCCAAATTTTTAAAAGAAAAATTTTATATCGAACAAATGAACAATGAAAATTTAAAAAATAAAATTTTGCAACAAAAATTTTCTATAGAAAATTTTGGAATAAAAATTATCTATAGAAAAATTTTGGAACAAAAAATATCTATAAATTTTTTTACAAAAATAATTTTTTTTAACAATTTTCTAAAGAAAAGTTTTATAAAAAAAAAATTTTACATCAACAATTTTCTACAGAAAATTTTCTATGAAATATTTACATCAAAAATTTTCTATAGAAAAATTTTACATCAAAAAATTTCTGTAGAAAAATTTTATTGAAAAATTTTCTAAAAACAAATTTTATTCAAGAATTTTCTCTAGAAAAATTTTACAACGAAAATTTTATATAAAAAAATTTTACATAAAAAATTTTCTATAGAATAATTTTACATCAATAATTTTCTATAGATAAATTTTGTATAGAAAAATATTGCATCAAAAATTTTCTATAAAAAAATTATGCATCAAAATTTTCTTTAGAAAAACTTTACATCAAAAGTTTTCTTTAGACAAATTTTACACAACAAATATTCTATAGAAAAATATTACATCAAAAATTATCTATAAAAAATTTTACATCAAAATTTTTTATAGAAAATTTTACATCAAAAAGTTTCTTTAAAAAAGTTTTCTATGAAAAATCTTACATCAAAAATTTTCTATAAAAAATTTTACTCAAGAATTTTCTTAAGAAAAAGTTAATATCAAAAATTTTCTTTAGAAATATTTTGCCTCAAAAGTTTTCTGTAAAAAATTTTACATCAAACATTTGATATAGAACAATTTTACATCAAAAATTTTCTATAAAAAATTTTACATCAAAAATTTTCTATAAAAAATTTTACATTAAAAATTTTCTATAAAAAATTTTACATTAAAAATTTTCTATAGAAAAATTTTATTAAAAAATTGTTTATACAAAAACTTTATATCAAAAATTTTCTACAGAAAATTTTTACATCACAAATTTCCTATAGAAAAATTTTACATCAAAAATCTTCTATAGAAAAATTTTATAAAAAAAAATTTTTTTTAAATTTAAACTTTTTTATAAAAATTTTTACTCAAGAATTTTCTATAGAAAAATTGTATATCAAAAATTTTCTATAAAAAATTTCTATAGAAAAATTTTATAGCAACCATTTTCTTATAAATTTTACATCAGAAGTTTTCTATAACTTATACATAAAAATAAATAAAAATAATTTAAAAAAAATTCTGTAGAAAAATTTTACATTAAAAAATTTTTATAGAAAAATGTTGCATCAAAAATTTTACTCAAGAAAAATTGTATCAAAAACTTTCTGTAGAAGAATTTTATATCAAAAATTTTGTTTCGAAAATTTTTTGTGAAAAAAAATTCTATTGAATTAGAATTTTCTATCAAAAAAATTTTAACTGAAAATCTTCCATCAAAAATTTTTAATACATTTTTATCGAGAATTTTGCTATAGAAAAATTTTACATCAAAAATTTTCTATAAAAAAATTTTTCTCAAGAATTTTCTAAGAAGAAATCATAAACTTTCTTTAGAATAATTTTACATAAAAACTTTTGTTCAAAAACTTTTTGTAGAAAATTCTATAAGAATAGAATTTTTCTATCGAAAAAGGTTTAATCGAAAATTTAAAAAAAATTTGCTATTAAATTTTGCAACGAAAAATTTTTGTTTATAAAAATTTTCTATTGAAAAATGTTTTGAATACAAATTTTTTATCGTGAAACTTTCTATTGAAACATTTTCATTTAAAAAATTTTTTTCGAAAAATTTTCTATAAACAATTTTTTTAAGTATAAATTTGAGGTAAAAAATAAATTTTATAACGAAACATTTTTTCAAAAATCATTTTTCGAAATTATATTTCTGCAGCTTGTTTCTGGTTTCTGGGCCGCAATAGCACTAGAGTGTTTGTCACTGAATATCGCTAAGTTCTTTGTGTTTCCTTAAAATCTACCGGCTTCCGGCTTTAGGAACTTTTTTCGTTTCCATTTCTAGCCATTTATATATGTAATGAGTGTTCCGAATAAAGTTTGAATTGCAAAACGCAGAAATTTATTAAACCATTATACAAATATCTGACATCAATATTTTAGCATGTTATTCAGTTTTTATAAATTTTATCGAAGAAAATCCTATCACTAAAGACTTTATTGCTACTTTTTGGAGAATATGATACACTTGGGTTTAAAATCGAAAATATCCTGAAACATCTTTCTTGTGTTCTTGAATTTGCTTCTCGAGATACCGAAATTACACTTTTACTTGATATAGTGCCGCTTTGGTATCATATTGACATAACATTTTTTTCTTCCTGAGAATGGGGTTCTTTCTAAACTCTGCACTTATTCGGAATTCTTCTTTAGAACACCCTTTGCACATAGATACGTTAAACAAAATTTATGTATAAGTGCATTTTGAATTTAAATTTATATTTAATTCTTTGCTACACACTCTTAAAGATTATCCTAGTAACTCCCAATACGTGCTGATAATTCAGCTACAAGTCTTTCTACTACAAGCTCTAATTTTAACCTACACAAGCTATAGCTTCTCTTTTCCTATTTTTCTTTTTTATATAACTTTTTTTCTTTCTTTAAATGAGTTTATGAATATTTTATACAATCCAGGTATATAAATGCAAATTGGCCATTATATTTTGTAGTTTAGCATTACTATTTTCATCTTCTTAGTTTTCCCTTAACAATATTCAATATTAGCTCAAAGAATAAGAAGAAAATAAAAAAGCACAGAAAACTAAGTACAAAAATAACAAAAATTTACAGCCAAGTTGTTTAGGAGGGAAATTGAAGCCAATTGGGAACCAACGAGTACAAAATGTTTTTTAAACTAAAAACTTCTTATAAAATATTAAGTTGACTGAGTAATAATAAGATGGTTTTAGGGAAAAAGTCATAAAAATACCAGAGAAGCTTTTTATTTTCAAATGCATTTAAATAAAATATTTAAATGAAATATAAAATAGGTTTAGTATGGAATTTTTTATTTGCCAAAAAAATACGAATTTTTATGTTTGTTTTATGACTTATTTCAAAATTGTTTTATTTTTTAAGTTTAAAATATCAACATACATATTTGATTGCTTTGAGTATTATAGATTCTAAAACAAAGTGATAAACACGTTAAAACATGCATATTTATAGAAAAATTTTCAAAAATTTCCTTTCTTTATAGGAAATTTTTCAAATATTTAATATTTTTATAGGAAATTTTTCAAAAATTTTCTATTTTTATAGGAAATTTTTAAAAAATTTCCTATTTTTATAGGAAATTTTTAAAAAATTTCCTATTTTTATAGGAAATTTTTAAAAAATTTCCTATTTTTATAGGAAATTTTTAAAAAATTTCCTATTTTTATAGGAAATTTTTAAAAAATTTCCTATTTTTATAGGAAATTTTTAAAAAATTTCCTATTTTTATAGGAAATTTTTAAAAAATTTCCTATTTTTATAGGAAATTTTTAAAAAATTTCCTATTTTTATAGGAAATTTTTAAAAAATTTCCTATTTTTATAGGAAATTTTTTAAAAATTTCCGATTTTTATAGGAAATTTTTAAAAAATTTCCTACTTTTATAGGAAATTTTTAAAAAATTTCCTATTTTTATAGGAAATTTTTCAAAAATTTCCTATTTTTATAAGAAATTTTTCAAAAATTTCCTATTTTTATAGGAAACTTTTCAAAAATTTCCTATTTTTATCAGAAATTTTTCAAAAATTTCCTTTTTTCCAATTTATAGGAAACTTTAAAAATTTCCTATTTTTATAGGAAATTTTTAAAAAATTTCCTATTTTTAGAGGAAATTTTTCAAAAATTTCATATTTTTAGAGGAAATTTTTCAAAAATTTCATGTTTTTATAGGAAATTTTTCAAAAATTTCATATTTAAAAAAAAAAAATTTCAAAAATTTCCTATTTTTATTGGAAATTTTTCAAAAATTTTCTATTTTTATAAAAAATTTTTCAAAAATTTCATTTCTTATTTTTATAGGAAATTTTTAAAAAATTTCCTATTTTTATAGGAAATTTTTAAAAAATTTCCTATTTTTATAGGAAATTTTTAAAAAATTTCCTATTTTTATAGGAAATTTTTTAAAAATTTCCGATTTTTATAGGAAATTTTTAAAAAATTTCCTACTTTTATAGGAAATTTTTAAAAAATTTCCTATTTTTATAGGAAATTTTTCAAAAATTTCCTATTTTTATAAGAAATTTTTCAAAAATTTCCTATTTTTATAGGAAACTTTTCAAAAATTTCCTATTTTTATCAGAAATTTTTCAAAAATTTCCTTTTTTCCAATTTATAGGAAACTTTAAAAATTTCCTATTTTTATAGGAAATTTTTAAAAAATTTCCTATTTTTAGAGGAAATTTTTCAAAAATTTCATATTTTTAGAGGAAATTTTTCAAAAATTTCATATTTTTATAGGAAATTTTTCAAAAATTTCATATTTAAAAAAAAAAATTTCAAAAATTTCCTATTTTTATTGGAAATTTTTCAAAAATTTTCTATTTTTATAAAAAATTTTTCAAAAATTTCATTTCTTATTTTTATAGGAAATTTTTCAAAAATTTCCTATTTTTATAGGAAATTTTTCAAAAACTTTCCTATTTTTATAGGAAATTTTTTAAAAATTTCCTATTTTTATAGGAAATTTTCAAAAATTTCCTATTTTTTTAGGAAATTTTTCAAAAATTTCCTATTTTTTTAGGAAATTTTTCAAAAATTTCCTATTTTTTTAGGAAATTTTTCAAAAATTTCCTATTTTTTTAGGAAATTTTTCAAAAATTTCCTATTTTTATAGGAAATTTTTCAAAAATTTCCTATTTTTATAGGAAATTTTTCAAAAATTTCCTTTTTTTATAGGAAATTTTTCAAAAATTTCCTATTTTTATAGGAAATTTTTCAAAAATTTCCTATTTTTATAGGAAATTTTTCAAAAATTTCCTATTTTTATAGGAAATTTTTCAAAAATTTCCTATTTTTATAGGAAATTTTTCAAAAATTTCCTATTTTTATGGGAAATTTTTCAAAAATTTCCTATTTTTATAGGAAATTTTTCAAAAATTTCCTAATTTTATAGGAAATTTTTCAAAAATTTCCTATTTTTATAGGAAATTTTTCAAAAATTTCCTATTTTTAAAGGAAATTTTTCAAAAATTTCCTATTTTTAAAGGAAATTTTTCAAAAATTTCCTATTTTTAAAGGAAATTTTTCAAAAATTTCCTATTTTTATAGGAAATTTTTCAAAAATTTCCCATTTTTATAGGAAATATTTCAAAAATTTCCTATTTTTATAGGAAATATTTCAAAAATTTCCTATTTTTATAGGAAAATTTTCAAAAATTTCCTATTTTTATAGGAAATTTTTCAAAAATTTCCTATTTTTATAGGAAATTTTTGAAAAATTTCCTATTTTTATAGGAAATTTTTCAAAAATTTCCTATTTTTATAGGAAATTTTTCAAAAATTTCCTATTTTTATAGGAAATTTTTCAAAAAATTTCCTATTTTTATAGGAAATTTTTCAAAAATTTCCAATTTTTATAGGAAATTTTTCAAAAATTTCCTATTTTTATAGGAAATTTTTTATAAATTTCTTTTTTTATTGGAAATTTTTTAAAAATTTCCTTTTTTTATAGGAAATTTTTTTTTTTGATAAGAAATTTTTGAAAAATTTAATTTTCAGGTGGTGGCCTTGTCAACATTTTCCTTTGAGCTGGTCTGTTAGAAAAAGGTATTTGTTAAAAACAAAGTCTTGACCTATTAAAAAGTTATGAAATAGAAAGTTTTCGATTTTGAATTAAACAAATAAATAAATAATAATTACTTCTATGTAAATAATGTAATATCTCAAGTTTTGGAGAAACATTTTAATTTTTAATTTATTAAACTTTTTACTTAGGATATTTTTTATTATTTATGTTAAATGTAACCAAAATTTATTTCTTAAGTAATTTTAATATGAACGAGAAAAACTTTAGTAACTAGCAGGAGAATTACAAAAAATGCTCACCTGAAAACTTTTTTGAATAAAATTCAAAAGTTTCTTATTTTAGTAGGAAATTTTTCAAAATTTTTTCTATTTTTCAGGAAAAATTTTAAAAATTTTTGTATTTTTATATGAAATTTTTCAAAAATTTCTTATCAAAATAGGAATTTTTTTTTTAAATTTTCCTAAAAAAAAAGAATTTTGTAAAAATGTTGAAAAATTTCCTATAAAAATAGGAAATTTTTAAAAAATTTCCATTAAAAAAAAGAAATTTATGAAAAATTTCCTATAAAAATAGGAAATTTTTGAAAAATTTCCTATAAAAATAGGAAATTTCCCATTAAAATAGGAAATTTCTGAAAAATTTCCCATTAAAATAGGAAATTTTTGAAAAATTTCCTATAAAAATAGGAAATTTTTGAAAAATTTCATATAAAAATAGAAAATTTTTTAAAATTTTTCCTAAAAAATATAAAAAATTTTGAAAAATTTCCTACTAAAATAAGAAACTTTATTTTTTATTCAAAAAAGTTTCCGTTTGAGCATTTTTTGTAATTTTAGTGATAGTTACTTAAGTTTTCCTTCTACATATTAAAATTACTTGAGAAATAAATTTTGGTTACATTTAATATAAATAATAAAAAATATACACACTAAAATATTTGGGAGATTTATATATAGTTATAGAAAATTTTTGAAAAATTTCCTATTTTTATAGGAAAATTTTAAAAAATTTCCTATTTTTGAAGGAAATTTTTCAAAAATTTCCTATTTTTGTATGAAATTTTTCAAAAATTTCCTATTTTTATAGGAAATTTTTCAAAAATTTCCTATTTTAGTGGGAAATTTTTCAGAAATTTCCTATTTTAATTGGAAATTTCCTATTTTTATAGGAAATTTTTCAAAAATTTCCTATTTTTATAGGAAATTTTTCAACATTTTTACAAAATTCTTTTTTTGGGAAAATTTAAAAAAAATTTCCTATTTTGATAAGAAATTTTTGAAAAATTTCATATAAAAATAGAAAATTTTTTAAATTTTTCGTGAAAAATTTCCTACTAAAATAAGAAACTTTTGAATTTTATTCAAAAAAGTTTTCAGTTGAGCATTTTTTGTAATTCTCCTGCTAGTTACTAAAGTTTTTCTCGTTCATATTAAAATTACTTAAGAAATACATTTTGGTTACATTTAACATAAATAATAAAAAATATCCTAAGTAAAAAGTTTAATAAATTAAAAATTAAAATGTTTCTCCAAAACTTTAGATATTACATTATTTACATAGAAGTAATTATTATTTATTTATTTGTTTAATTCAAAATCGAAAACTTTTTAATAGGTCAAGACTTTTTTTTTAACAAATACCTTTTTCTAACAGACCAGCTCAAAGGAAAATGTTGCCAAGGCCACCACCAGAAAATGAAATTAGAAAATTTTTTATATATTTTGCATGGAAAAATTGGTAATAGGGAAATTATTACTTTACATTCGTAGTCATCAAAAACTTATAAAAAGAATTTCTTTATTTTCAGAGGTTCACCAAAAAAACAATATTTAACTTCAATGAATAGTAGTTTATATGTATATGTTTTTCAAAAGCTTTTATCCCACATACTAACTACTAAAACAAACGTGAATATAAGTTTCTAACTGTTTTAATTTTATTATGCTTGATTGATTTTTCCCATTTCCATTTTCTAACTAAGAAAGATAAAGCAGGAAGAAACTGAAAAAGAGAAAAATAATGAACAAACGAGAAGTTTTACCTTGTTTAGCTTTAATTTGTTTTTCAAACCATTGCACATTCGATTAGTGTATTTCTTTTTAAATGAATATTTTTCATATTTTTTATATTACGAACTGAAGGAAATCTTTGAGTTTGAGTCAGGTTGTGTCCACTGTTGGATCTATGGAGTAAGAATCATAGCAACAGCACCGGCTTGATGCTAAGTGTATAAATTCTAGTTTCTCTAAATGCATGAATTGATTTGTTGAACATTTGCTTTCAGTTTTCCAGAATATTATTGGTGGATTCTTACTTTTACTTAGAAAGGAACACATTGTTGTGTGCATATGTATATTTTCTATATTAATTTGAATATATTTTTAATCATTTAAAAATGTCGAGTCTTTTCTAAATCAATATTGGGACATTTTTGCAAAATTTCCTAAAAAAAGGAAATTTTGAAAAATTACTTATAAAAATAGGTCATTTTTGGAAAATTTCCTATAAAAATAGGAAATTTTTGAAAAAATTTCCTATCAAATGGAAAATTTTTTAAAAATTTCCTATATTAATAGAAAATTTTTGAAGAATTTCCTTTAAAATAGGAAATTTTTGAAGAATTTCCTATAAAAATATGATATTTTTGAAAAATTTCCTATAAAAATAAAAAAATTTTGAAAATTTTCCTATATTAATAATATTAATACAATAATATTAAATTTTTGAAAAATTTCTTATAAGAAAAGAAATTTTTTGAAAAATTTTCTAGAAAAATAAGATTTTTCTTTAAATTTCCTTTAAAAATAGAAAATTTTTGAAAAATTTACCATAAAGATAGGAATTTTTTTAAAAAATTTCCTATAGAAATAGAAATTTTTTAAAAAAATTCTGATAAAAATAGAAAATTTTGGAAAAATTTCATATAAAAATAGAAAATTTTTGAAAAATTTCCTATAAAAATAGATAATATTTGAAAAATTCCTATAAAAATAGCAAATTTTTGAAAAATTTTCCTATAAAAAAGGGAAAATTTTGAAAAATTTCCTATAAGAAAAGGAAATTTTTGAAAAATTTTCTAAAAAATTAGAACTTTTTAAAAATTTCCTATAAAAATAGAAAATTTTTAAAAATTTCCCATAAAAATTGGAAATTTTTGAAAAATTTCCCATAAAAATTGGAAATTTTTGAAAAATTTTCGTATAGAAATAGAAATTCTTTAAAAAATAAAAATGGAAAATTTTAAAAAAATGTTCTTATAAAAAAAATAAAATTTTGAAAAATTTCCTATAAAAATAGGAAATTTTTGAAAAATTTTCTTTAAAAATAGAAAATTTAAAAAAAAATTGTATGTAAAAATAATACATTTTTTCAAAAATTTACAAATAGAAAATCTTTAAAAATATTCCAATAGAAATAAGTAATTTTTGAAAAATTCTTATAAAACTAGAATATTTAAGAAAATGTCTTATAAAACATAGAAAATTTATGCAAAAATATCTATAAAAATAGGAATTTTTGGAAATTTTTTCTATAAAAATAGGACATTTTGGTAAATTTTTCTGTAAAAATAGGAAATTTTTTACAAATTTTTTATAAAAATAGGAAATTTTTTAAAACATTTTTCAAAAAAATAGGAAATTTAAAACAAAAAATTCTATAAAAATAGGAAATTTTTGGAAAAAAAAAAATTCTACAAAAATAGGAAATTTAATAATTTAATAATTTTTAAAAGAAAAAAAAAATAAATTTCCGATTCCGAAATATAGACAATTTTTGAAAAAATATTTCTTATAAAAATAGAAATTTTTTAAAATATTATCAATAAATTAAAAAAATTTTTGGAAAATTTGTTATAGAAATAGAATATTTTTGAAAAATTTCCTATAAAAATAGAAAATTTTTTATTAAAAACAAGTAAGAAAGTGCTGTATTCGGTCAAGCCCGACCATACGATAACCTTCACTATTAAGGTTAAAGGTGTTCTTTTTCGTGTATAAAGACAAATATTTGCTTAATTTTGCCCTCATAAAAAAATTTTATCAAAACTTATATATTTAAGCTGTTTCCGTAATTTGGACTTATATGAGAGCTAGGGTCAAATGTGCACCGATTTTCTCGAAATTTGGCAAGTTGATTATAGTTTTTACGAGCGTTTTAGTGGTTTTTGTTTCATTTACTGCGTTTTTAAATAAGAATTTGTATGGGAGCTATGGTCAAATGTAGACCGAAATTTGGTACAGTGATTTTAGTTTACATAAGCAATATTCGTTTTAAATTTCATGAAAAAATATTGATATTTGTGGCCAATATATCAATTCCGGGAAGTGGGGGGTACCATAAATAATGGACCAATTTTTACGAATTTCAATAGCCGAGGTCTCATTATGAAAAACATGATCTGTGCCAAATTTTATCAAATTATCTTTAGAATTGCGACCTGTAGTTTGATTACAAGGAGGTCCAACCAGTCAGACGGACGGACGGACGGACATCGCTAAATTGACTCAGAAAGTGATTATAAGCCTATTGGTATACTAAAAGGTGGGTCTAAGACAAATATTTCTATGCGTTACATACATCAGCACAAACTTATAATACCCTCTTCACCTATGGTGGTGAAGTGTAAATTAATAGAAATAAATTAAAATTATTTAAAAATATTTAAATTTTTGGCCTTTCTCCTACTGTGGTATTGTAGTAAAAAGTTCATTCCCTACCATAAATAATATTATATATATAATATTGAATAAGCAAAATATACGAGTATAGTGACTAGTAAAAATCAGAATAAACAAACCAGGAAACATGCCTAATCGCATACAACGAATGGATGAATGACGAAATCCTGCAAAACTGTTGAAACCCATGCAAGTATTTTAAATCCGCTGTTACTAACAAAATTAATACCATTTGAATATTTTTCTGAAAAAAGTAGGAAACTGAAAAAATATGCAGGGCCAGAGAAAGGCAGTGGAAGGATGTGATGTTATTGAAAAGTTAAAACTATGTTAAAGTTTAATGTCCACATAATTTACATATTTATAATGGTTTACATCGAAAGTACGTAGAGAGAACATTTACATATAAATCTCTAAACATTCAGGAGTGACATTCTCCTGCAGAAATATTACATTAACACATACACAAAATAGCTGTAACATAACTAAACGACAATCAGAATAAATAAATTTACAATGATGTGTCTGTCTGTCTGTCTACCAGTCGTGTCTGCCTCTCTGTCATTGTAGTTCCTTTGCTTTCGCTATATGTGTGTGTGTGTTAATGTGTTAGTTGTTAAATCAAATTCGTGACAATCGCAAAAATTTTATGATTTCACAATTTGTTACGTTAGTCTGTGCATCCGTCCGCTTGTTCATCCGTCTGTCGGTCTGTCTACATGCTTCATATTATACAAAAACACTCCCCTCTTTTGTTTTATTGTAAATATTACACGTTTGCTTGTATTTGTTAATATTTATGTACAAAAGATTTTACTTACAACAGAACGTGATGTTTAAAAGGAAATTAAATTAAAATTAAACATAATAAATAAAATGTAGATATTGTACATTTTGTGTTGAATTTTAGAGATTTTTAATATTTATTTGAATTTATTTAACTAAATACCAGATATTTATACAGATGAGGGATTTGTGTGTAATTTTATTTAATTTATAATTCACTTTAATTTCTACTAAAGTCCATGACATGATAAGAGTTTTAGTTTTCAAAAATATTTTACATGGAATTACATTAAATAAAGGTGATTAGATATTTTGTGAATTTTATATACAACAGAGTAATTATTTCGAGGTTGATTTAAGCCCAATAGCATGAAGAATAAAGGGATATTAAACATGTTATTTTGTTTGTAATATATCGCTTTACAGGAGCGATTTTTGAACAACGGACGACGAACGTAATATAATACCAGAAAAAGGACTTTATTATACCCTTCACCACTATAGGTGGAAAAGGTATTATAAGTTTGTGCTGATATTTGTAACGCATAGAAATATTTGTCTTAGACCCACCTTTATGTATACCAATTGTTATTAGAAATATTTTTATAGAAAATTTTTACAAATTTTCATTGAAAATTTTTCGTCATTAAAATTTTTCTAGAGAAAATCCTTTGTTGTTAAAATTTTACCATTTGAAAATTTTTCGTTATTAAAATTTTTCAATAGAAAATTTATCGTTTTTAAAAATTTTCGTTATTAAACATTTTTCTATAGAAAGTTTTTTCTATACCAAATTTTTCGTTTTTAAAATTTTTTCTATAGAAAATTTTTTATTATTAAAAATTTTGAAAATTTATCTATGGAAATTTTTTTATTTTTAAAAATGTTTCTATCAAAAATTTTTCGTTATTAACAATTTTCTATAGAAAATTTTTTGTTATTAAAAATGTTTTTGTGGAAAACTTTTAGTTATTAAAAATTTTTGTTATTAAAAAATCTTCCATAGAAAATTTTTCGTTCTAAAAAAAATTTTCTAAAGAAAATTTTTCGTTATTGAAATTTTTCTATTGAAAATTTATCGCTTTTAAAAATTTCTCAATAGAAAATTTTTCGCTATTAAAAAGTTTTCTATAGGGTATTTTTTGTTACTAAAAATTATTCTATAGAAAATTTTTCATTATTAAAATTTTTCTATAGAAAATTTTTCGTTATTAAAAATATTTCTATAGAAAATTTTTCGTTATTAAAAATTTTTCTATAGAAAATTTTTCGTTATTAAAAATTTTTCTATAGAAAATTTTTCGTTATTAAAAATTTTTCTATAGAAAATTTTTCGTTATTAAAAATTTTTCTATAGAAAATTTTTCGTTATTAAAAATTTTTCTATAGAAAATTTTTCGTTATTAAAAATTTTTCTATAGAAAATTTTTCGTTATTAAAAATTTTTCTATAGAAAATTTTTCGTTATTAAAAATTTTTCTATAGAAAACTGTTCGTTATTAAACATTTTTTATAGAAAATTTTTCTATAGAAATTTTTTCGTTATCAAAAACGTCTCTTTAGAAAATTTTTCGTTATTAAAAATTTTTCTACAGAAAATTTTTCGTTATTAAACATTTTTCTTTTGGAAATTTTTTGTTATTAAAAATTTGTCTATAGAAAATTTTTCGTTATTAATTATTTTTCTATAAAAAATTTTTCGTTATAAAAAATTTTTGTATAGAAGATTTTTCGTTATTAAAAAATTTCCCATAACAAATTTTTCGTGATTAAAAATTTTTCTATAGAAAACTTTTATAAAAAATTTTTTGTTACAAAAAATTTTTCTACAGAAAATTTTGCGTTCTAAAAAAGTTTTCTCTACAAAATTTCTCGTTAAAAATTGTTCTATAGAACATTTTTCGTTATTAAAAATTTTTCTATAGAAAATTTTTAGTTATTAAAAGTTTTTCTATAGAAAATTTTTCATTATTAAAAATTTTTCTATAGAAAATTTTTCGTTATTAAAAATTTTTCTATAGAAAATTTTTCGTTATTTAAAAAGTTTTTATAGAAAATTTTTCGTTATTAAAAAATTTCTATAGAAAATTTTTCGTTATTAAAAATGTTTCTATAGAAAATTTTTCGTTATTAAAAATGTTTCTATAGAAAATTTTTCGTTATTAGAGATGTTTCTATAGAAAATTTTTCGTTATTAAAAATGTTTCGGTAGAAAATTATACGTTATTAAAAAATTTTCTATAGAAAATTTCTCAGTATTAAAAATTTTTCTATAGAAAATTTTGATTTATTAAAATATTTCGTTTTTAAAAAAGTTTCTATAGAAAAGTTTTCATTTTTAAAGATTTTTCCACAGATTATTTTTCGTTTTTAAATTTTTTTTTATTAAAAATGTTTCAAAAGAAACTTTGTCGTTATTCAAAATGTTTCTATAGAACATTTTTCGTTAGTAAACATTTTTCTATATAAAATTTTTCGATATTAAAAATTTGACTATAGACAATTTTTCGATATTGAAAATTTGACTATAGAAAATTTTTTGCTATAAAAAACTTTTCTATTTAAATTTTTTTCATACTAAAAACTTTTCTTTACAAAATTTTTAGTTATTAAAAATGTGTCTATAAGAAATTTTTCTTTATTAAATTTTTCTATAGAAAATTTTTGTGTAGAAAATTTTTCACCACTAAGATTTTTTCTACAGAAAATTTTTTCTATTAAAAATTTTTCTATAGAAAATTTTTTGCTAATTTTTTGCTATTACAAAATTTGTCTATAGACAATTTTTTGTTATTAAAAATGTTTCTATAGAAATTTTGTTGCTATTAAAAATGTTTCTATAGAAAATTTTTTGTTATTAAAAATTTTTCTGTAGAAAAATTTTTTTTTAGTTTTCTGAACAAAATTGTTTTGCTTTAAAAAAAAAATTTTGACATACCTAGATAATTGATTAATAAAAAATTGTTGGGTATTAAACATTTAATTTTTTACAACAAATAAACTTAATCCCCACTTCAATTAAAAAGCATTAAAATAGGATACAAATTTTCTATGCAAATATTACTTTAATTTAGTTTTTCTGTAAAATCTTCTACAATGACGCAATTTGTTCAAAAATAAAACTACTTTAACAACATTGACATTAGTCAAGTGATTTGTTAAGGCTAAAATTTTTTGATTTTTGGGTTAAAATGTATCTTCTATTTATTTGGTTGAAATTTTTGCACAAAATATTTACTTAGCTCTTATTTATGTGGAATAAATAAAATATTTTAGTTTTCAATTTTGGGCCAAAAAAGAAGGTTTTCATTGAAATTGAAAAGGTAACACAATAAACATGTCTGTTACAGTTTATAGAAACGTAAATATTAAATAAAACTTAAATAGTTGGCAGTAGACATAGATTTATCTAGGTCTTTCTAGCCTCCACTTGACAGTGGGAGGTAAAAGTGGTATAGAAATTATTTAGTTAAAATTTTGTTAAGATATCATACAGTCAATACAAATTCTTTAGGAAGGAAAAATTTATTCTGTTTATTTGGTCTACAATTAAAAATTTATGATAAAAATTTTGTTCGATACTGTATTTTACCTACTAATGTGTAAAAAAATATACACATACATACTGTATTTTATACAAAAATTGAAGAACTGCAAAAAAAATATTGTACAAAAAATAAAAAATGGTTACAAAATAAACATAAACTTCTGTAATGGTGTGCCAGCCAAAGAAAACACTTCATAATTCACATTCAATAAAAGAGTTGCCAACAGTTTTGTAAAATATTAAATAATTTCTACTCAGCTTTATATTAAAGCAGTCTTCTGCAGACTCTACCCAAGGCCCATTTTACCCTCTAACTGTCGCACACATTGCTTTTGTAGACACTCCGTTTAAGAGATTTCGTTGTGCCTGATGTCACAAATATTTGGCTTCAACTTCACAAATGTTTCACTTTATTGGTCATATTCAAAGAAATTTGAATAAAAAACGTCTAATAAACATTATATGTTGCAATACAGATAAGCTTTGTCTGAAATATTTTGTAAATGCATATTTTGTTCAAAACTTTCTTTATTTGTCAGAAGTTTAAAAAAATAGACATTTTTATTCTGTACTAGCAGTACAATATGTGCGTTGCTGCGCTATCAACTATCCACAAATATGCAATTATTTTTGAATCATTTCAATGATTTTGCCTGATCAACACATGGTTAAATGCTTAGCTTAAATCATCTTAAGTGACGCCATCTATTGGAAATTAATCGTACCAACTTAGAAACCTCCGTCGACTGATGCGCAACAACTTTGTTAAAGATAATAGAATGATCAAATGCACTGTTTACAATTTAATTAATTAAGAGTAATTTTCAATGGCACCACCTGTCGGAAATTTAGAAACCTTCGATGGCTCATGCGCAACAACTTTGCTAAAATTATTTATTTTATTTTTAAATACAAAAAATTTCCATGGATTTCATAAAGATAGTTTATAGATTTTATACAATGTATGGAAACTATATTTTACAATATGTAAAAATAAAAAATTTCCATGGATTTTATAAACTCGAAAATAAATATTAATTAATCTGTTCAAAAAAATGTGATAAATGAAGAAACGCTCAGCCGGTTTTGAGAACACTTCACATAAACTATCTACTTAATAGTCGAAACAAAACCTAAATATTTGGCTTGCATATTTGAACCCGTTCTGGAGTTATAAAATTATACAATTACAATTATGGAAAGTGGAAGTAATTTTTATGTATAAAGATTAATTCTCAAAAAATGTAGACTTTGTGGAAAGATGAACATCGTCTTTTAACCTCAGAACCAGCCGAATACCTTAAGGTAGCGGTAATCCTGATAGCTTTTAACATATGTACTACACCCCCTACAATAGAGCAATCAGTGAAGCAGAAGTGAAAAAAAAAATTGAAACAAAAAAGTTTAACGAAAACAAAAACCCACTAGGATGGCTGTCAAAAAACAACTAAGAAAAATAATAATAAAATAAAACACATAAACCTACACCTAAAAGAAAAGCGAACAAATTGAAAGAGAAAAGAAAAAGTCAAACAGGATATAAGCATGCAGCTTTAAGGACTCCATGACTGACATTAACATTAAAAAGCCGAGGCATAAATTTGCAACAAAAAAATGCAAAAAAAAATATACGAAAAGCGCAAAAAGGGGGAAACGACTACAAGTGCAAGAAAACCATTAAACAAAAGTCCTTGATGTTGAAAGGAGTATGTAAAATGGAAAAAAGGAGTAAAAAATCCTAGTATTTGGAAAAGAAAACAGAAAGCGTTTTAACACAAGTGTTGTATGGAGAAAAAGGAAGAGAAAAAGTAATGCTTAAATATATATTCAAAGAACGCAAAGTGCTTGGGAATGAAGGATCTTCAATTTGTTGTACATTTCATGTAAATGGGGTAGATCACGTACCGAGTCATAAGTAATTAGGCAATATTGAAGTTAAAATCCTAAAAAAAAAAAAATTTATAAATTCTTCAAAAAATTAATATTTGAAAAGAGGCTTTGAATTAATAATAAATTAGGGAAGATATAAGAAACTTTTCTTACAAATTTTGTCAAGATTTTGTAGCAATAATTTTTTATTAAAATTTTCTATTTTATTTATCAAAAATTTTATATTTTGATTTTTTGATATCAAAAATTTTCTATAAAATTTTTTATTAACAAAAATTTTCTATAAAATTTTTTGTTAACAAAAATTTTCTATAAAATTTTTTGTTAACAAAAATTTTCTATAAAATTTTTTGTTAACAAAAATTTTCTATAAAATTTTTTGTTAGCAAAAATTTTCTATAAAATTTTTTGTTAACAAAAATTTTCTATAAAATTTTTTGTTAACAAAAATTTTCTATAAAATTTTTTGATATCAAAAATTTTCATAAAATTTTTTGATATCAAAATTTTTCTATAAAATTTTTTGATATCAAAAATTTTCTATAAAATTTTATAATAACAAAATTTTTTTATAATTTTTTTTGATATCAAAAATTTTCTATAAATTTTTTGATATCAAAAATTTTATATAAAATTTTTTGATATTAAGAAATTTTTTATAAAATTTTTCAAAATCAAAAATTTTCTTAAAATTTTTTTGATATCAACAATTTTCTATAAAATTTTTCAAAATCAAAAATTTTCTTAAAATTTTTTTGATAACAAAATCTTCTTTAAAATTTTTTGATACCAAAAATTTTATATAAAATATTTTGATATCAAAAATTTTCTATAAAATTTTTTGGTATCGAAAGTTTTCTACAAAATTTTTTGATATCAAAAACTTTCTATAAAATTTTTTGATATCAAAAATTTTCTATAAAATTTTTTAATATCAAAAATTTTCAATAGAATTTTTTGATATCTATAGATTTTTTAATATCAAAAATTTTCTATAAAATTTTTTGATATAAAAAATGTTCTATAAAATTTTTTGATATCAAAAATTTTCTATAAATTTTTTTGATATCAAAAATTTTCTATAAAATTTTTTGATATCAAAACAATTTTTTATAAAATTTTTTGTTAATAAAAATTTTCTATAAAATTTTTTGATATCAAAAATTTTCTATAAAATTTATTGATATCAAACATTTTCTATAAAATTTTTTGATATCAATAAAATTTTTAAAAATCAAAAATTTTCTATAAAATTTTTTGATATTAAAAATTTTCTATAAAATTTTGTGATATCAAAAATTTTCTATAAAATTTTGTGATATCAAAAATTTTCTATAAAATTTTTTGATATCAAAAATTTTCTAAAAAATTTTTGATATCAAAAAAATTTTTTATGAAATTTTTTGATATCAAAAATTTTTTATGAAATTTTTTGATATCAAAAATTTTCTATTAAATTTTTTTATTTTAAAAAATTTTCTTTAAAATTTTTGATATCAAAAATTTTCTATAAAATTTTTTGATATCAAGAATTTTCTATAAAATTTTTTTGATATATAAAATTTTCTATAAAGTTTTTTATATGAAAAATTTGTTATAAACTTTTGATGTCAAAAGTTTTCTATAAAATTTTTAATATCAAAAATTTTCTATAAAATTTTTTTGATATATAAAATTTTCTATAAAGTTTTTGATATGAAACATTTTTTATAAACTTTGATGTCAAAAGTTTTCTATAAAATTTTTTAATATCAAAAATTTTCTATAAAATTTTTTGATATCAAAAATTTTCTATAAAATTTTTTGATATCAAAAATTTTCTATAAAAAATTTAATATTAAACATTTTCTATAATTTTCTATGGTTAACAAAAATTTTCTAAAAAAATAATATATTTTTTTAATATTTTGGTATCGAAAAACAATTTCGGTGTTCCTAGAAAAATATACTTTTGCGTTTTCTTTGAAAAAATATTGAAAAATCTTATGTATAACTTTTGATTTTGTAATCACCCCAATGTCTTATGAAGTCAAAGTAAAAAGTCAGCAGAGAGCCCTTACAAAAGTAACGTCGAAATGTATTAACTACCAAAAAGCTTCAAGGTTGTTTACAAATAAAGACCTATGAAAATATATATTTGTTTCCCTGAAATCCAAGTTCATATTCATTACATGTTATACTATCATGTACATGTACCTGCACTTAAAACAATTGGCAATGTCATTTGAGACATGTCACAAGTAAAATTAAAGAGGGGACCAAATTCTACTATTTACACTTCCCCATCACATTCCCAGCCCCCTCCGCCACTTACTTGTTATTCAGTTGTAAGTAAGATAAACATTTTATAATCACCCGGATTATCACCACTGTGCAAAAGTTGAGCTCAAATGTTAAATGTCCGTAAAATAGCTTCGTCGCCCCTTGGCAGTAGTTAAATATTTAAATATTTTTATTTCTATATATTTTATTTCTTTTGCTGGTAAAACGATTCTTTCTATAAGTGAAATTGTCGTCTGGCGTTTTGGGAGCAAAAATGAAAGGAAAATGTGAAAGTAAAAAAAAACAAAAAAAAAAACACTTTATTTCATTGGTACATTTAAGGTTTTGGAAATATTTTTCAGTTCTGGTACAAAAAAAAATTACAGAAAATAAGCAACAAATCGCTTAAAACAGAGGCAATACCCCAAAACATTTATTTTTATTTATTTCATTTTCGACTTTAATTTAAAATATTGTCTCTATTTATTATATAATTTGCTAAATGTTGCCAAAGAAGCCTCTCAAGTGAATTTTATTTCTGTTGATGGGGGCGTTTGTATTTAATGCGCTTATAAATTCAATTAATTTTAATAATTATGAAGTGTTTAGTGTTATACTAAAGGATTATGCTTTTTATATATTTTATTTATTGAGTTTCAAGGAAAAATTTTATTTGAACATAAAAGGATTCAAGTGATTTTTTTGTTATCACACCGAAACAACCAGTTGAAGTTGATTTCAATATTTCAGGGTTTATTGAAAAAATTACAGTTCAAAATTAGTTTTCCAAATATTTTAATGATTTTTCGAATAATATTGACTATGAGAACATTTTCTATTGAAACATTTTTATCCTAAATTTTCTATATTAAAATTTTGTGAAAAAAAAAAATATTTGGAATAAAATTTTTTTTAGAAACATATTCAGATCAAAAAAAATCCTATAGGAAAGACTTATACTGAAAAGTTTAATATAGAACATCCTTTTGTTTAAAAAGATTTTGTATAGTGAACAAATTTAGAAATTTTCTTTTAATAGAGACACATTTTAATACCGAAGAACCAAAAATAGTACAAAAATTGTTATACTAAAAATTTTATACAGAAATGCTTTCATATAGAAAAGTTTTTATAACGAAAACTTTTCTTTCAAAAAAATTGTATAACCTAAAATTTTCTATAGAAAACTTTGTATAACAAAGAATTTTCCATGCAAAACTTTTTGTAACAAAAACTTTTCTACAAAAGAATGTTTATGAGTATAAAAAAAAAAAATTATAACGAAAAATTTTTTATAAAAAAATTTTTATAACGAAAAAATTTCTATCGAAAAATTTTTTATAGGAAAATGTTTAAAAAAATTTACATTTCTATAGAAAGCTTTTCGTTATAAATATTTTTTTATAGAATATTTTTCGTTATAGAAAATTTTAATAACGAACAATTTTTATAACGAAAAAAAATTGTTAACGAAAAATTTTCTATAGAAAAATGTTTAATAACAAAAAACTTTCTATAGAAAAATTTTTATAACGAAAACTTTTCTACAGAAATTTTTTATAAGGACAAAATTTGTAAAGAAAAATTTTTATAACGGAAAATTTTCTATAGCAAAACTTTTAAAACGAAAAATTTTCTATAGAAAAATATTAATAACGATAAATTTACTATAGAAAAATTTTCATAACGAAAAATTTTTATAGCGAAAAATTTTTATAAAAAAAAATTTTCTATAGAAAAATTTTTATAACGAAAACTTTTCTATAGAAAAATTTTTATAATGAAAATTTTTCTAAAAAAAAAAATTTTTATAACAAAAAAGTTTCTTTTTTCTATAGAAAAATTTTTATAACAAAGAATTTTTCATGCAAAACTTTTTATAACAAAAACTTTTCTACAAAAGAGTACAAATATTCCATAGAAAAATTTTTTAATGAAAAATTTTTTAATGAAAAATTTTTATAACGAAAAATTTTCTATAGAAAAATTCTTATAACGAAAAGCTTTGTACAGAAAAATTTTTATAAAGAAAAATTTTCTATACAAAATTTTCATAACGAAAAATTTTCTATAGAAAAATGTTTATAACGAAAAATTTTCTATAACAAAAAATTTTCTATAGAAAAATTTTCTATAGAAAAATTTTTATAACGAAAAATTTTCTATAGAAAAATTTTTATAACGAAAAATTTTCTATAGAAAAATTTTTATAACGAAAAATTTTCTATAGAAAAATTTTCTATAAAAAATTTTTATCACGAAAAATTTTCTATGGAAAAAATTTTATAACGAAACATTTTTATAACGAAAAAGTTTTATAACAAAAATTTTTCAGTAGAAAATTATTACGAAAAATTTTTATAACAAAAAATTTTCTATAGAAACATGTTATAAAAAAATTTTATTAATTTTTTTTTTCTATAGAAAAAATTTTATAACGAAAAATTTTATACAGAGAAATTTTTATAACAAAAAATTTTCTAATTAAAAATTTTTAATAATAAAAAATCATCTATAAAAAAAATTTTAATAACGAAAAATTTTCTATAGAAAAATTTTTAATAACAAAAAATTTTCTATAGAAAAATTTTTAATAACGAAAAATTTTCTAAAGAGAAATTTTTAATAACGAAAAATTTTCTATAGAAACATTTTTAATATCGAAAAATTTTCTATAGAAAAATTTTTAATAACGAAAAATTTTCTATAGAAAATTTTTTAAAACGAAAAATTTTCTATAGAAAAATTTTTATAACGAAAAATTTTCTATAGAAAAATTTTAATAACAAAACATTTTCTATAGAAAAATTTTTAATATCGAAAAATTTTCTATAGAAAAATTTTTAATAACGAAAAATTTTTTATAGAAAAATTTTTAATAACGAAAAACTTTTTATAGAAAAATTTTTAATAACGAAAAATTTTCTATAGAAAAATTTTTATAACGAACAATTTTTATAACAAAAAATTTTCAGTAGAAAATTATTACGAAAAATTTTTATAACAAAAAATTTTCTATAGAAAAATTTTTAATAACGAAAAATTTTCGACAGAAAATTTTTCAATAACGACAAAAATGTTTATGAAGATAAATTGTCTATAAAAAATTTTTTAATCGAAAAATTTTATAACGACAAATTTTTATAGAAAAAATTTTCTGTAGACAAGTTTTCTACAACAGAAATTTACATAACGAAAAATTTTAACAGCATTTTATTTCTATAGAAAAAATTATCGATTACTTTCTATTTCTATAGAAAAGTTATCGATTACTTTCTATTTCTATAGAAAAATTAACGGTAATTTTATATTTTTATGGAAAAGTTAACGATAACTTCCTATTTCTATAGAAAAGTTATCGATTACTTTCTATTTCTATAGAAAAGTTATCGAAAACTTTCTATTTCTATAGAAAAATTATCGATAACTTTCTATTTCTATTGAAAAGTTATTGATAACTTTATATTTTTATAGAAAAGTTAACGATTACTTTCTATCTCTATAGAAAAGTTATTGATAACCTTCTATTTCTATTGAAAAGTTTTCGATAACTTTCTGTTTCTATAAAAAAGTTATCAATTAGTTTTTATTTCTGCAAAAAAGTTATCGATCACTTTTTATTTCTATAGAAAAGTTATGAATAATTTTGTATTTCGATAGAAAGTTATCAACGACTTTCTATTTCTTTAGAAAAGTTATCGATTACTTTTTATTTCTTTGCAAAAGTTATCGCTAACCTTATATTTCTAAAGTTATCGCTTACTTTCTATTTCCATAGAAAAGTTATCGATAACTTCCTATTTCTATAGAAAATGTATCGATAACTTTATATTTCTATAGAAAAGCTATCAATAACTTTATATTTCTATAGAAGAGTTATCGATAGCTTTATACTTCTATAGAAAAGTTATCGATAACTTTCTATTTCTATTAAAAAGGTAATTTTTCTGTTTCTATAGAAAATTTATCGATAACTTTCTATTTTTGTACAAAAGCTATTGATAACTTTCTGTTTTTTACAAAACTTTTTGCTGTCAACATTATGCTATTTATGTTTAAATTTATAGATACTTTCTATTACAATAGAAAATTTTTATGTTATATAGAAAATAGAAAATTTATCATTAACTAACTTTTTCTGTGCTTAAATTATTCACAACATTATCATTCCATAGAAAAGTTATCGTTATTTTTATGTTTTTATACATTTATTTTTGCTTTTCTGTCTCTGACCTTATAATTCTACCCCAATACTACTTTCAGACTTCCTTCACATTCTTTCAAATTAATAATTTTGATAGTTTTCCCGATAAAAATAAAAGAGGTAATATTATTATGTGAAAATCTACTCGAAAGAAAGTGAGTAACTCGAATTCGAATTAATTTTGCTTTCACTATTTCGAAGCCTTTTGTTCGTTTCTATTCGAAAGCAAAATATCCAGTGACTCATTTTGACATTTGCTTTCGTATTGCTGGCAACTTGTTCGAAATAGTGAAACAGAAATTTGTATGAAAATACTTACGTTTTCCTTCGACTTATCTTTCGCATAAAATAAAGTAAGTGAAACGAAAAATAATAGCCTGTTTCACGATTTCGAAAGAAAATCTACTCGAAAGAAAGTGAGTAACTCGAATTCGTATTAATTTTGGTTTCACTATTTCGAAGAAACGAACGAAAGCGTTTCTATTCGAAAGCAAAATATCAAGTGACTCATTTTGACATTTGCTTTCGTATTGCTGGTAACTTGTTCGAAATAGTGAAACAGAAATTTGTATGAAAAAACTCACGTTTTCTTTCGACTTGTTTTTCGACTTATCTTTCGCATAAAATAAAGTTAGTGAAACGAAAAACAAATTTCTTTCATATAGGATAAGAAAGAAAGGATTCTTTCGAGATCGTGGAACAGGCCATAAATCTCTTTTGTAAAGAAAGAAAGCATTCTTTCGAGATCGTGGAACAGGTCATTAAAATATGTTTAAAGTTTTCGGAATAAGGAAATTTTATACATCCATAGTAAAAAGTAGATTTTTAGTAAAAAAATATCATCGGTAACGAATAACAGCTTTGCTTTATCTTCTAATTACAATAGTTATGTTATAGAATATGAGTTATCACTTCTAGCTAATAGATATTATCATTGCGTCTTTTTTAATTTTCGAGATTTTTACGCATTTATTGCAGTTCTTCTATATAAAAAAAACTGCAGTTGCACTGTGTCATCGTTTTCATTTTTCCTTAAAAAAAAAAACACTCAAAATTTCTTTCTATGCAACTTTTGTAATAAACTAACCATAAATTTGTGCATATTAAATTTGGTAAATAAAGTTTCCACTTATTAAACACAGGCACCGGAAAAAAACTAACATTACAAAACTAACCAAAAAAAAATTGTATACCAAATCTCTATTTTAGTTTTTAATGCTGTTTTAAAATACAAAAGCTACACTTAAAATCTTTTTAAGTACTTTAATGTTTTTGTGGTTTTGAAATATAGAAAAAAAAATATATAAAATAAAAGTTGTTGCAACATAAAATGCAAAGTCATAGTTAAAGGAAAGCATCAACAAACAAAAAAACAAACATTGTACTTGCAGCATGAAACACTCATAGATGAAAATTTTTTTAATACACACACAAAAAAAATGGGGAAAAACAACAGAAAAAGCACTTGTAAAGCATTTAAAAAGCAACATGCTGAGTTGAGCATAAAAGTGATGAAGTACAAGTGCGAGTATGACTGCGATTACGGATGCGAGCATGTGAATGAATACTCCATCTTTTTTAAGCTGCATTTGTATACGTAGATACATACGAATACATACCTTGCGGGGTATGTATTTTTGTTTCATAAAAATGTGTACTCTACATGTTTTTAATGTATATTTATACAGTTCCACCAGTAGACTTAATATACAGAATGATCCAGCATCAAAATCAATGGAATATTATTTTTGGAATTTTATATTATTTTTACCGATTTTTCCTTCTGATTTGACATGATATGTGATATTTAGTTTAAATCAAACATACTTTTTAAACAAACATTCTTATTTAAACTGAAAACTATTGTTCTCTAATTTATTTTATAGTCCGCTGGCGAACTCGAAAACCAAGTACATTTATTAGTCTCTTTACTATTTTTGGTGTCAGTCATTCAGTTTAGAACTTCCAGGTTGCTGTGAACATATATTACAGACATTAGAGTGTCGTAGGGTTTCTCCTAAACCCGCTTAGCCGACTACACTTCCTTAGTTGTTATACCCTTCACCACCATAGGTGGAAAGGGTATTATAAGTTTGTGCTGATGTTTGTAACGCATAGAAATATTTGTCTTAGACCCACCTTTTAGAATACCAATAGGCTTATAATCACTTCCTGAGTCGATTTAGCGATGTCCGTCCGTCCGTCTAGCTGGCTGGACGGCTGGCTGGACCCCCATGTAAACCTTGTAATCAAACTACAGGTCGCAATTCTAAAGATAATTTGAAGAAATTTGGCACAGGTCATTTTTTTGACAATGGAACCATGACTATTGAAATTGGTGAAAATCGGTCCATTATTTATGGTACCTCCCATAGGTCCCACTTCCCGGAATTGCTATATTGGCCACAAATATCAATATTTTTTCATGAAATTTAAAACAAATACTGCCTATGTCAACTAAAATCACTGTACCAAATTTCGTTGAAATCGGTCCACATTTGACCATAGCTCCCATACAAACTCTTCTTCAAAAACGCACTGAAATTTATATTTCTAAATATCTTATATATTGGTGTATACTGTGTCCAAAAATGGTCTTAGTATCTTGTTTAGTTTTAGAGATTTTGGCAAACAAATGGAGTCAAAATTCTCTTTAACTATAAAAAAAGGTGAACATGTTTTTCCTTGACTTTTTTAAGACGCCGTACAACTTTCGCCAATTTGATCCAAAAAATCTATGATTTCTGATAAATTTTTAAATCAAATAAAAGAAAAGAGTGTTTTATTATGTAAACTTTATAATACAGAATTTCTTTAAATTTTTTTAAAACAAATACTGCCTATGTCAACTAAAATCACTGTACCAAATTTCGTTGAAATCGGTCCACATTTGACCATAGCTCCCATACAAACTCTTCTTCAAAAACGCACTAAATGAGACAAAAAATCACTAAGACGCTCGTTAATCTAAAGATAATGAAAATTTTGAGTTTACATAATTTTTGTAACAACTGTAATCAATTTGCCAAATTTCGAGATAATCGGTCCACATTTGACCTTAGCTCTCATATAAGTCCAAATGACGGAAACAGGTTGAATATATACGTTTTGAGAAAATGTTTGTATGATGGCAAAATTTAGCAAATATTTGTCTTTATACAGGAAAAATAACACCTTTGACCTTAGTGGTGAAGGGTATCGTATAGTCAGCTTGACCGACTATAGCGCTTTTTTACTTGTTTTTGCATACATAATGTATACATATGTAACAACTGTAATCAATATGCCAAGTTTCGAGATAATCGGTCCACATTTGACCCTAGCTTGTGAAATGTCCAAATGACGGAAACAGGTTGAATATATAAGTTTTGAGAAAATGTTTGTATGATGGCAAAATTTAGCAAATATTTGTCTTTACACAGGAAAAATAACACCTTTGACCTTAGTGGTGAAGGATATCGTATGGTCGGCTTGACCGACTATTGCGCTTTCTTACTTGTTTTTTTTTTATGTTTCCGTCCTTGTTGTTCAGTTTTTTTGTTGGCCTCCGAATTGTTACAACAACATGAAGCTATGAAAAACTGTAGCTCTTGAAAACAAAGTATCTACTCAGAGTTACAGCAACGAGAAGAATTTTGAAGTTACAATAACTATACATACATACATATATAGATATACTTATATATATATATATGTGTGTATTTATGTATAAATAATCAAAATATAAAGTGTAAATGTTGCAAATAAAACAATGTCAATGCTTGAGTTTTTATGTGTTCGAAAAAATTTAGTTTTTGTTTTATTAAGCTCCAAACATAGAAGTTTCAATCAAACATTTAGCATCTCTACTTGGTTTTCCTCTTTGTTAAATATTCGGTAGTGCACAGTGGTGCAAATAAGATTTTTTGCTATTAACTCAGTAATTTGTAAACTACTGAACGGATTTGATGAAATTTGAAACTTCAGTAGAAGAGGACCTAGGGTCTTAGAGCAATCTTTAAAGATGTATCTATCGGTAGCACAGTGGACTCTACAGTGGAGCAAAGTTGCCTACCTCGGGCCGTACAACTTTCGCCAATTTGATCCAAAAAATGTATGATTTCTGGTAAATTTTTAAATGAAATAAAAGAAAAAAGTTTTTTATTACGTAAACTTTATAACACAGAATTTCTTCAAATTTTGTGTAGCGAAAAAATAAAATAACCAGCGGTGGTCGAAAATCAGAAATTTGTAAACAAAATTCTAGTTTTTGTGTCTGTAAAAAAATTTGATTATGGATTTCAAAACTTTTTTTAACTATATTGTATTAAATATTATCTTCATAAGGTCTGTACAAAAATCCAATAGTGCCTTGCTATAAATGGGGTCATACGGTCCATTTTTACAAAAAAAAAGAAAAACTAAAATTTTCGAAAAGTGTATTCTTCTGTATTCAAAAATGTTAATTAAAATTTCGGAACACTTTCTGAAATTTATATTTCTAAATATCTTATATATTGGTGTATACTGTGTCCAAAAATGGTCTTAGTATCTTGTTTAGTTTTAGAGATTTTGGCAAACAAATGGAGTCAAAATTCTCTTTAACTATAAAAAAAGGTGAACATGTTTTTCCTTGACTTTTTTAAGACGCCGTACAACTTTCGCCAATTTGATCCAAAAAATCTATGATTTCTGATAAATTTTTAAATCAAATAAAAGAAAAGAGTGTTTTATTATGTAAACTTTATAATACAGAATTTCTTTAAATTTTGTGCAGCGAAAAAATAAAATAACATTTTTTCTATATTTTTGAAAAATTTTTCAAAAGACTTGATCTACAGAAAATTTTTCGATATAAACACTTTTTCGCTAGAAAATTTTTAGATAAAAAATTTGAAGTCATCAAATTTTTTCTATAGAAAATTTTTCAATATAAAATTAGTTCTGTAGAAAATTTTTCGCTATAAAATTATTTCTATAGAAAATTTTTCGATATAATTTTTTTTTTTTTTTTAATTATTCGATATAAAAATTTTTCTATAGAAAATTTTTCGATATATATTTTTTCTATAGAAAATCTTTCGATATAAAATTTTTCTATAAAAATGTCTCTATATAAAATTTTTCTATAGAAAATTTTTCGATATAAAATTTTTCTATAGAAAATTTTTCGATATAATTTTTTTTTTTTTTTTAAATTATTCGATATAAAAATTTTTCTATAGAAAATTTTTCTATAGAAAATTTTTCGATATAAATTTTTTCTATAGAAAATCTTTCGATATAAAATTTTTCTATAAAAATGTCTCTATATAAAATTTTTCTATAGAAAATTTTTCGATATAAAATTTTTCTATAGAAAATTTTTCGATATAAAATTTTTCTACAGAAAATTTTTCGATATAAAAGTTTTCTATAAAAATGTCTCTATACAAAATTTTTTAATATAAAATTTTTATTTAAATTTTTGCTAATTTTTGAGACAATATTTTTCTAAAGAAAATTTTTTAACATAAAATTTCTATTAAATTTTTCTAATTTTTGAAACAATATTATTCTATAGAAAATTTATTAACGAAAAATTTTTCTATATAAAATTCTTTTCTAGAGAATTTTTTGATGTAGAATTTTTCTATAGACAATTTTGGTATATAAAATTTATCTATAACAATTTTTTCCAATTTTTTATATATAATTTTTTCTCTAGAAAATTTTTCTATGGAAAATTTTCTATAAAAAATTTGCAGTAGCAAATTTTCAATATAAAGTTTTTCTATAGAAAATTTTTCGTTATCAATTTTTTTTTTCATTATAAGCTTTTTATCAAAAAAGATAAAAAAAATTCTCGGGATGTAAATATATTTCAAAAATAAATTTTGTCCGCATTTGATCCCTGTCTATTACATTTATTTATTAATAAAAGCCAAAAATTAAAATTTTTCTATATTTAATTTTTCTATCAAAATTTTTTCTAAAAACTATTTTTCAATGTACAATATCTCTATAGAAATTTTCTCAATGCAAGCCTTTTCTGTATAAAATTATTCTGTAGAAAATTTTCAATTTTTCTTAAGAAATTGTTTCTATATTTAATTTTTCTATAGGAAATTATTCTATAAAAAATTTTCGAATCGAAAATTTATGCATAAAAAATTTTCGATATAATATTTTTTTTTTTATAATTTTTCTATATTTCTTTTTGTCTATAGAATTCTTTTACATAAAATTTTTCGAAAAAAAAAAGTTCTGTGGAAAAACAAAATTATTTCTATATAGAATATTCCTGTAGAATGTTTTTTAATATTAAATTTTCTAAAGAAACATTTTCTAATATTTTTAAAAAATTTGGGACATAAACCCTACAGCCAGCGTTGCACGAAAATCGGCATTTTTTAAACCAAATTTAAGTTTTTGTGTCTGTAAAAAAATCGATTATGGATTTAAATACTTTTTTAATATTTCTATTGAAAAGTTATTGATAACTTTCCATTTTTATTGAAAAGTTATAGATAACTTTCTATTTCTATACAAAAGTTATTGATAACTTTCTATTTCTATAGAAAAGTTATCGATAACTTTCTATTTCTATAGAAAAGTTTTCGATAACTTTCTATTTCTATGGAAAAGTTATCGATAACTTTATATTTCTATAGAAAAGTTATCGATAACTTTATATTTCTATAGAAATGTTATCGAAAACTTTATATTTCTATAGAAAAGTTATCGATAACTTTATATTTCTATAGGAAAGTTATCGATAACTTTCCATTTCTATAGAAAATTTATCGATAACTTTCTATTTCTATAAAAAAGTTATCGATAACTTTATGTTTCCATAGAAAAGTTATCGATAACTTTCTATTTCTATAGAAAAGTTATCGATAACTTTCTATTTCTATAGAAAAGTTATCGATAACTTTCTATTTATATAGAAAAGTTATTGATAACTTTCTATTTCTATATAAAAGTTATCGATAACTTTCTCTTTCTATAGAAAAGAAAAGTTATCGATAACTTTCTATTTCTATAGAAAAGTTATCGATAACTTTCTATTTCTATAGGAAAGATATCGATAACTTTCTATTTGTATGGAAAAGTTATCGATAACTTTATATTTCTATAGAAAATTTATCCATAACTTTCTATTTCTATAGAAAAGTTATCGATTATTTTATATTTATTTTCGATAACTTTTTATTTCTATAAACAAGTTATCGGTAACTTTATATTTGTACAGAGAAGTTGTCGACAACAGCAAATGAATCGATTCAATTAAAAATTGTTTCTATATTAAATTTTTCTATAAAAAATTTTCCATAAAAAAATGTTCGATACAATATCTTTCTTTAGAAATTTTTTTTTATATAAAATTTGTCTATAGAAAATTTTTTTATATAAAATTTTTCGAAATAAAATTTTTATGTAAAAAATTTTTGGATATAAAATTTTTTCTACATACAATTTTTCTGTAGAAAATTTTTCGAATTTTGAAAAATATAACACATGCACCCTACAATCAGCGGTTTTCGAAAATCAGAAATTTTTAAACAAAATTCTAGTTTTTGTGTCTGTAAACAAATTTGATTATGGATTTCAAAACTATTTTAAACTAAATTGTATTCAATATTATCTTCTTATCTATAAATGGGGTCATAAGGTCCATTTTTACAAAAGAAAACTAAAATGTTTGAAAAGTGTATTCTTCTGTATTTAAAAATGTTAATTAAAATTTCGGAACACTTCCTGAAATTAATATTTCTGAATATCTTATATATTGGTCTATACTGTGGCCAAAAATGGTCATAATATCTTGTTTAGTTTAAGAGATTTTGGCGAACAAATGGAGTCTCTTTAACTATAAAAGAAAAGGTGAACATGTTTTTTCTATTTAGTCTTTTTTAAGAAGCTTTCGAAATGCAAATTGGCGAAATTTATTAAGGCTACCAAAGGCTTAATATACCCAAGTAGGCAACTTGGCTCCACTGTAGAGCTCACTGTGCAACCGATAGATATGTACTTAACACTACTTTAAAAACCTTAGTCCTCTTCTACTGATTTATAAAATTTCGTTAAAAAATTTAGCTGAATTACTTCCAAAAATAGACCTCATTTACCCCACTGTGTAGTGTTAAATGTTAACTTTCAATGAAATATAGTTTCACAGGACTACAGCTCTAGGTGGTCAAAGTAGTTAACCATTTAACACTTAACCCTTTTGCGCTCTTTTGATGAATTTGAGCCAATTTTGGTTTTCAAACGCTTAGTTTTTTCCATTAATTATACTGCGTTACAATGGACCTAAACGAAACTTTACATATATGAAACTAGAGGTTCAATATATAAAAAATGTAAAGTACTCAGTTTTTTACCATTACATAATTTTTTTCCTTTTTGGGGACTTTAAAATTTTAATTATATGAAATTTTGTTAAATTATTTTATATATTAATCATCGATTAAACTTTTTAAAGGAAACAAAATTTTGTCTTCCTAGATCAATAACTAAAGCACAATAAAATTTAAATCAAAACTCAAATAAAAAAAAACTAGTTAAAATTTTGGCTAAAATTAATTATCAAATGTAAAGTTTCTTATTTTTAGTGGCAAATTAATTATGACAGTTAAGAAATATGTACGTCTATGTATAGGTATTGTATGTATGTATGTATTTACTTCCTGTCTGGTTTTATTAGTAACTTCTATTTACTGTTCAATTCCTTACCTTCTTTACCTCCTTAAACCTTTGTATTAATTTGTTGTCTTGTATTCACACACGTCTTCTGTTACTCTTCTTTCCAGGTTGTTGATAGTCATTATTTAGTTCGTTACAATGACACTGTACACCGTCATGGCCTCATAACGTCAACATTAGGTCTGGAAATGACAGTTGATGCTCGTCATTTTAACAATGGTGCCATGCGCGTCAAATGTCTTGCCAGCATATCACCGGTCCTCTGGAAGGGTGGCAAGGAGAGTGTTTTACAGCGACGACCTGGTATAATTGATAATCGAGAAGCCATGCTGTTGGGTAAGTGTCATCATAATTTATGTATATATATATACAGTAGCAGGGATATACAAACACATAAATATTTCTTACTTATTTTCATTTTTTGTTTTTTCTTGGTATTCGTTTGGGGTCTCTATCCTTCAATGTCATTAATCTTTATGTTTTTCTGTTGGTTCACAAATTGTTTTTGCTTTTGTTGCTGTCATGTTAGCTGGGCAACAAAACTGAATATTTTCTAGGAAAAAGTTGAGGAGAAAATTGATTAGGACATGGAAGAGAAATATGGAAAAATTAAATTAAGTTTATGAATCAAAATTGTTTGTTCAAATTTTGAATGGAAACATTTTGATCACGTGATTTATCATAAGTTAAAAAAAATGTTAAGGTTGTTTCAAGTTTTTTATATATTTCAAAATTTTATGAAGATTTAAGAAATTTGGTAAATAATTAAAATAAAATAGTATAAACAATTTTATACATTTCTTCATCCTTTAAGTATGAGACACAATTGGAACGAACCACGAATTTTTCGGAACGAGTATTCGTCGTAAGAAATAGAACATATTTGCTTATATGAGTGTGCTCACAATTGATGCGTACGACGAAATTCGTCGTGCGTATCGAATTGTGCGATAGGTTTATTTCTATTTCTTACGCAGACGAACGACGACTAAACTCGATTAGAGTGGCTGCATTTCTATTTCTGTTGTAAAATATTAGAAATTATATGTGTTCTTGTTAAATATGGTCACCTTATAAAATGTAAACAAAAAATATTTATTTCAAATAAAATTATTTAAATGTAATAATCTTGTGTAATTATAAAAGAATAAAATAAAAAAATTGCAAATGTGAAAAATTTGGAAAAATTTCCTATAAAAATAGGAAATTTTGGAAAAATTTCCTATAAAAATAGGAAATTTTGGAAAAAATTCCTATAAAAATAGGAAATTTTTGAAAAATTTCCTATAAAAATAGTAATTTTTTGAAAAATTTCCTATAAAAATAGGAAATTTTTGAAAATTTTCCTAAAAAATAGGAAATTTTTGAAAAATTTCCTAAAAAATAGGAAATTTTTGAAAAATTTCCTATAAAAATAGGACAGTTTTGAAAAATTTCCTATAAAAATAGGAAAATTTTGAAAAATTTCCTATAAAAATAGGAAAATTTTGAAAAATTTCCTATAAAAAATGGAAATTTTTGAAAAATTTCCTATAAAAAATGGAAATTTTTGAAAAATTTCCTATAAAAATAGGAAATTTTTGAAAAATTTCCTATAAAAATAGGAAATTTTTGAAAAATTTCATATAAAAATAGGAAATTTTTGGAAAACTTCCTATAAAAATAGGAAATTTTTGAAAAATTTCCTATAAAAATAGGAAATTTTTGAAAAATTTTATAAAAATAGGAAATTTTTGAAAAACTTCCTATAAAAATAGGAAATTTTTGAAAAATTTCCTATAAAAATAGGAAATTTTTGAAAAATTTCCTATTTTTATAGGAAATTTTGAAAAAAATTCCTATAAAAATAGGAAATTTTTGAAAAATTTCCTATAAAAATAGTAATTTTTGAAAAATTTCCTATAAAAATAGTAATTTTTTTAAAAATTTCCTATAAAAATAGGAAATTTTTGAAAAATTTCCTATAAAAATAGGAAATTTTTGAAAAATTTCCTATAAAAATAGGAAATTTTTGAAAAATTTCCTATAAAAATAGGACAGTTTTGAAAAATTTCCTATAAAAATACGGCCATCGCTCAATCGTCTTAGAATTTATTTAGGATTCAGAATATACCAGTTTTGGATTTTGAACTAATATTAAGGAAATTACAAACGGAATGACAATCTCAATATGCCCTCCCTTTTTCTGAAATTTTGACAGTATGTTAAGGTGTGACATGTGGGTAAAATAGGTTAAAAACTAAAGAAAATTGTTAAAATAATAATAAAAGTATAACATAATTGTTATTTTTTAAATAAAGGGGTTACACAGCAATAATCAAAAATCTTTTACTATCAACCCGGGCAACGTCGGGTCAAAGCAGCTAGAAATTAATACAATTTAATTAAGACAAATTTTGAATGTCATAAACAAATTTTTTACAGAGACAAAAACTTAAGTTTTGTTTAGAAATTGATGATTTTTGATGATTTCAAAAAAATGCAATAAAATGTTTGGAGTCATAAAGAGTGCTCTAAATAAAATTTGTAGTTGGATTTTCTTAAATAAAAATCAAACCTTTTAATATAAAAACTCTACAAAATACGCAAAGATAATGACATATTATACAAAATCATTTAGCATTAAAATGTTTACTTAGTACTCGGGTTTTGCAAAATTATCGACTTTTTTCGGAAACCCTCCCATTAAAGATTTTACAGTTGCTTCTGATACCTTTTTGGAGCATGTGTTCCACCTGCGCTTAAAATCGGACATGTTCTTGGACATCTTTCCTGTGTTCTTCAATTCCTTTTTTACCAGAGCCCAATACCTTTCCACAGGCCGAAGTTCTGGACAGTTAGGTGGATTTGCCTCTCGTGGTACAAAAATGACATTATTGTTTGAGTACCAGTCAAGTGCCTTTTTTCCATAATGGCATGATGCCAAATAGGGCCAAAAAAATGTAGTCACTCTGTGCTCTCTTAAAAAGGGTAACAACCGTTTTTGTAGGCACTCCTTTATATAAATTTCTGTGTTTATTGTGCCAGATGCCACAAATACTTTACTTCTTTTGCCACAACTGCAAATAGCTTGCCACACGAGAAACTTCTTAGGGAATTTTGTTTGTTTTTTGTGGGAAACTCTTGCCGAACATTGCCCCGTTTATCAGCAACATAAAAATCTTGACCAGGAAGTTGAGAAAAGTCTGCCAGTACGTATGTTTCATCATCCATCACACAACAGGTGTATTTTTTTATAAAATCAGACTTCAATTTTTTCGCTCGTTTTTTTGCTTCTAAGTTCTTTATAGCATTGCGATCTGGAACCTTTTGGACTTTGTATGTCTTTAGTCCAGCATAAGCTTTGACTCTATGTGCAAAATTCGTAGAGCATTTCACCGTACGAGCTGCTTTTCTTAAAGAAGTGTTAGGCGCTCTTCGAAAAAGTCGCTCGACTTCTTTTGCCTTACCAATATCTGTTGGACCTTTTTTCCTCCCTGATCCAGGTTTTCTTTCAATACTCAGGTTTTCCTTATACCTTCTGATGGCATTAGAAACCGTTCGAGGGTCAACTTTAAAATTTTTAGTTATTTTTTTAAAAGTCCATGACGGATTTTTTTGAAATGTTTTAATTATATTTTCACGAACTTTTTTCGCAGTCCATTTTGATTGAAATAACTATTGAAAATTAATAATTTCTAAAATAATAGTATTTGACATATCTATAGAAACTAACTTGATCAAAAAATAAATTATTTCTTGCACTATGGATAAATTTTGTCTAAAATAGTAAATGCATATTTTTTTTAGAACACTCTTTATATCTCATAAACTAAAAAAGATAATATAATAATCTTTTGGATCGGACTAAATTGTCGAAAATTATAGGCACCCAAAGGTTTTACATACTCGAGGTGGGCAACTTTGCTCCACTGTAGAGCCTACTATGATCTATAGCACAGATGCAGCGTTAAATGGTACTCTAAGAGCCTAACTCCTTTTCTACCGATGTTTTAAAATTCGCCAAAATCCGTTCAGTATTTAAGAAACCGCTGAGTTAATTCCAAAAAAGAAACTCTTTTGCACCACTGCTTAGTGTCAAGATTTCAAATCAGCTCAGAAATATATTAGCACTCTGTGCTGTCTTAGAAATGGTAAACGCAATTTTTTGTAGGTACTTCGTTAAGCAAATTTCTGAGTTTATCATGATTAATGTCACAAATTCTTACCACAAACGAAATTTCATTGTCTCGGTCGTCAACAACATTTAAATCTTGCAATGAAAATTATGAAAAGTCTGCGTTTTTAACAAAATTTGACAAGTAAAAGCTTTGGATGTATGGACAAAAGTTTAAGAACATTTAATCGTATGAGCTGGTTTTCTGAATGAAGTTTCTAGAGTTCTTTACCAATATATGTTTTTATCTTCCTCATACAGGTTTTCTTTTAATCCTTCGATCTTCTTAAAAGAAAAAAAATATTTTTTGTCGAACTATAACTAAGTTCTGCCTAAAGTAGTATGTGCTTGTTTTATTCAGAACACTCTTTATAATACATATTTTTAAAAATTTTCTTCCTTTTTACCAAATTCCTGAAGTAATCTAAAATTTCTTTAATTTAAACAATAATAAATTATCTAAGTTATAAAACCCCCCTATGTTTAAAACATTTAGCAATTATAAAGTAATAAAAACTAAATAACAATTTGTTTGTTAGTTTACAACTATTTGCAATTATTTAATTAATTATTATTCTACATTCTGTTTCTTTTCTTTCATGTTCCCTGTTTGCAGTCCGGAGTTCTTCCACAAGTTTACATCATCATCGTCATCACCATTATCATCATTACGATAATATATTAAATACATTGGCACAATTACGTGTTTTAAGCATAACAACAATTCTAATACTAATGAAACTATGTCAATTACTGTTATTGCACACAGAATACACTTAAATTACTTGAACAAATTACCAACACATCAAAACATACATTTGTACACTTAGAAAATAAATACAAATATAAGAAAGGAAAACAAAAAAACAACAACAACAAATACTTAGATTTAGAAAATAGACCTAAATACAATAAAATGATATAAATTTATTAATGTAAATGTAGTAAGTGCTTAGTTTAAGTAAATGATGACTACTACTAAGAGCATGAATGACTAAATGAATGTAAGAATGAACATATACAAATGTGATGCCTGAATGAGTACACACTTACGTACATTGATGCATGTGTGTGTGTGTGTGTAATTGTTCAGGATATTTTACATACACGTTTTACAACTATTGGACATTATGATTGTTATATGCTTATTTCAAATTATATATAAATACAGGAGATTGTTGCATTAGAACTTTCATTTTATTATACAATTTCTTAATGTTTAACAAACTTTTTTTTTTAATTCTACTAACAATCAGTTGCTAAATATAAGCAGAACAGTTTGTATATGTCTAAGAGTGGCTTTATGAATTAATGTAAATATTTGGTATATATATCTGACAACATTTACATAAATTATAGTAGTCTTAGAATCAAGAAATAAGTACATTTACTTATTTAATTGTATATATCTATAAATAAGTAAGTACTTAATGCAATATTTGTAAATTAATGGTTTTAAACACAACATTTCCTTAAAGGTAAATTTATTTAAATATTTATATTATTTTGTCACTTCAAGCAAACAAATTTAAATTCTAAATTTTTAAGGTATTTAAACAAATTTAGAAATTACACTGGCCAACACGAGTATTAAATTTACCCCAAAAAAAAGAAAAATATTGTATCATAAATATTTGATCCGTTTTTCATAAATTCTTTACGACATATAAATAAATTTCTAATAATGGGGCTTTTTGTTAGAAAAAAAAATATTTTTCACTTATGAAAAAAAACTTTTAATGTTGCTTTAATTTTGCACACTGGCTTGCATTTATTTATTTTTTTTAAATATCCTATTATTTTTCTTATACAAAAATAAGAAAGTTTTGAAAAAGTTCCAACAAAATTTTTGAAAAATTTCGTAGATAATTAGAAAAATTACAAAAATTTCCTATAAAAATAATGAATTTTTAAAAAATTTCCTATAAAAAAAGAAATTTTAGAAAAATTTTCTATAAAAATAAGACATTTTTAAAAAATTTCCTATAAAAATAAGAAATTTTTGAAAAATTTCCTATAAAAATAAGAAATTTTTAAAAATTTCCTATAAAAATAAGAAATTTTTAAAAAATTTTCTTTAAAAATAAGAAATTTTTGAAAAATTTCTTAAGAAAATAAGAAAATTTTGAAAAATTTCCTATAAAAATAAGAAATTTTTAAAAAAATTTCTATAAAAATAAGAAATTTTTCTTATAAAAATAAGAAATTTTTCTTATAAAAATAAGAAATTTTTAAAAAAGTCCCTATAAAAATATAAAATTTTTGAAAAATTTTCTATTAAATTAATAATTTTCTGAAAAATTTCTTATAAACTTAAAAATTTTTGAAAAATTTCCCATAAAAATAAGAAATTTTTGAAAAATTTCCTTTAAAAATTAGAAAATTTTGAAAAATTTCCTATAAAAACAAGAAATTTTTAAAAAATTTCCTATAAAAATAAGGAAATTTCGAAAAATTTCTTATAAAAATAAAAAAATTTTGAAAAATTTCGTATAAAAATAAGAAAATTTTGAAAAAATTCGTATAAAAATAAGAAATTTTTGAAAAATTTCTTATAAAAATAAGAAATTTTTCTTATAAAAATAAGAAATTTTTGAAAAACTTCCTATAAAAATATAAAATTTTTGGAAAATTTCCTGTTGAATTAAAATTTTTTTGAAAAATTTCTTAAAAACTTAAAATTTTTTTAAATATTTCCTTTGAAAATTAGAACATTTTGGAAAATTTCCTATAAAAATAAGAATTTTTTGAAAAATTTCCTGTAAAAACACAAAATTTTTCTTATAAAAATAATAAATTTAAAAAATTTTTCTATAAAAATAAGAAATTTTTGAAAATTTCCTATAAAAAACGAAATTTTAAAAAAATTTCCTATAAAAAACTATCTTTTTTTTAAATTTCCTATAAAAATAAGAAATTTTTGAAAAATCTCCTATCCAAATAAGAAATTTTTGAAAAATTTCCTATAAAAATAAGAAATTTTTGGAAAATTTCATATAAAAATAAGACATTTTTGAAAATTTTTCTTTAAAAATAAGAAATTAAAAAAAAAAATTCTATAAAAACAAGTAAGAAAGTGCTATAGTCGGTCAAGCCTGACCATACGATACCCTTCACCACTAAGGTCAAAAGTGTTATTTTTCCTGTATAAAGACAAATATTTGCTAAATTTTGCCATCAAACAAACATTTTCTCAAAACTTATATATTTAAGCTGCTTCCGACATTTAGATTTATATGACAGCTAGGTTCAAATGTGGACTGTTTATCTCGAAATTCGGCAAATTGACTACAGTTGTTACAAAAATTATGTATGCAAAAAATAAGCTTAAAATTCCCATTATATTCAGATTTACGAGCGTTTTAGTGATTTTTGTCTCATTTAGTGCGTTTTTTAAGAAAAGTTTTTATGGGAGCTATGGTCAAATGTGGATTGATTTTTGGTATAGTGATTTTGGTTTACATAAGCAGTATTTGGTTTAAATTTGGTGAAAAAATATTGATATTTGTGGCCAATATAACAATTCCGGGAAGTGGGACCTATGGGAGGTACCATAAATAATGGAATGATTTTGGCGAATTTCAATAACCATGGTTCCATTATCAAAAAAATCTGTGCCAAATTTCATCAAATTATCTTTAGAATTGAGACCTGTAGTTTGATTACAAGGTTTACATGGGGGTCCAGCCAGCCAGCCAGACGGACGGACGGACGGACGGACACCGCTAAATCGACTCAGAAAGTGATTCTAAGCCTATTGGTATACTAAAAGGTGGGTCTAAGACAAATATTTCCATGCGTTACATTCATCAGCACAAACTTATAATACCTTTTCCGCCTATGGTGGTGAAGGGTATAATAAGAAAAAATTTTGAAAAATTTTCTATAAAAATAAGATTTTTTTTTAAATTTTCTTTAAAAATAAGAAATTTTTGAAAAATTAGAATTTATTTCTGTTTCGAAAAATATTCCCAATTTGGTTTATTTCAAACAATGTTTGCAAATATAATAGTGGCAACAATGTTCGAGATTATATTTATTTATTCTCTGTAAACATGTATTATGTTGCTATAAATTGGATTTTGATTTTGTTTCTTTCCACTTTATTTAACAAGTTGGAATTTAGATGTTAGCAAAATCGGTTGGTGCCGATTTTGCTAACATCTAAATTCCAACTCAATACTTTTAATACTCATTTTAACGAGTTCCATTAATGATCATGATATTTTCGAAAATTACAAAAAGCCAATGGCTTTTGGTGTTATGGGCTGCCTACGCCTGATTATATATATGATTTGATCATTCTCAAAATGAGAAAAATATTTAAATTTTTTCATATGTAGCGTATGATTGATATTGAATTAATAGATGATTTCGATAATACGTATACGCCACATATGTACCATAAGTAATCAATCTGCTTTAGATTTATTTAATTTAAAAAAATTTAAAAACATCTTCTTAATAAAGTATTCTTCTGACACTTAAGAAATACTCCTAGTAATTAAATGTTTAATTTCTTTTAATTGCTTTCAATTCAATTTTTCTATTTAAATCCTAATAAAACAATATGTACATAAATATTTATATATAAATATAATAAATTGTAATAAATTCTAGTTAAAATACTCACTAAGCTAAGAAAGTGATTTAGGTTAGATTGTAAAGTCAATAGAAAATAATCCATAAAAATATCTAACAATAAACAAAATTTTAAAATCATAGATGAAAGAAATAATTATTTAAAGAGAAAAAATTCATACATTTGTACATCTCAATACTAAACTAAAAACATACTCGTAAATATTTTTAAAATGTTAAAATAAAAAGAAAAGAAATCCAAAGATATTTTCAAATATATAAAATAATTAATCTAGAGAAAACCAAAAAAAATATGTATGTGCAATTAAGATTTAAAATATAAAGAATTATTATAAATAAATTCTTGAGTTTTAAGTAGTTCAAAAGAAATATTTATAAAATGTTATGGGCATGAACAGAAATTTATTTATAAATTTTTAATTAATACTTAAAGGAAATGTTTTACTTTTTCTCTAAGAAGCAAGGAAATAGCAAGAATTGTAATGAATGAATAAGAAAGAAAAACTATTCTTTATAACCCAATATTTGAAAAGTAGTTTTATAAACTCTATTAGAGATAAATTAAAGAGAAATCTTAAGGAGATCAATTGGTATTTATAAATTTTAACATGTTCTATTTATTTAAATTTTTTGTTATCGAAAATAATTAAAATTTAATTGAGGATTTTTACACTTAAAAGTCTTAGATAAAATTTCGGTAATAGAATAGCAAATTTTCTATTTAATTCTAAAACAAAAAACCACAAATATTTTTCAGACAATTCATCATTTTTAAATAAGCTTAAACTGTAAATATTTAAATTAAAAAAAAACTAAAATTTATTTAAATATATATTAAGTTATAACAATTATTCATTTGTGTAAATATAATATCCTTAAGTTTAAGTACAAAACAATTTATAACCAGGCAAATAACAGAGCACAGTGGGCTATTATATGAAAATTTTTGAAAAACTTTGGAACATTTTTTAAAAACACAAGATTTTTAAAAATTTCACATCAAAATAAGATATTTTTGAAATTTTTTCTATAATGAAATTTTTTAAAATTTTCTATAAAAATATGAAATTTTTTAAAATTTTCCCATAAAAACAGGAAATTTTTGAAAAATTTTCAATAAAAATATCAAATTTTTTAAAAATTTTCAATAAAAATAAGAAATTTTTGAAAAATTTTCTATAAAATTAGAAAATTTTTGAAAAATTTGCTATAAAAATAGAAAATTTTTGAAAAATTTGCTATAAAAATAGAAAATTTTTTAAAAATTTCCTATAAAAATAGAAAATTTTTGAAAAATTTCCTATAAAAATAGAAAATTTTTGAAAAATTTCCTATAAAAATAGAAAATTTTTGAAAAATTTCCTATTTTTATAGGAAATTTTTTAAAAATTTCCTATAAAAATAGAAAATTTTTGAAAAATTTCCTATACAAATAGAAAATTTTTGAAAAATTTCCTATAAAAATAGAAAATTTTTGAAAAATTTCCTATAAAAATAGAAAATTTTTGAAAAATTTCCTATAAAAGTAGAAAATTATTGAAAAATTTCCTATAAAAATAGAAAATTTTTGAAAAATTTCCTATAAAAATAGAAAATTTTTGAAAAATTTCCTATAAAAATAGAAAATTTTTGAAAAATTTCCTATAAAAATAGAAAATTTTTGAAAAATTTCCTATAAAAATAGAAAATTTTTGAAAAATTTCCTATAAAAATAGAAAATTTTTGAAAAATTTCCTATAAAAATAGAAAATTTTTGAAAAATTTCCTATAAAAATAGAAAATTTTTGAAAATTTTCCTATAAAAATATAAAATTTTTGAAAAAATTTCTATAAAAATAGAAAATTTTTGAAAAATTTCCTATAAAAATAGAAAATTTTTGAAAAATTTCCTATAAAAATAGAAAATTTTTGAAAAATTTCCTATAAAAATAGAAAATTTTTGAAAAATTTTCCTAAAAAAATAGAAAATTTTTGAAAAATTTCCTATAAAAATAGAAAATTTTTGAAAAATTTCCTATAAAAATAGAAAATTTTTGAAAATTTTCCTATAAAAATATAAAATTTTTGAAAAAATTTCTATAAAAATAGAAAATTTTTGAAAAATTTCCTATAAAAATAGAAAATTTTTGAAAAATTTCCTATAAAAATAGAAAATTTTTGAAAAATTTTCCTAAAAAAATAGAAAATTTTGGCAAAATTTCCTATAAAAATAGAACATTTTTGAAAAATTTGCTATAAAAATAGAAAATTTTTGAAAAATTTGCTATAAAAATAGAAAATTTTTTAAAAATTTCCTATAAAAATAGAAAATTTTTGAAAAATTTCCTATAAAAATAGAAAATTTTTGAAAAATTTCCTATAAAAATAGAAAATTTTTGAAAAATTTCCTATTTTTATAGGAAATTTTTTAAAAATTTCCTATAAAAATAGAAAATTTTTGAAAAATTTCCTATACAAATAGAAAATTTTTGAAAAATTTCCTATAAAAATAGAAAATTTTTGAAAAATTTCCTATAAAAATAGAAAATTTTTGAAAAATTTCCTATAAAAGTAGAAAATTATTGAAAAATTTCCTATAAAAATAGAAAATTTTTGAAAAATTTCCTATAAAAATAGAAAATTTTTGAAAAATTTCCTATAAAAATAGAAAATTTTTGAAAAATTTCCTATAAAAATAGAAAATTTTTGAAAAATTTCCTATAAAAATAGAAAATTTTTGAAAAATTTCCTATAAAAATAGAAAATTTTTGAAAAATTTCCTATAAAAATAGAAAATTTTTGAAAAATTTCCTATAAAAATAGAAAATTTTTGAAAATTTTCCTATAAAAATATAAAATTTTTGAAAAAATTTCTATAAAAATAGAAAATTTTTGAAAAATTTCCTATAAAAATAGAAAATTTTTGAAAAATTTCCTATAAAAATAGAAAATTTTTGAAAAATTTTCCTAAAAAAATAGAAAATTTTGGCAAAATTTCCTATAAAAATAGAACATTTTTGAAAAATTTCCTATAAAAATAGAAAATTTTTGAAAAATTTCCTATAAAAATAGAAAATTTTTGAAAAATTTCCTATAAAAATAGAACATTTTTGAAAAATTTCCTATAAAAATAGAAAATTTTTGAAAAATTTCCTAGCAATTTTTTTAAATATTTTCGTTTAAAAAACCACTGTGCATTTTATAATTTAAAACACATGTCATGTAAATACTTTTTTGTCAATGGTCTTCTACAATAACTTAATTAATTTAATCACTTGTACTTAATTTATACTCTTGGATGATTGCATTAAAATACAGAATTATTTGAATGTTTTTTTTTATTGATAAATGTTACATATTTAAGGACTTTCATAAAAAATGTGTATACATATGTTTAATTTATATAATTTTTATAACTAGTAATTATTACATGTTTATATTATTTTTATGAATTTACATATCCCTTCTCGTTTTTTGTAAAAAAAAAAATAATCATAATTATTTTAATGATAATTTAAAAATAATGAACACTAGTTTTAAACTTAAAGGTAAAATAAGAGAGAAATAAATATATGTCAAACATATACTACACATATAAAATATAATTAAAATTGTGTTTTATTATTTTAAATATTGGAAATACAATAATTTAATGGGTTTGTATTTTAATTAAATTTTATGGTACTCAGAAAATGTTTACCAAATAATATTGAAACTAATGACATTATAGCAGAAATTTAAAACTATTATGATATTTATTTAAACTAGAAAAAAATGCACAAAAATCTATAATTTACTTATTCCATTTTTTTACTTTTAAGACGAAACTTTAAAAATTGGTGACTGATATTCTAATATTTTCCTTTATACTTAATAGGCTGGGATTATAAAAAACATGCAATGCATCCAAATATTCATAGGTACAATGTAAATATTACATGCATCTTAGGCACAAACTTTTAAAATTCACTAATATAAGAAAATATAGATAACCGACAAAATTTTCTTAAGTTACTAACTTTGTAACAACCTAGACAGTTTTATTCAAAAAGATTGAGGCAACAATAATGTAATGTCTCTGTCTGGTCCCACTTGTTCCCCACTAGCCTTTAAAATTTACCTAAACAAAAACAAAACTATTTATTGCGAGGTCTGCTATTCTTCTGATTGGACGTTTCACCAATTTCATATAGCCACTTTCATTCAGTTGTTCCGATTTAAAAAATGGTTAAATTGTTGTAATAAAAAGCATATGCTAGCAAATTTACAAATGGATAAAGATGTAAACATCGGATTTCTCCTCTTTACTTTTTATTCGACAGCGTATTCGTGGTCAAAAAGAATGATAATCGTAGAGCTTGCCGCCGATTTTAGATGATTATATTATAAAAAAATTAGTATTTTGAGTGAAATTTTTCTCGGAAAAAAAATGTTATCTTTGTATAGCTTCGTACTCTAGTTAAAATCAAACAAAAGGTGAAAATGTATTATTTCTATTCAATAAATAAAATTCCCATAATATTCCATTCTTTTGAACAAAGTTTTAAATTTTTTAAAAAAATCACATGAAATTTCCCAATATTTCAAAGAAATATCAAAAGTATTGCATACTTTTAGGCTTAATTATTCTTATATTAAAAATAATAACAATTGTTAAAGTTAAAGATTATTTAACGGGTATTTTAAAAAAGTGATGAATGAGATAAACAAAACAGATCCTAATGTTAACAGCATAAGACGTTAATCCCCTAAAATCTATTCGAAGTTGATGATGTTGTTAAAGAAATTATAGAAGCTGAATAAAAGTCTTTATTTGTTATTAATTTTAATAGTAATTCATTTTAATGTTTTGGAGAACATTAGGGGGAGATGGACGTGGCCATTTTTTATACCCACCATAAAAAAGAATGGTATATTGAGAATGGGTATATTGAGATTGTCATTCCGTTTGTAATTTCCTTAATATTGGCTCAAAAACCAAAAACTATATATATTCTGAATACTTATGAAATTCTAAGACGATTGAGCTATGTCCGTCTGTCTGTCTGTTGAAATCACGATAACGCCCAAACGAAAGGAGCTAGCTCACTGAAATTTAATAAAAACATATTTTATCTTTGAGAAAATTTTGGTATTGAAATTGGGTAAACATTTGACCATATCTTCCGTATAACTTCGCCCACGCTAATCGCTTATTTGCTAATAAATAACAAACTATAATAGCTATGATGATAAAATTTGCCAGCATATAAAATTTTATCAAAATCGGTTGACATTTAGTCATAGCTCCCATACCAAAAACTTACGGAAACAGCAATTTTTAGGTTACATATGAAAATCGCATTTTTAATAATTAAAAGTTAAAAATTTGGTTTGACAATGTTCCGCGATTTTGTTCAGGAGTATTTGGTCTAACTTTTTTCTGAATGTACCAACATCGAAAAAGATCCAAATAATATGTATTTGATCATTTGTAAGAAACATGTCAATACCGCCGCCTTGCGGCAACCGAATTTAGTCCAAATATATTACCAACAATACCACATTAGGTCAACATTTTGAATTAGCTGCACTCCCGTACAACTTGATGGTGGGTATACAAGATTCGGCACAGCCGAATTTAACACTCTTACTTGTTTTTTTAACTTTGTACATATCTCACTGATAGTTTGTGGTAAGTTTTATGACTTTTACTGAAGAAATTAAAATTTGAAATAAAAAAATGTGGCTTATATGAACGGTGGGCGTTGGGCGTGGCAGATTTCAATGAAAATTTCCTTATATTTTAATTTTATAATACTGTTAATAAGAAACAAACATTTGGGGAGAAAAAATATTTTCAGGCTATAAAGGCGGGGAGCGAAGGACGTGGCAGATTTTAATGAATCTTTAAACATAATTTAACTTCGCAGTACTGACAGTCTGTGTCTAATTTCATCACGATCGATTAAGAATCAAACATTTGGGATGAACAAATATTTTCAGCCTATCTATGACAATACAATTTTTCATTTCTTACGAAAGTTTTAATACTTAACTGGAAAAGAATGTTGCTATTTTAGAAACTTTTATAAATTTAATAAGCGAAAAAGTGCTATAGGCGGTCAAGATCGAACATATGATACCATTCATCACTTTTGGTTAAAGTCATACTATTTGGTAAATTTTCTTATCATATAAACATTTTCTTGAGATCTCAAGAAAACCCTAAATAATTAAGAAAAATAAACACTTTTTGTGTTCTATACAAAAGTGAATTAAGGTTAGCCCATTGTAACAAAAATGGACATTTAAATATATTGAGGTCTCAAAAAACAAACTTTCTAATATTTTAAAATAATATTTTTTATACCCTTCACCACCATAGGTAGAAAGGATATATTAGGTTTGTGCTGATGTTTGTAACGCATAGAAATATTAATCTGAGATCCACCTTTTAGTATACCAATCGACTAAGAATCACTTTCTGAGTTGTTGTAACGATATCCGTCCGGCTGGCTGGCCAGTTATCCACGTAAACTTGGATCGTATTTTTATAGATAATTTGATGGAAATTAGCACTCATATTTTCGACGATCCCTTTACTTTTCGGAAGAAATTGGATTACTATTTCGGGTACCTCCTATTCCTTCCCGGAATAGAGTTTTTGGTCCTTTACACCCACAAATTTAGTAGTATTTTAATAATATTCAGCACAAATATTATCATAACCTTAATCAGTGTACCTAATTTTGTAGAAATCGGTCCATATTTGACCATACCTCCCATACAAGACACATTCTCAAAAGACGTTTATATACACATAAAAGCACAATAACTTAAACTTTGTACAGATAGATATTTTGTAAATGTAAACCAAAGACCAAAATTAGGTAACAATCGGTCTATAATTGACCCTAGCTCCCATATCAGGCCCTTAGCCGAAAATGACATAAATCTCGAAATTTTGGAAAAATAACACATGTATGTCTCAAGACTTAAGGAAAACTTGTTTAATTGTTGGTTCATATTTGACCTTAGTAGTGAAGGGTATGATATAGTCGGGCTGGACTGACTATAGCTTTTCTTACTTGTTTTTATTGCATATGCTCAGGAGAGTCTTCGAAGATGAAAAATATTTTGGAAAACTCTGAATAATTAGAAAAATTTTTAACTGCTTTGAAAGTAATATATCTATGTGACGTTGAAGGATCGGCGAGACTATGGCATCCATTTGTTCGTAAAATATGGGAGGAGGAAGCTCTGCTATCCTCCTGGAATGAAAAAAGGTGACTCCAAAGACTGCAATAACTACAGGGGAATAGCACTTCTTCTAATACCGAGAAAAATACTGAGTCGAGTAATTTTGAATAGAACGTCTGACGCAGTTTCTGAAACACTCCGCGAAAATTAGTTTGTGTTCCGAGAGAATAGATCTTGTTGTACTGGAACAATGTAATAAATTCCGCACCTCCATTTACCTAGCGTTTATCGACTTTATGAAGGCCTTCGACAGTGTCAATAGGAGCTATCTAGGGAGAATTTTAGAAAACCGTAACATGCCAACGAAAATTCTGAACTTAATTCAAGCAACGTACGTGGACTTTAAATGTCGGGTTCTATATAAAGGTAAATTGTCTAATCCATTCGAAGTTACTACTGGAGTAAGACAAGGATGTATCTTATCACCCATACTTTTTATCCTCGTCATCGACAATATAAGGCGCAAGGCACTGAATGGTAGACGTGGTATCCAATGGACACCCTTTAAACAACTCGAGGACTTGGAATACGTCGATGACCTATGTCGTCTAAGCCAAAGCTCAGGCCACCTTCAAGAAAACACTAGCCATATTATTGTTGGATCTCGGGCAGCTGGGTTGGAAATCAATATTTCAAAAAAAAGATTATGCCTGGAGGCTATGGCGCAAACCCGTCGCCACACATCAATGTGGATAACGAGGTCATTGGATATGTAGATACCTTTAATTATCTTGTTAGTTTGGTATCTACAAAAGGTGGCGCCGATGAGGATATTGAATCGCGTATTAATAAGGTAAAATCTGCATTCGGCATTCTCCGAGCTATTTGGAAATCTCGGCAAATATCAACAACAACTAAGTTACAAATATATATCTCTAACGTCAAGTCCATCTTGTTTTACGGCTGCGAAACTTGGAAACGCACAAATGTCATCGATAAGCGCCTACAAACAAATTCTTGCGGCAAATCCTTAATATATGGTGGCCAAATCGCATAAGAAATGAAGATCTACTAAACGCTACAAACCAAATCCCTTTTTCTATAGAGGTATGTCAACGGAAATGGCGACGAAGGCGACGAACGCCAAATACTAACATTGCTCGACAAGCGCTTCGTTGGAATCCACAAGGAAGCGGCCGTCGTGTTGGTGCCCCAGCTAGAACGTGGAGAAGGTCAATTGATGCGGAGTTACAAGCAGCAAACTATTCATGGAATGATGTATGCCTAACATCTCGCAATAGAGTTCGATATAAAAGGATGGTTGAGGCCCTATGCTCCACTGGGAGTCAAGGATAACAGAAGAAGAAGAAGAAAGTAACATATCTCGTCGGAAAGCTCATTTAGTTCTTAGTATCACGCTACTAAACACTTCTTTTAAAATATATTATAAGTGGAATTTTTTCAAACATTTGCATAGATTTCCTTTTTAAAAGTAGTCGTTGTTTTAAATTTTATTGAAATATACTGAAATTTGCGACCACAATCTCAATTTCGGCAAGTGAGACCAATTTAAATAGCAAAAGTCACACTGCTTAAAAAACCGTGTGTGCAAATTTTTTATAAATTTTCTTAAAAATTAAGGATTGTACATTGATTACAAGTTTACGTAGATGTCAAGCCAGCCAGATATATATTTAATCGACTCAGGGAGTGCTTGTGAGTCTATTGCTTTACATAAAGCTTGTATACTTAAAGGTTGCCCCAATGTTACTATCACAAACTAATTATAAACTTTTATGTTATATGTATGAATTGTGTAATAAAATAGTGGTACCATGACTAATGGAATTCGTCAAAATCGGTACATTATTTATGGTACCTCCCAAAGGTCCCACTTCTGGATTTGGTATTTTGGCTACAAATATCAATATTTTTTCATGAAATTTTAAACTAAAATCATTGTACCGAATTTCGTTGAAATCGGTCCACTTTTGACCATAGCTCCCATACAAAGTCTTCTCTCAAAACACACTAAATGAGACAAAAATCACTGTAAATCTGAAGATAATGAGAACTTTAAGTCCACATTTGACCCTAGCTCTTATATAAGTCCAAATGACGGAAACAGTTGAGAAAATGTTTGTATGGTTTAGCAAATATTTGTCTTTATACAGGAAAAAGAACACCTTTGACCATAGTGGTAAAGGGTATCGTATGGTCGGGCTTGACCGACTATAGCACTGTTTTACTTGTTTTTTTTTTAATTTTTGCTATCTTTTTTCTTTATTTCTAATTTATTCCGTTTTCAAACCTATTAGAATGTGGAATATATATTTTTACAATCAGTTCTCTGAAGGCAAAAATTGGAAATCTATTGCTTTGATTTTTTTGGAACTTCAACTCTTCTTAGAGCTCTTACTAAAGGTATAACTACTGCAATGACTATATTTATATGAGTAGTAGATATAGGCTATAGCTATACCAAGATCAAAGACTAGAGTTATGACTAGCAATTTAACTACTGCCATGGCAATAAGTATAACTTTAGCTGTAATCATATGATATAGAGCTATAACTAGTCACAGAGTTGCAGTTAAGCAAAATATTTCGAAAAACATACAAATTTACTATACAAAAGCTGAAAGCTATTTCAAATCGCAATTATTATTCTAAACTTAAGTCCCTTAAGGCAATAAAAAATAAAGAATTGCAAACATTTCAATTTGTTGCTTTAAGAATTATGTATATAAAAGAATTATGTAACAAAAGGGTAGTACCTACATTGAATATACAAAGGGTATGGAATTTCTTAGATTTATGACAATTATAAAATGAATAAAAAACTAAATATAAATAAAATGTGTTCTTAATCACCCAGTCACGCATAAAATAAATATAAGAATATATCGTAAGTAAAGAAGTAAAGAAATGCAAATTATATACAATTTAACCGTATCACAATACTTACACACACACATAAATATATATAGCAACATAAATATATATATATACATTTGCATATAAAAATAAGTAAGAAAGTGCTATAGTCGGTTAAGCCCGACCATACGATACCCTTCACCATTATGGTCAAAGGTGTTCTTTTTCCTGTATAAAGACAAAAATTTGCTAAATTTTGCCATCATACAAACATTTTCTCAAAACTTATACATATATTTAAGCTGTTTTCGTCATTTGGACTTATATGAAAGCAAGGGTCAAATGTTTACCGATTATCTCGAATTTTGGCAAAAATTATGTATGCAAAAAATAAACATAAAATTCTCATTATCTTCAGATTTACGAGCGTTTTAGGGATTGTTATCTCATTTAGTGCGTTCTGACAGAAGAGTTTGTATAGGAGTCGTGGTCAAATGTGGACCAATTTCAACAAAATTTGGTACAGTGATTTATGTTTACATAAACAGTATTTGTTTCAAATTTCATGAAAAAATATTGATATTTGTGGCCAATATATCAATTCCGGGAAGTGGGACCTATAGGAGGTACCATAAATAATAGACCGATTTTGACGAATTTCAATAGCCATGGTCCCATTATCAAAAAACTGACCTGTGCCAAATTTCATCAAATTATCTTTAGAACTGCGACCTGTAGTTTGATTACAAGGTTTACATGGGGGTCCAGCCAGCCAGACGGACGGACATCGCTAAATCGACTCAGAAAATTATTCTAAGCCTATTGGTATACTAAGACAAATATTTCTATGTGTTACAAACATCAGCACAAACTTATAATACCCTTTCCACCTATGGCTGCGCCGAATCTTGTACACCCACCATCAAGTTGTACGGGAGTGCAGCTAATTCAAAATGCTGACCAAATGTGGTATTGTTGGTAATATATTTGGCCTAAATTCGGTTGCAGTGGTATAGTTACTACAGTTCAACATTTAAAAGTCTCTAAGTGGTTTCCCAAGTATTTACCTTGGACAAAATGCTGTTCCATAACCGAATATAGTTTTACATTAATAAGCTGTTTCGTTGTGCCATAAACATGTTGATAGCAACACGGCAGGTTCATAAATTTTGTTAGGAGTCCCTAATGTATCTACCGTGTATAAAGTCTGGACCTAACATTGATTGATAGCTATTTAATTTCGTAGATGCAATCTTAATATACTGAATGTACCTCCAAATCTTTCTGATTGTAGATATAAAAAAGGGGATGTTATATATATAAGAACTATAGCCAAATGTTGATCGATTGTTACAAAATTTTACACACTGGCTGGTAATAATATAAAGTTTATTTGTGCAAAATTTAGTGACCATAGCTGACATAGTTTATAATTTAATAGCTTTTAACTGGCATTTGTGGCATTTTAGTGGTTACGTGGAGCGGTTTTTATATGAAAGCTATGGTCAAAAAGGAACCGATTCCTATAAAATTTGACATACTGACTGAAAGTTGCAAAAAACTTCTCTGTTCTAAATTTAGTAGTCATAGATTTTACAATTTTATTGAATTTATCAGCATAAATGTGATTCCCGGGGCAGGGTTATATGGGAGCTCTAACTAAATGTGAACCGATTTTATCCATTTTCAGCACACAATTTCTATAACATAACGAAAATAATTTTGCTAAATTTTGTCTCTCTAGCTCATGTAGTTAAGGAACTATCGCGCTTATCTCTGACGGAAAGACGGACATAAACCTTATTTTCTTTTTGTATTTTTGTTTCCGTAAGTTTTTTATATGGGAGCTATGATCAACTAGTAACCGATTGTAACAAAATTTTGCACACTGGCTGGTATTCACATAAGACTTTCTTTTTTAAAATTTTATTGCTGTAACCCTTTTCGTTAAAGCGCTATCGCACTTTTATCTGACGGACAGACGGATATAAACCCCCTTTTCTTTTTGTATTTTTGTGTTTCCGTAAGTTTTTTATATGGTCAAATAGTGACCGATTGTGACAAAATTTTGCATACTTGTTGGCATTGACATAAGACCTCCTAGTGCTAAATGGTGGTTATATCTGTTATAGTTTTAGATTTATTGGCATTTAAGTGTATTTTAGGTGAAATTTTGGCTGTTTCCATAAGTTTTTTTTTATGGGAGCTATAATGTGAACCGACTTTGATAAAATTTAATATGCTGCCTAGGGCTTATGCAAACTTTTATATACCAAATTTTATCATCATAGCTATTATAGTTTGTTATTTATTAGCAAATAAGCGATTAGCGTAGGCGAGGTTATACGGGAGCTATGGTCAAATGTTAACCGATTATGCCCAATTTCAATACCGAAATTTTCTCAGAGATGAAGAATGTTTTTACTAAGTTTCAGTGAGCTCCTTTAGTTTAGGCGTTATCGTGATTTCAACAAACAGACTGACGAACAGACAGACTGACGAACAGACAGACAGAGAGACAGGCATACAGCAGGCAGACAGACAGACAGACAGACAGACAGACAGACAGACAGACAGACAGACGGACAGACGGACAGACGGACAGACAGACAGACAGACAGACAGACAGACAGACAGACAGACAGACAGACAGACAGACAGATAGACAGACAGACAGACAGACAGACAGACAGACAGACAGACAGACAGACAGACAGACAGACAGACAGACAGACAGACAGACAGACAGACAGACAGACAGGCAGACAGACAGACAGACAGACAGACAGACAGACAGACAGACAGACAGACAGACAGACAGACAGACAGACAGACAGACAGACAGACAGACAGACAGACAGACAAACAGACAAACAGACAAACAGACAGACAGACATCGCTCAATCGTCTTAGAATTTCACACGGATTCAGAATATTTATCGTTTTAGATTTTTAAGTCCATATTAAGGAAATTACAAACGAAATGACAATCTCAATGTACCCCCCATTCTTTTTGATGGTGGGTATAAAAATACAAAGGCAAATTACTAAGAATAAAATGCAAAGATATTTGTTTATGGCCATACTAAAAAATAATACGAATTTCCTGTAGCCATTTAAAAATATCTGCAAATGAGTAAGTAACGGTGTTGCTTGCCCAACACGCACCTGCCATTTGGGCTATAAGCTATTTCTTACGTTAGTTAACCAAAAAGTGCTTTTATAAATGCCAAAGCAATAAACCGGCATTCTCATAAAAATTTAAAGTTTTTTTTTATATTAGAATTTGTTTAAGTTCAAAATAAAATGAGTTTTGCAAGTTAGTTACTGTTTGTTTTGTTTTGTTTCTTAATCCATTTGGCTCAACTCAATAACTAAGTCAGCCAAGCACTCTGTCAGTCAGTCAGCTAGTGTTCAGCTGTTACGCCTTTAGGCTATTCACCTATTCAGACATTGAGTTATCAGAAAGTTGCAATTGCCAAGAAAGTGTTTTAGAACTAATACATATACACTTGCATATGTACATTTATTAATACATACATACCATATTTTTGACATACTGGGTAGAATTTACATACATATGCATGTATTGTTTAAAAATGTAAGTAAAGGATCTTCTATTAAATGTTTCCTAGCTTATGATTTGAGTAATACAAAAGACATAAATTCTTTCAATTATTTATTTCTATTGTAATTTTTAAATGCCATAGCATTCTCCATAGGCGGTAAGTCCTACAGCATTAACACACCGTCGATGTAAAAGAAATAAAATTGTACGTAACACAAAAAGCTTAAACAATGCCTCTAAAACATGTCTTGCAATTACAGTCTTGAATAATATAAAGCTATATCACTACTTTTCACCTCTTTTCACTTTATTACAAGACACTTTTTAAAGAAAATAACCTAATTCGTATATATGTATACCATTCAAGTGTAAATTTTAGGTTGTCTTTGTTGCAAGACCCTTTATAGATATGTTGTATGTAAAGGTATGTTATGTATGTTTATGTACAAAACTGCATAATGAAAAAAAACTTAAGTCTATAATCATACGCCCAGTTGATTTAAGAATTTATTTCATTTTATAATTGCAAATAACATTTTCTTTCTCCAAACTCACGGCAGCAAATCCAACTGTAACGCCTTCTGATTAAAGCCTTTGATTTTGATGATTATTTTCAAAAGCTTATAAAGAAAATGTAATTTGAAATTTCTGTGAATTATTTTTTTTATTGGTGTGGAGGATATTTTAAAATAATGTTTTTTTAAGTTGCCGTTAACTTGTATAACTGAAAACTATTTCAACGAAAAAATAAAGCCGAATAATATCTCTAATTTATGATTATAGTCGTAGATTATTTGTTCATGATTTCGGGTACGTCCAGGTGGGGTATCTTGTTAACATTGAGATTTGACAAAAAATTTCAAGATTTTTTCAAAAAATATACCCACTTTATATGCCTATAACTTTTGTAACGGTTATCAAATTTGTTAGAAACTAGACTCATATTTTAGTTTCTCTCCAGTTGTTCAATTAAAAAATGAAGTCATGCATTTGAGAACAAGGGAGGTTAGTTATAAAAAAATTTTACAATGAAAATTTTCTATACAAACTTTTTACATTGAAAATTTTCAATAGAAAATTGTTATATTAAAAATTTTTACATTGAAAATTTTCTATGGAAAATTTTTACAGAAAAAATTCTTTAGAAAATTCTAACATTGAAAATTTTCTATAGAACATTTTTACATTTAAAATTTCCTATAAAACATTTTTACACTGAAAGTTTCTTATAGAACACTTTTACAATAAAAATTTTCTATAGAAAATTTTATCATTGCAAATTTTCTTTAGAAAATTTATACATTGAAAATTTTCTATTAAAGTTTTACATTGAAAATTTTCTATAGAAAATTTTTACATAGAAAATTTTTCATAAAAAATTTTTAAATTGAAAATTCTCTACAAAAAATTTTTACATCAAAAATTGTCTACATAAAATTTTACCATTGCAAATTTTCTATAGAAAATTTTTTCATTACAAATTTTCTATAAAAAATTTTATCATTGCAAATTTTCTTCAAAAAGAATTTTTACACTAAAAATTTTCTATAGAAAATTTTTACATTGAAAGTTTTCTATAGAAAATGTTTATATTAAAAATTTTCCATACAAAATTTTATATTGAAAATTTCTATAGAAAATTGTTACATTGAAAATTTTTTATAGAAAATTTTTACATTGAAAATTTACTATAGAAAATTTTAACATTGAAATTTTCTATAGAAAATTTTTTATTGAAATTTTCTATAGAAAATTTTTACATTTTCTATAGAAAATTTCTATAGAAAATTTTTACATTGAAAATTTTCTATAGAAAATTTTTACATTGAAAATTTTCTGTAAAAAATTTTTGCATTGAAAATTTTCTATAAAAAATTTTTACATTGAAATTTTTCTAAAGAAAGTTTATACATTGAAAATTTTCTATAAAATTTTTATATTGAAAATTTTCTATAAAATTTTTATATTGAAAATTTTCTATAAAATTTCTATAATGAATATTTTCTATAAAATTTTTATATTGAAGATTTTCTATAGAAAATTTTTATATTGAAGATTTTCTATAGAAAATTTTTAAATTGAAAATTTTTACATTGAAAATTTTCTATAGAAATTTTTAAATTGAATAATTTTTCAGAAAATTTTTACATTGAAAATTTTCTATCGAAAATTTTTACATCTATAAAAAATTTTTACATCACAAATTGTCCACACAAAATTTTACCATTGCAAATTTTCTATAGAAAATTTTTATATTGGAAATTTTCTATTGAAAATTTGTCCATTAAAAATTTTCTATAAAATTTTTATACTGAAAATTGTTTATAGAAAATTTTTAAATTTAAAATTTTTTCATTGAAAATTTTCTATAGAAATTTTCAAATTGAAAAATTTTTTCAGAAAATTTTTACATTGAAAATTTTCCTCAAAAAAATTTTTACATTGAAAATTTTCTAAAGAAAATTTTTACATTAAAAAATTTCTATATAAAATTTTTACATTGGAAATTTTCTATAAAAAATTTTTAGATTAAAAATTTTCTACAAAAAATTTTTACAGTGAAAATTTTCAACAAAAAATTTTTACATTGAAAATTTTCAACAAAAAATGTTTACATTGAAAATTTTCTATAAAAAATGTTCCCTTGAAAATTTTCTAAAAAAAATTTTTCCTTTGCAAATTTTTTATATAAAAATATACATTGAAATTTTTTTAAGATATTAAAAATTTTCTAAAGACAAATTTACATTGAAAATTTTCTATAGAATATTTTTATATGGAAAATTTTAGGTAAAGAATTTTTACGTAACAAATTTTCTATAGAAAATTTTTACGTAACAAATTTTCTATAGAAAATTTTTACGTAACAAATTTTCTATAGAAAATTTTTACATTGAAAATTTTCAATAAAAAATTTTTAAATTGGAAATTTTCTTTAGAAAATATTTAGATTACAAATTTTCTATAAAGAATTTTTACATTGAAAATTTTCAATAAAAAATTATAAAAAATTTTAACATTGAAAATTTTCTATAGAACATTTTTAGATTAAAAATTTTCTATAAAAAATTTCTACATTTTTTACGTTGAAAATTTTCAACAAAAAAATTTTACATTGAAAATTTTCTATAAAAAATTTTTCCATTGAAAATTTACTATAGAATATGTTTCCTTTGCAAATTTCAATACAAATATTTACATATTTTTTTTTTTTTTTTTATTGACAAATTTACATTGAAAATATTTTATAGAATTTTATGTAAAGAATTTTTACGTAACAAATTTTGTATAGAAAATTTTGACATTGAAAATTTTCTATAGAAAATTTTGACATTAAAAATTTTCTATAGAAAATTTTGACATTGAAAATTTTCTATAGAATATTTTGACACTGAAAATTTTAAATAGAAAATTTGTACATTGAAAATTTTCTATAAAAAATTTTTACATTGAAAATTTTCTATAGAAAATTTTTACATTGAATATTTTTATAGAAAATTTTTACTTTGAAAATTTTCTATAGATAATTTTTCCATTGAAAATTTTTTATAGAAAATTTTCTATAATGAATGTTTCCATTAAAAACTTTCTACAGGAAATGTTTTCTTTGCAAATTTTCTATACAAAAATTTACATTGAAATTTTTTTAAGATATTAAAAATTGTCAACAGACAAATTTACATTGAACATTTGCTATAGAATATTTTTACATAGAAAATTTTATGTAAAAAAATTTTACGTGATAAATTTTCTTTAGAAAATTTTTACATTAGAAATATTTTATAAAGAAATTATAAGATTAAAAAAATTGTTAATTTTGTCTTTAAAAAATTTTTAAATTAAATTTTTTTTTTATGAAAAAATTAGAATAATTAGAGAATTTTTATATTGAACATTTTTACATTTAAAATTTCCCAAAGAACATTTTTGCATTGAAAGTCCTCTTAAGAAAGTTTTTACTTCGAATATTATTCAGAGACAAATTTTTACTTTTGCACTAAATATTTTATATGTAATCTCATATATAGAAAATTTTTGCAAACAAAATTTTCTTTATAAAATTTCTATATCGAAAATTTTTTAGAAAAAAGTTTTTTTTTAAACTTTTATATTTTCCTTATAATTTGAGATTTAGCCAAAATGAAAAAGACAATACTAGCCTAAAGGTAACCCCTTATGAAATCAAATGAAAAATATTCTCGTTGTTTCACATACAAAGTTCATGGTTCTTTGCAATAAAGTCGGCATGGGTCCATGGTCCTAGGTGGATCAACATATCAGCCCCGTCCACTCTGAACCACAATAACTGGTGACCATTTAATTGATTTCGGTATCAGTTCGCCACAGATTTTTGGTACATCGTCGAAACATGTAGTTTTAGCTCGGAAAATGTCTTATCCAGAATGATATACAGAAACTTTCTGACATCTATGGCAATCTAAGCTGAACCTTACTCTTATGTCTAGTCTTAGCTTAAGTTTAAGTTTTAGTAATATCTCTAGGTATAGCATTTATCATAAATACAATCACAATCTCTAGTCATAGTTCTAGTCTTACCTCTAGAATTACTAAGCTCTAATAATACCTCTAGTATTAGCTAAAGACATGTCTATATTCCTAATCTATTCAGAATCTAGTGGTGCATTAGACTACCATTTTCTAAAGTACAACAGACAGTTTCAAATCAAATATACTGTACACATATACATACATATATATAGTTTGTATAAGTGCAATATTTGCTAGTATACCCTTATATTTCTACTTTTTAGCAAAAAAATGTAAACAATTGGAAAACTGTGAAGCAGATTTTTTTTCAACTTCCACTTTTGGGAAATTTCGTTTTCAGTAAATAAATATTTCACACTTTGAACAACCATCGAAAATGCATTGAATTTTTGAAAAATTTGTTTGGTAGTCGCTTGAGTTTTTTTCTTCAGTTACTCGTAGTTTTGGTAAAGTTGGGGTATTGACGGCAAACAAATTTAGTGTGATTCCTGTAGTTTTTTTTTTTTTTTTTTGTCCAAAACTTTGTTGATAGTATTGTAGGTTACAGTACTTAAAACTCAAACATTGTTGCGAAATTACACTTTATACAGCAAAACTTGGTATTTTTTGTTGTATTTTCGGAAAACAGGTAAAAACATACAAATCATACATATAAACGAAGCCGGAAGAAGTTGTAAATAAATCGATTGTTGCTACAGAACTCTTGCATACACATGAACATTCGAACACATATCAATTGTTTGAAAAAAAGTTTCAATTTAAGGGTTTTGTTAAAAATTTTAACTTAACTTAAAATTTTTCTATAAATTTCAAAACTTTCAATGTTATAGAAAATATTGATTAATTTTTGTTTAAGTTGTGTTGAGTTTTTGCTCCAAGGGGTGAAGTGTTAAAGTTTTAATGTAGAGAATTTCCCATTAGCTCATAAAATAAATATTTTTGCTTTTTAGACTGGAAAATATGTTAGACCTGCATGCAACTGGCTTCGGTAATGGAAGGAGCAACAATTGTTCCCATTAATTGCAGCAGCGTTTATTTATGATGCTTTTAATTCATTATAGAAATTTTTAAATAAATTTCTTAATTGCAGGGGGTCTCTGTGAAAATGGGTTGAAGAAATGAACAGGTAAAAGCTATGACCCACTTAAGATTTATGGACTGGAAAATAATTTAAAAAAAAATATTCCTGACAAGTACTAAACTGAAAGTCTTATTGAATATAAACTTCCAGTTCCCACATTAAATTAAAGTGAAGAAATTAAATTATTTTAATATTTTACTATGTTTTTGTCTCTCTTGTAACTCTGGATTATCAGTAAGCCCCTGGCTGACCTTAGCCACCTCCAATATCCACTGACTAACTGTATAAACAAAGTTTAAAACTGTTAAGCTCTACAACTTTTTTGCCCTAACTAACCTTTAACCCTTTCGCCAAATTATCTTCTACCCAGAACGTTCTCCCATTTTTTTTACATATTGCATGTTTAAACATGCCATCAACATTTACCCTTTAACGTATTTGTACATAGTTTATGATAAAAATCATTTAAAATAAATTTTACTGACAACATTTCGAAATAATAATAAATCATTTACAGCAACCAGCTGAAGTGAAAATGGGGAGAAAAAAAATAACTAAAAATAACGATTATGGGTTAATCCAGAAAATTTTCAATGTAAAAATTCTCTATAGAAAATTTTCATTACAATTTTTATAGTGAAAATTTTAAAAAGAAAATTTTTTTCAATCTAAAATTTCTTATAGAAAACTTTCAATGTAAACAAAAATTTTCAATGTAAATTTGTCTATAGAAAATTGTCAATGTCAAAATTTTCTATAGCAAATTTTTAAATGCAAAATTGTTCTACAAAAAAATTTTTTAAGTGAAATTGTTACATAGAAAATTCTAATTTTAAAATTTTTTCTTAATAAAATTATTTTAGAAAATTTTAAAATAAAAAATTTTTGTGTAAAAAATGTTCAACATAAAATTTTTCTGTTGAAAATTATCAAACTATTACGTAACATACATTATTCTAAAAAAAATTGTAAAGTTAAACTTTTTCTACAGAAAATTTTCAACGCAAACATTTTCTTTAGAAAATTTTCAATGTAAAATTTTTTAATAAAAAGTTGTCAATATAAAATTTTTCCATAGAAAATTTTTAATGTAAAATTTTCCATAGAAAATTTCTAATATAAAATTTTTGTATCGAAAATGTTCAATGTAAAAATTTTGTATCGAAAATTTTCAATGCAAAAATTTTCTACGGAAAATTTTCAATGTAAAAATGTATTTACAAAAAAATTCATATAAAAATTTTCTATAAAAAAATTTTCAATGTAAAAATTTTCTTAAAATATTTTCAATGTAAAATTTTTGTATGGAAAAATTTCAATGAAAAAATTTAAATTATAAAATCTTTAATGTAAGATGTTTCTATAAAAAATTTTCAATGTAAAATTTTTCTATAGAAAATTTTCAATGTAAAATTTTTCTATAGAAAATTTTCAATGTAAAATTTTTTTTATAAAAAATTTCCCATGTAAAATTTTTCTATAGAAAATATTCAATGTAAAAGCATCTAGTAAAATTTTTATTGAAAATTTTTGAATTTAAATTTTTAATGTAAAATTTTTCTAGAGAAAACTTTTTATGTAAAATTGTTCTACAAAAAATTTATTAGGTTAAATGAAAATTGAACTTTTAGAAATCTTTCATAAAAAATTTTCAATGTAAAAGCTTTCTTAGAAAATTTTTAATGTAAAACTTTTCTATAAAAAATTTTTAACGAAAAACTTCATTTTGAAAAACTTTTTCTATAAAAAATTTTCAAAGTAAAAATTTTTTATGGAAAATTTTCATAGCCAAAATTTTCTATAGAAACTTTTCAATGTAAAAATTTTCTATAGAAAATTTTTAATATAAAATTTTCTTTAGAAAACTTTAAATTTAAAAAATTTTTGTAGATAATTTACAATGTAAAAATTTTCTATAGAAAATTTTTAATTTAAAAATTTCTATAGAATATTTTCAATGTAAAAATTTCTTTAGAAAATTTTCAATGTAAAAATTTTCTATAGAAAATTTTTGATGTAAAACTTTCCTATAGAAAATTTTAAATATAAAATTTTTCTATAAAAAATTTTCTATTCAAAAATTTTCTATAGAAAATTCTTAATTAAAAAAAAATCTATAGAAAATTTTCAATGTGAAAATTTTCAGTAGAAAATTTTCAATGCAAAATTTTTCTACGGAAAATTTTTAATGTAAAAATTTTTTATAGAAAATTTTCAATGTAAAAATTTTCTATAGAAAATTTTCAATGTAAAATTTCCTATGGAAAAGTTTTAATGTTAAAATTTTTCTACAGAAAAGTTTTGATGTAAAAATTTCGAATAGAAAATTTTCAAAGCACAAGAAATTTAAAAAATTTCTATAAAATATTTTTAATGTTAAATTTTTCTTTAAAAAATTTTCAATGTAAAAATTTTCTATAGAAAATGTTTAATTTAAAAAATCTCTAAAGAAAATTTCCGAAGTAAAAATTTATTTTCACTTAAAAAATTTCTATAGAAAATTTTTAACTTAAAAAATTTCTATAGAAAATTTTTAATTTAAAAAATTTCTAAAAAAAATTTGCAATGTAAAAATTTTCTATAGAAAATTTTCAATGTAAAAATTTTCTATAGAAAATTTTCAATGTAAAAATTTTCTATGAAAAATTTTCTATAGAAAATTTTCAATGTAAAAATTTTCTGTAGAAAATTTTCAATGTAAAAATTTTCTATAGAAAATTTTCAATGTAAAAACTTCTATAGAAAATTTTCAATGTAAAAATTTTCTAAAGAAAATTTTCAATGTAAAAATTTTCAATAGAAAATTTTCAATATAAAAACTTCTATAGAAAATTTTTAATGTAAAAATTTGCTAAAGAAAATTTTCAGTGTCAAAATTTTCTATAGGAAATTTTCGAGCTAAAGTTTTATTATAGAAAATTTTCAATGCAAAATTTTTTTATAGAAAATTTTTAATACAAGATTTTCCTATAGAAAATTTGTGAATGTAAAATTTTTTTAAAGAAAATTTTCAATGTAAAATTCTTCTAAAAAAAATTTGAATGTAAAATTTTCAGTATAAAAATGTTTTTAAGAGAATTTTTAATATAAGATTTTTTAATAGAAACGAAAATTTTCATTGCAAAATTTTTCTATAAAAAATTGTTCATCTAAAATTTTCTACTGAAAATTTTTAATAGAAAATTTCTCTATAGAAAATTTTCAATGTAAAATTTTTCTAGAGAAAATTTTATTTATACAAATTTTATGATTTTTAAATTAGATTAATAATTTTTTAGGAAATACTGAAAAAAAAGAAATTATGTGACACTTAGCAGTGTGGAATGCTGCATTTTTTTATGATATGAACCTGAGACCGGATTCGAACCCACAACCTCTTACATAAAAATAAAATTCATTTCTTTCAACGAAAATTTTTAATATAAAATTTTTCTACACAAAATTTTTAAATGCAAAATTGTTCTAAACAAAATTTTTTTATGAAAAAATGCTTTTTAACATGGATTTACTCATACATATAAAGTATTCCTTGTCATATCCTGATGACTATTTAAAATGATTTTCAAATTTTTGCATAAAGATGGGTTGCATATGGGTTTGAGATACTGTTTACTCTAATGAGTTTTGTTCCTGGCGCTATTTCTATTATTAGTTGTGTATACAAAACTATTCCAGCAACAATGATGGAAACAACATTAAAAACAAACGATAATGAATTCAGAACAAATATAGTAACACATTTATCCTCCCTCACGAATGTTGGAAGTTGGAAATAGAAATGTTGCAATGCGCAAAACAATAAAAACTGGCCAACTTTTAGTTCAACAACTTAACGATTTTTTAAGGGTAAAACCGATTATAGGATGAGCATTTGTTGAGCAAATGGTTAGAACGAGTTTCTTTAAGGGCCTGTCGAAGGAATAAGAAATCTTAAGTTTTCAATTTCGGTTTTCTATGAGTATTATTACAAACAACTTCAAAGCTGTTTTTAATCATTTTAACTACTTGTTACAAATCACATTTCCAACTTAATCTACCATCTTTATGGTGTTAATTTCACATACATGTTTTAACATTTAAAACTGATTATAATTTTATATAGAGTTTATTTTAGTAAATATTAGACATGGCAATAAAATGAAAAACGACTAACCATAATGATAAGCGGCCTGACATGAAAATGCATTAAACACTTGTTTCAAAACTATTCGCGTGTTTTCATTGTTTAGTTCTCATACACAGTTACGCCCCCACTCTTGGCTAAAGGGGACCCCACTTTAACTGCGATCGAAGTTCTTTCAACTGAACTCATTTGTAGAATGATTTAATATGGGATGTTCAAGTAAACGAGTATGAGAAATAGTTAAAACAGGAACAATAATGGTAGCAATAACAGCAGCAACAACAATAACAAAAATGTGCAACTACAACTACAATAATATACAAAACATTTGAGAAAAATGTATTACATTTCCAGAGGCTTTATTTCCGTGCTCAACCATAATACCATACTAATACATGAACCCATGAATATCCGGTAGCATCTGACATCACTAGCGTATTCAAGCGCTTATATAGACATTATCATGCCCCACAGTTTTACAGGCTAGAAAATTTATCGATATAGACATTTTTTAAAGAAAATTAATAAATTTTGAAAATTAAAAATTTTTTTTGAGAATTTTTTTCTATTCAAAAAATTTTATAAAATATTTTTGAAAACAAAAATTATTCGCACTTGATCCGAGTCTATTGCATGTGTCTATTAATGGAATAGACAATTTATTGATACAAGACATTAAAAAGTTTGTGATGACAACCAATTCCTAAACGCGTTTCGATGGTTAGTTATCCATCATCTTCAGGAGGAGTATCCTTTAGACAGATCGAAAACCTCGCACTATTACCTATTTTATACATATAATCATTACGAATTATGTTTGTAAATCAAAGGTAAAAGCTCATATTATGGACTGAATAAAAGTAGAAACAAATATTTTTCAGTTTCATGTTACTTCACTTCCCACATTCTTGCTACAGCCATTGGCTACATAACTGATTTTTCTGTATAAAAAACTTTATAGAAAATTTTTCAAAGTAAAAGTTTTATAGAAAATTTTTTAATTTAAAAATTTTTCGGTTAAAAAAATTTTATGGAAAATGTTGTGGTATAAAAAATTTTATGAAAATTTTTCGGTTTAAAAGTTTTATAGAAAAATTTTCGGTTTAAAAATTTTATAGAAAATTTTTTTATTTTAAAAATTGATGAGAAAATTTTTCATAAAAAAGTTTTACTGTAGTGCATTGCACTAAGATCCCAATTTATTGCAATTTTTTATTACTGTAATAAATAGTTTTTTCAAAAAAACAAAAAAATGTTGGTGGGGAAACCTTTCCTCGAAGCGTTTCGATGCCATCTTCTCATTTTAAAGAAAATTTTTGGTTTAAAATTTTTCTGTTTAAAAAATTTTATAGAAAATTTTCCGGTTTAAGAAATTTTATAGAAGATTTTTCAGTTTAAAATTTTATTGAAAAAATTTCGTTTTAAAAATTTTATAGAAATTTTTTGTTTAAAAAATTTTATAAAAAATTTTTCGGTTTAAAAAATTTTATAGAAAAATTTTCGGTTTAAAAAATTGTTAAGAAAACTTTCCTTTTAAAAAATTTTCCGATTTAAAAAATTTAGAAAATTTTCCTATTAAAAATTTTTTTATAGAAAATTTTTCCGATTTAAAGAATTTTATAGAAAATTTTTTGTTTAAAAATTTTATTAAAAAAATTTTGGTTTAAAAATTTTATAGAAAATTTTTCGGTTTAAAAAATTTTGTAGAAAATTTTTCGGTTTAAAAAATTTTATAGAAAAATTTTCGGTTTCAAAAATTGTATAGAAAATTTTCCTACTAAAAAATGTTTGTAGAAAATTTTCCGATTTAAAAAATTTTACAGAAAATTTTTCGGTTTAAAAATTCTATAGAAAATTTTCCTACTAAAAAATTTTATAGAAAATTTTCAGATTTAAAAAATTTTATAGAAAATTTTTTGTTTAACATTTTATTGAAAAAATTTCGGTTTAAAGAATTCTACAGAAAATTTTAGGGCTTAAAAATTTTATAAAAAATTTTTCGGCTTAAAAATTGTATAAAAATTTTTTTTGCTTAAAAAATTTTACAGGTTTAAAAAATTTTATAGAAAATTTTTTGGTTTAAAAAATTTTATAGAAAAATTTTCGGTTTAATAAATTGTATAGAAAATTTTCCTATTAAAAAATTTTTATAGAAAATTCTGCGACTTGAAATATTTTATAGAAAGTTTTTTATTTAAAAATGTTATTGAAAAAATTTCGGTTTAAAAATTTTATAGAAAATTTTTCGGTTTAAAAAATTTTATAGAAAAATTTTCGGTTTAAAAAATTATATAGAAAATTTTTTGTTTAAAATTTTATTGAAAAAATTTCGGTTTAAAAATTCTATAGAAAATATTTGGGCTTAAAAATTTTATAGAAAATTTTTCGGCTTAAAAATTGTATAAAAAATTTGTTGGTTTAAAAAATTTAACTGGTTTATAAAATTTTATAGAAAATTTTTTGGTTTAAAAATTGTATAAAAAAATTTTCGCTTAAAACTTTTACTTTTACACAAAATTTGTTGGTTTAAAAAATTTTATATAAAATTTTCGGTTTAAAACATTTTGTAGAAAATTTTTTGATTTAAAAAATTTTATAGAAAATTTTTTGTTTAAAAAAATTGTACAGAAAATTTTTTGGTCTAAAATATTTTATAGAAAATTTTCGGTTTAAAAGATTTTATAGAAAATTTTCGGTTTAAAAGATTTTAAAGAAAATTTTTTTAATTAAAAAATTTAATAAAAAATTTTTTGATCTAAAAAATTTTATAGGAAGTTTTTACAGAAAATTTTTGATAAAAAAAATTTTATAGAAAATAGAAAATTTTTCAGTTAAAAATAAAATTATAAAAAAAATTGTGTACAAAAATTTAAGTTTAAAAATTATTATAGGAAACTTTTCGGTTTAGAATTTTTTTTTTAAATAATAAAACAGATTTCGGCATAAAAATCCTATAGAAAATTTTTCGGCGTCAAAATTGATTAAGATTTTTTTTTGGTTCAAAAAAGAAAATTTTTGGTTATAAAATTTGAAAAAAAAAAATTACATAAAAATTTCAAAATTTATTTCAAAATTATTTATTGATAAAATTTTGTAATAAAATTTTACTTAAATATTTTAAGATATTTATAGAAAATTCTGCAATTTAACAGAGTAGTTTCAAAAGAAAAATTAACGTAAATTTTTTATAAAAAAAATTATAGGAAATTTTTCGAATTGAAATTTATATAAAAAATTTTACGATTTAAAATTTTTTCAAAAATTTTTAGCAAAACTTTTATTTTTTATAGAAAATTTTTATACAAAATACTAAGAGCCTAAATGTTTATAGAACTTTTTTTAATGTAAATTTGTCGAAGAAAAATTGACGCAGTAAAATTTTTAAAGAAAATTTTTCAAATAAAAATTCTTGGTAAAAAAAAATTTTTCAAAGCAAAATTTTTATAAAAAAAATTTTAAAGTCAATTTTAAAGTTTTGATAGAAAATTTTCGAATCGAAATTTTTCTGGAAAAATTTTTAATCGAAATTTTTTAAATTTTAAAGAAAAATTTTAAATTAAAAAAAAAATAATAGAAAATTTTCCAAAACAATTTTTTTGGAAATTTTTTAGGAATCTTATAAAAATTTAAATCTTAAAATTACTAAGTCTACTTTTAGACTAGTCAAATTTGGCATATCAGGTCTTGAATTTGTATGAGAAAAAACTGACAGAATTAAAATTGTGATTGACAATACTATCAAGTTTACGAAAATTTTGAAAATTTGAGAAAAATAAAATGAAAACTGATAAAGAAAATTTTTGTGTGTGAACTTGAATGCAGGTTCAAAAGAAATTTAAAGAAAAACTAATCAAGTAAACCTGATTCGTATAAACAAAGTAACATTTTTGTGGAATTTTTTTTGTTTGTAAAATATTTAAAGAAAATTTTTTTTTTAATTAAATGTTTATGCAAAAAATTTCAAAGTAAAGTTTAAATATAAAAAACCTTTAAATTTATATAGAAAAAATTCCAATTAAAATTTTTATATAAAATTTTCTGATTTAAAATTTTTTTAAAAATTGTAAAGAAATTTTCTAAATTAAAATTTGTAAAGAAATTTTTCCAAATTAAAATTTGTAAAATAATAGAAAAAGGAATACTTTTTTATATAAAATTTTTCGAATAATATTTTGCAATATTTTCGATGAAAGTTTTTTTAGGATAGACATGCGTTAATAAAACAAGCAACTAATAACAAAACAACCAGATAAATACCTACTTAAAGAGAATTTGGATACCTGCAAATTTTTGAACACATTTTCTCTATAAGACTTAAACCATATTGGGGCATTAATTTTTGGGTACCTTAAAACTTATGGGGGATTTCGTAAACAGATATCTACTTAAAAGTGACTGTATAAGGTCAATTCATAAACTCTACACTAAGATCATTATCAGCTACATCTAATATATAATATCAGCTAAATCTAAATACACAAATACCCAAATAAATTGAATTTAAGAATTTTTAAAAACGAATCCATTTTTTCCCCCTCAAAAAAAATTATAACAAAAATTTTAGACTTTATGACTGTCCTCTTTAAGAATTCCCATTTTTTCTGTTATTTATATATTAAGTATTTTATTTACCATTTAACATTTTCTTGGTTATTTAAGATTATTTTGTATGGATGTGTTAATACTATTTGCTGTTTTCGCTTGTGCCCCATAAAAATATCATCCAAAATTTATACAAATGAAACGTGCACTTTTTGTGGAAATGTTGCATTTTCATTTATGTTTATTTCAAATTTAAGCACGACCATCGGTGATGGGTCTCCCACTATCTCCCATATGCATCACGTCTATTGTATTCGATTAACGTAAATAAAAATGGAAATTGAAAGTGGTCATTTTATTACACGAATATTAAGTGAATATTATTGAATTTTTGGGGACAAATTTGGAATAAGAAATTATTAAAATTTTAACTATTTAAAAATTTTAAATAAATCAAATTTAAACAAATTTTGTTGCTATTTATTTTGGCCAAAAATTTCTTATAGGAAAAAACTTAAAACTTTTCTTTTAATCAAAATTTTACTAAATACAAATTTTGAACAAAATTTTACTAAAGACAAAATTTGATCTAAATTTCGCTAAAGACAAATTTTAATAAAAATTTTTCCAAAGACAAATTTTGACAAAAAGTTTACTAAAAACAAATTTTGATCAACATTTTAGTAGAGTAAAAATTTTGATATAAATTTAACTAAAGACAAATTTTGACAAAAATTTTACTAAAAAAAATTTTGATCAAAATTTTACAAAAAACAAATTTTGATCAAAATTTTATTAAACACTAATTGAAATCAAAATCTTACTTTGATCAAAATTTTACAAAAGACAAAGTTTTATCAAAATTTTACTAACTACAAATTTGGATTAAAATTTTACCAAAGACAAATTTTAACCAAAATTTTGCTGAAGACAAATTTTGATCAAAATTTTACTAAAGACAAATTTTGATCAAAATTTTAGTTTAGAAAAAAAAATTTGATCAAAATTTTACTAAATGCTAATTCTTATCAATATTTAACCAAAGGCAAATTTTAATCAAACCTTTACAATAGACAAATTTTTATCAAAATGTTACTTAAGACAACTTTTGATCAAAATTTTTATAAAGAAGGATTTTGTCCAAAATTTTGCTAAAGGTAAATTTTGATCAAAATTTTACCTAAGACAAATTTTGGTCAAACTTTTATTAACAATAAATTTTTGACTAAAATTTTACTAAAGACAAATTTTGATCAAAATTTTACTTAAGACAAGTTTTGATCAAAATTTTACTAAAGAAAGATTTTGATCAAAATTTTACTGAAGAAAAATTTTGATCAAAATTTTTCTAAAGAAAAATTTTGATCAAAATTTTACTAAAGAAAAATTTTGATCAAAATTTTACTAAAGAAAAATTTTGATCAAAATTTTACTAAAGAAAAATTTTGATCAAAATTTTACTAAAGAAAAATTTTGATCAAAATTTTACTAAAGAAAAATTTTGATCAAAATTTTACTAAAGAAAAATTTTGATCAAAATTTTACTAAAGAAAAATTTTGATCAAAATTTTACTAATGAAAAATTTTGATCAAAATTTTACTAATGAAAAATTTTGATCAAAATTTTACTAAAGAAAAATTTTGATCAAAATTTTACTAAAGAAAAATTTTGATCAAAATTTTACTAAAGAAAAATTTTGATCAAAATTTTACTAAAGAAAAATTTTGATCAAAATTTTACTAAAGAAAAATTTTGATCAAAATTTTACTAAAGAAAAATTTTGATCAAAATTTTACTAAAGAAAAATTTTGGTCAAAATTTTACTAAAGAAAAATTTTGATCAAAATTTTACTAAAGAAAAATTTTGATCAAACTTTTACTAAAGAATAATTTTGATCAAAATTTTACTAGAGACAAATTTTGATCAAAATTTTACTAAAGACAAATTTTGATCAAAATTCTACTAAAGATAAATTTTGATAAACACTTTAATAAAGACAAACATGGACTCATTCCCTTTATCCACTGAACGACTCAAATGTTGATCAAAATTTACTAGAGACAAATTTTGATCAAAATTTTACAATCTTTGATTAAAATATTACTAAAGACTTTACTAAAATTTTTTTTAAAGACAATTTAGATCAAAATTTTACTTAAGACATATTTTGGTGAATTTTGACATATTTTGGTGAATTTGGTGAATTTTGACTAAAGACAAACTTTGACCAAAATTTGATCAAAATTGTACTAAATACACATTTTGAGCAAAATTTTACTTAAGAAAAATTTTGATCGAAATTTTACTTGAGACAAATTTTGATCAAAAGTTTACTAAAAACAAATTTTGCTGAAAATTTTACAAAAGACAAATTTTGGTAAAAATTTTACAAAACACAAATTTTGATCACAATTTTACCAAAGACAAATTTTGATTAAAATTTTACTAGAGACAAATTTTGGTCAAAATTTTACTGAAGTCAAATTTTGATCAAAATTTTACAAAAGATAAATTTTGATCAAAATTTTACCAAAGACAAATTTTGATCAAAATTTTATTAAAGACAAATTTTGATCAAAATTTTACTAAAGACAAATTTTGATCAAAATTTTACTAAAGACAAATTTTGATCAAAATTTTACTAAAGACAAATTTTGATCAAAATTTTACTAAAGACAAATTTTGATCAAAATTTTACTAAAGACAAATTTTGATCAAAATTTTACTAAAGACAAATTTTGATCAAAATTTTACTAAAGACAAATTTTGATCAAAATTTTACTAAAGACAAATTTTGATCAAAATTTTACTAAAGACAAATTTTGATCAAAATTTTACTAAAGACAAGTTTTGATCAAAATTTTACTAAAGACAAATTTTGATCAAAATTTTACTAAAGACAAATTTTGATCAAAATTTTACAAAAGACAAATTTTGATCAAAATTTTACTAAAGACAAATTTTGATCAAAATTTTACTAAAGACAAATTTTGATTAAAATTTTACTAGAGACAAATTTTGGTCAAAATTTTCCTGAAGTCAAATTTTGATCAAAATTTTATTAAAGACAAATTTTGATCAAAATTTTACTAAAGACAAATTTTGATCAAAATTTTACTAAAGACAAATTTTTATCAAAATTTTACTAAAGACAAATTTTGATCAAAATTTTACTAAAGACAAATTTTTATCAAAATATTACTCAAGACACATTGAATATTAAAATAAATCAAAATATTTTCAAATAAATAAATTAAGCAAATTCCATAAAAACTCACATCCGCAATTTCTAGGAATATAAAATATATAAATAAGTGAAATACTTGTATTTAAATAAATAAAACTTGATTTCCTTCATAGCTGGTGTTTCATAAATTCATTCAAACGTTAAGTTTTACTCATTCAGCCATTTAACGTAAATACATATTTCACTGGAAATGTGAATGAGAGTGTATTGAAATCACATTTACTAATGGAAAGGAAAAAATTGAAACCAGATGTGTATCACCCTCTGTCCAGAAATATTTACCACTACTTATGCTTACATGATGTGTTCACATCAAATAGTTTTTCGATTGACTTTAATGCAATTTCACTTGCAGGCCGTAGCTGCTGCAACCACTCAAATGTCTACATTAACTGTTGTCCTCCTTACTTACCAAACAGAGCAGGAACGAGCATGCACGAATATGCAGAGCTGCTAGCTGCTAAAGTTAAGTTAAAATTAAATGCACTAATAACGGGCAAACGTACAAATATTTTCCCTGGCAATTAAAGTTTTGTTGTGAAAACTGTATTCTTTCATTTTTTTCCAAAAAGAAAAAAAAAAGAAAATTTTCCAATAGAGGTCAACATGGGGTAATAATTTTAACTCATCCCCCGCTCTCAAAGTCTCATGTGGATGAAACATGTTACTACTATTTGTTGATGGCTTTGAATATATCTTTCTGATGTCTTTCTGTCTGTCTGTCTTTTTGTATGTGTAAGTGTTTTGGACATTCAGTTGAAACAACTGATATGTTGTTGTAGTTGTTGTGTAGCAGCAGTCAGTGATGCTTCACTGAAACTTGAATTATTTTTTGGGGATGTCATTCTTAATGTGCATCTGTGGCTGGTTACTTTCTTTTCATACTGTTTTGGCTTTAGCCACAGCTACTGATGACGTTGTTGCTAGGTCATAGTGTTACTGTTGCTTTGTTGTTGTTGGTTTTCAGATATTTGTGTCCTTTGGCACCAGCTGCATACAATTTTCTCAATGTCAACATTACTTACGTTTTACTTATACTTCAACACACACAAACACCCGCAAATGGGGCACAGAAGATTTAACTTGTCTTTGGTAAAATTTTGATCAAAATATTTGTTAGTTAAATTTTGATCAAAATATTTGTTAGTAAAATTTTGATCAAAATTTGCCTTTAGTAAAATTTTGATCAAAATTTGTCTTTAGTAAAATTTTGCTTAAAATTTGTCTTTAATAATATTTTAATAAAAATTTGTCTTCAGTAAAACTTTGAACAAAATTTATCTTTAGTAAAATTTTGAACAAAATTTGTTTTCAGTAAAATTTTGAATCAAATTTATCTTTAGTAAAATTTTAATCAAAATTCTTCTTTAGTAAATTTCTGATCAACATTTTTCTTTAGCAAAATTTTGATCATAATTTATCTGTAATAAAATTTTGACCAAAATTTTTCTTTAGTAAAATTTTTATCAAAATTTTTCTTTAGTAAAATTTTGATCAAAATTTACCTTGAGTAAAACTTTGATCAAAATTTGTCATTAGTAAAATTTTTATCAAAATTTGTCTTTACTAAAATTTTGATCAAAATTTGTTTTTAGTTAAATTTTGATCAAAATTTGTCTTCAGTAAAATTTTGATCAAAATTTGTCATTAGTAAATTTTGATCAAAATTTGTCGTTAGTAAAATTTTTAATCAAAATTTGTCTTTAATAAAATGGTGATCAAAATTTGTCATTAGTAAAATTTTGATCAAAATTTTTCTTTAGTAAAATTTTGATCAAAATTTGTCTTTAGTTAAATTTTGATCAAAATCTGTCTTTAGTTAAATTTTGATCAAAATTTGTCTTTAGTTAAATTTTGATCAAAATTTGTCTTTAGTAAAATTTTGATTAAAATTTTTCTTTAGTAAAGTTTTGATTAAAATTTTTCTTTAGCAAAATTTTGATCAAAAATTTTCTTTAGTAAAATTTTGATCAAAAATTTTCTTTAGTAAAATTTTGATCAAAAATTTTCTTCAGTAAAATTTTGATCAAAAATTTTCTTTAGTAAAATTTTGATAAAAATTTTTCTTTAGTAAAATTTTGATCAAAATTTTTCTTTAGTAAAATTTTGATCAAAATTTTTCTAAAGACAATTTTTGATAAAAATTTTATTAAAGACAAATTTTTATCAAAGTTTAACTAAAGACAAATCTTGATCAACATTTTACTAAATACAAATTTTAACCACAATTTTACTTACAACAAATTTTGATCTAAATGTCACTAAAAATAAATCTTGATAAAAAATATTCTTTACTAAAATTTTAATTAGAATTTTTTATTAGAAAAATTTTGATCAAATTTTTATTAAGTAAAATTTTGACCAAATTTGTCTTTAATAAGATTTTGATAAAAATTTATCGTTACATAAATTTTATCAAAATTTGTGCTTTGTAAATTTTTGATTAAAATTTTTTTTAGTAAAATTTTGACCAAAATTAGTCTTTAGTAAAATTTTGATCAAAATTTGTCTTGAGTAAAATTTTTTATATAATAAAATGTTGATCAAAATTTATGTTTAGTGAAATTTCGATCAAAATTTTTCTTTAGTAAAATGATGATCAAAATTTGCCTTTGGTAAAATTTCTATCAAAATTGTTCTTAAGTAAAATTTTGATCAAAAGTTTTGTTTAGTAGACCAAATTTTGTCTTTAGTATAATTTTGATCAAAATTTGTCTTTATTAAAACTTTTAACAAAATTTGTCTTTTGCAAAATTTTGCTTAAAGTTTGTCCTTAGTAAAATTTTGTTCAATATTTGTCTTTGGTAAAATTTTAGCTTTTTTTACCTTAGTAGTCTTGGCTTATGACCACTGTTTTCACGATTTAACGCATGAAGCCATTCACATAAATTTGCATGTTGACTGATGTGTGTGTGTGTGGCTGTGTAAAATATTGTATGTGTGTGGGTGTTTTAATGTTATCATTGTCGTCATCATTGCTGTCGCTTGAACTGTCAATTTCTGCTAGTTTTTACATTCATTTCCTCCCAGTTTTCTTCCAAATACTTTTCTCAGTCTGGTCTTAGGTCTTCTTTTCCGCTTTTTTATTATTTTTTTGATTCTTACTTTTTACAAACTTAATTTTATATTCATTTTTATGTGATTTCATTAGTGAAGCTTTTGCACCCAATCATTTTTATTATACACAATATGTAAAGATGTATGTGTAAAGGTAAATAATCTATGTATGAGTAAATGTGGACATGAGTGTCTATGAGGTGAACTTTAGCGTTAATGAATTGAAATTTTAAATTGCCTGAGTAATGTTTGGCAACATGCAAAGGGTTGGCATTTAAAAACAACTCCAAAAAAAAAACCAAAAAACACATACACATATACAGTGACAACAAACAAACAGAAAAAAGGTTTGGTATAACTTTTTACTTCCTCTTTTTTGTCATGTTTTCCCCCCTTTCCTACAATATTATGGTAGAAAAACTAAAATAAATTAATGGAATTTTAGGGCTTTAATTAAAAAAGAGCGAAATATATTTTTGTGGATTCTATTTGAATGTGTATAGAAAAACAATTTGAATATGGCTATTTATTTTGGTTTTTAGTAAATTTTAATTAAAAATATTTCATATATTTTATTTTGATATAAAACTTTAGGTCACCACAAAACTTTACGACTTGTGGGACTTACGAAGTTCTTTAGAGTAAATTTGTATTAGTTGTAGATAAGGATTTGAGGCCCTATGATCCACTGGGATTCAAGGAAAACAGAAGAAGAAGGATTTGCTGTTAATTGAATTCTTAAAGATTTACGGATTTCTCGAAAATTTGAAAGTGTTTAATTACAAGAAAGACCAAATAATAAATTTTAGATTTTTATATTTAAAATTAGTAACTATTTAAAAATTACAGACTTTACGGTCGTCGATCGATGAGCAATCCAAATTTTTATTTTATAACATTTTCCTGTGGCATTATATTACAGCCACCCTGTACAACCATTTGTGCTTATGTGAGATAGGATATAAGAATCAACTTTAAACTTTTATTTATAATGGAATTTAAATGGTTTACTTTGCTTATATACAATAAATTTACTACTGACCTCTTTGTCTACTAATATTTTAAAAACCATAATTCAATCTTTTTTATTTCCTTAATGGCCTTCTAAGGCAAGAAAATGCAAGACATAAATTTAATTCTATCAAAAACGAAATACGGAACCATATCAATAAAATGAAATACAAATATTTAAACATACTCACACACACACACATACACTCTCTAGCTTATCCTCAAATATTCTCAAATACACATTAAAACAAATAACAAACACTATCATAACTAACGTGTCTTAAGGTAATTCCTCATTTAAATCACCTTTGCGTGCTTAAACTAACACCAAACGACAACAATGAACAACCAAATACGGCAGCAAACAACATCGACACCAACACCAACATCACTAATACTAACACCATCAATGCCGCTTCCATTTGCCACTGGCACCAACATCAATACAAACATCATCATCATCATCTGTCTGTCTGTCAGTTGAAAAGGAACCAAGAAAACAAGAAACTATTGTGGCAACAACAATTTAAGTTTTATAACCGGGAAAAGGAAAGAAAAGTTAAGAAAATTTGTAGTTAAGTATTTAGTATAAATAGACGAACAAACAAAAAAAAATCCAAAAAGAAAAAAACTCAATGACTAAAGTTTCTTTAAATTTCTATGGTCTTTATGGTGTTTTGTTGTTTGAATTTATTCCTTTCTTTTTTTAGTTCAAACTACAAATTAATCAATAGCTTAAATTAAGCAGTTTCTTTCTCTATGAGGAAGCGCAAAGGAACCCTTTTTGTAGTAATTTATTCATTAGTGATAGGGTATTAGTTAATGGAAACTTTAATGTAAATAGGAAGTGAAACAAACTGTCTAATGAATTTTAAGTAATTGTGTTAAGCAATGATATATATTATTTAACTACAATGTCTTATATGCTCTACAAACTTTACTAACGCAAAATCTTCATCACAAATTTATTCAAGATAAATTGTGATAAAAAATTTTTTAAAGACAAATCTGGATCAAAATTTTACTAAAGACAAATTTTGATCAAAATTTTACTAAAGAAAAATTTTGATGAAAATTTTACTAAAGAAAAATTTTGATCAAAATTTTACTAAAGAAAAATTTTGATCTAAATTTTACTAAAGAAATATTTTGATCAAAATTTTACTAAAGAAAAATTTTGATCTAAATATTACTAAAGAAAAATTTTGATCTAAATTTTACTAAAGAAATATTTTGAACAAAATTTTACTAAAGAAAAATTTTGATCTAAATTTTACTAAAGAAAAATTTTGATCAAAATTTTACTAAAGAAAAATTTTGATCAAAATTTCACTAAGGACAAATTTTGGTGAAAATTTTACTTAAGACAAATTTAAGTCAAAATTTCACTAAAGACAAATTTTAATCAAAATTTTACTAAAGAAAAATGTGTATCAAAATTTAACAATATAAAAATTTTTATCAAAATTTAACTAAATAAAAATTTGAATCAAAACTTTACTAAAGAAAAATTTTGATCAAAATTTTACTAAAGAAAAATTTTGATCAAAATTTTGCTAAAGAAAAATTTTGATCAAAATTTTACTAAAGAAAAATTTTGATCAAAATTTTACTAAAGAAAAATTTTGATCAAAATTTTACTAAAGAAAAATTTTGATCAAAATTTCACTAAAGACAAATTTTGGTGAAAATTTTACTTAAGACCAATTTTAGTCAAAATTTCACTAAAGACAAATTTTAATCAAAATTTTACTAAAGAAAAATGTGTATCAAAATTTTACTATATAAAAATTTTTATCAAAATTTTACAAAATAAAAATTTTAATCAAAACTTTACTAAAGAAAAATTTTGAACAAAGTTTTACTAAAATAATATTTCGACCAAAATTTTACTAAAACAAATTTTGATCAAAACATTACTAAAGAAAAATTATTATTAAAATTTTACTAAAGAAAAATGTTGATCAAAATTTTACTAAAGAAAAATGTTGATCAAAATTTTAAAAAAGAAAAATTTTGATCAAAATTTTACTAAAGAAAAATTTTGATCAAAATTTTACTAAAGAAAAATTTTGATCAAAATTTTACTAAAGAAAAATTTTGATCAAAATTTTACTAAAGAAAAATTTTGATCAAAATTTTACTAAAGAAAAATTTTGATCACAATTTTACTAAAGAAAAATTTTGATCAAAATTTTACTAAAGAAAAATTTTGATCTAAGTTTTACTAAAGAAATATTTTGATCAAAATTTTACTAAAGAAAAATTTTGATCTAAATTTTACTAAAGAAATCTTTTGATCAAAATTTTACTAAAGACAAATTTTGATCAAAATTTTACTAAAGAAAAATTTTGATCAAAATTTTACTAAAGAAAAATTTTGATCAAAATTTTACTAAAGAAAAATTTTGATCAAAATTTTACTAAAGAAAAATTTTGATCAAAATTTTACTAAAGAAAAATTTTGACCAAAATTTTACTAAAGAAAAATTTTGATCAAAATTTTACTAAAGAAAAATTTTGATCAAAATTTTACTTAAGACAAATTTTGATCAAAATTTTACTAAAGACAAATTTTGATCAAAATTTTACTAAAGACAAATTTTGATCAAAATTTTACTAAAGCCAAATTTTGATCAAAAATTTACTAAAGAAAAATTTTGATCAAAATATTACTAAAGAATAATTTTGGTAAAAATTTAGACAAAGAAAAATTTTGATCAAAATTATTACTAAAGGCAAATTTTGATCAAATATTTTCTAAATAAAAATTTGGATCAAATTTTGACTAATTAAAAATTTTGATCAAAATTTTACTAAATAAAAATTTCGATCAAAATTTTACTAAAGAAAAATTTTGATCAAAATTTTACTAAAGAAAAATTTTGATCAAAATTTTACTAAAGAAAAATTTTGATCAAAATTTTACTAAAGAAAAATTTTGATCAAAATTTTACTAAAGAAAAATTTTGATCAAAATTTTACTAAAGAAAAATTTTGATCAAAATTTTACTAAAGAAAAATTTTGATCAAAATTTTACTAAAGAAAACTTTTGATCAAAATTTTACTAAAGAAAAATTTTGATCAAAATTTTACTAAAGAAAAATTTTGATCAAAATTTTACTAAAGAAAAATTTTGATCAAAATTTTACTAAAGAAAAATTTTGATCAAAATTTTACTAAAGAAAAATTTTGATCAAAATTTTACTAAAGAAAAATTTTGATCAAAATTTTACTAAAGAAAAATTTTGATCAAAATTTTTCAAAAGAAAAATTTTGATAAAAATTTTACTAAAGACAAATTTTGATCCAAATTTTACTAAATACAAATTTTGATCAAAATTTTACTAAAGACAAATTTTGATCAAAATTTTACTTAAGACAAATTTTGATCAAAATGTTTCTTAAAATAAATTTTGATAAAAATTTAACTTAATACAAATTTTGATTAAAACTTTACTAAGATTAAATTTTGATCAAAATTTTTAGTACTTTTTTTTATTATTTTATGGTTTTTTATGGCTTAATACATCCACAAATTTTATTCGGAACGCTCCTTATGACACCTGATGGTCATTGAAATATGTAAAGTATTACCACAAATACCTACAAACACTAATAAAATTTATACTTTGGTTACTATTATTACGCAAATACGAGGGCATGTCAATAAGTTTAAATATTAGTATTTAATATTTAATATTTTTAAATATTATTTCTTCTTATTAAAAAAACACTACAAATCTGAATTAACTCATGTCTTTATTTAAACAGGCAATGTCATTTGACCGCTGATATATTTAGGAAGGAAATTGACTTGTTGACCTGCCCTCGTATATACTCAAAACCGTATAATTATTAGAAAATTGTAAAATTAATTTCAATTATGGATAAAATACGTAATTGGTTTTTACAAACTGGCTAAAGTATTAGACCACAAAAAAAACTAAATATTTAATAAACCTCTACTTGTGTGAATGAAGTGAAGTACACACTTCAAAATACATACATACATATAAACATATTTGATGAAATAGTGTCATAACTTTAAAATAAAGATTTCAATAAATTACTTAAAACCATATTTTGCTAAGTTAAAAATGTTTATTCTGGAAAAAAAATAATTAACAAACTTCCGTTTTTGAGTATAGAAATTTTTTTTTTTGCTGTAGAGATAGATTTTTGATTAATGCCACTTTTCACCTGAATGAGCAATATCTACTTATGTTAACCAAAGAGTTCCTACACATACACATAATTTAATGTAAGTAATAATAATAATAATTTGTTAGTTTCAATTACTTTCGTTACTCCTTCCTTTACTTACTTACACTTAACATTAATATGCAAATGAGCAAAAAATCCCAAACAAATTTGCTACTGATGCTAAACTCAAGCCATGCGTGAATTTTGAATAATAATGAATATTTTTTTTAACTCTAAAAAAATATTTTTTTATGTATATTTGCTAACAACATGAGATCTTAACTGGTTAAAGGCAAACCGCTTCAAATATTCCAGAGAATATTTGTTTAGTACAATCATTTTGGTACACCAAACTTTTTATGCATTTTTGTATTATATTCATATTTTGAATTTATGTTGGTTTTTCTTTTTTTGTAACAACCAACAAAACCACCAAATCATACAAAAACTCCTCCCATAAATCTGACAAATTACATCAATTGGACTGAAATATCTGTAAGTTTAAAGTAGTAAAATTATTGAGTGATTGACTGACTATGACATTATTGTCCAGCATAAAATCGATTTTGTTTAGATAATCTTAGCTTTATATTGATTGATATTTTGGACAGACGCTATAATTCGTATTTAGTTAATTTCGCAAACTAGACATAATTCGTGGTTTTCGATATATCTTGAATAAGAGATACTCCTTCTGATAACCATCGAAATTCATTACGGAAAGCAAAAACTGTTAATTATAATCAGGAGTAGGCAGCCCATACCACCAGCAGCCGATGACTTTTTTTTATTTTCGTTAATACCACGATCAATTATAAAACTCGTGAAAATTACTATTAAAATCATTCAGTTGGAATTTGGATGTTAACAGAGTTGGTTGGTGCCGCTTTGTTAAAGAAAAGACAAAAACAAAATAGGCACGAAACAAATCAAAATCCAATTTATAGCAACAAAATACATGGTTTAAGAGAACAAAGAAATATAATCTCGAAAATTGTTGCCACGATACTATTATTTTTGTAAATATTGGGAATATTTTTGTTATTATTGGGAATATTTTTCAAAACAGAAAAAAATCCTAATATTAAACAATTTTAGATTTCTATATTTTTTTTAGATATTTTCGATTCAAAAACTTTTCTATTGAAAAAAATTTTTGATAAAAAGATTTTCTAAGAAAAATTTTTAGTAAAAAATTTTCCATAAAAAAATTGTTGATAAAAAATTTTCTATAGAAAAAGTCTTGATAAAAATATTTTCTTTACAAAAATTTTTTTATAGAAAAATTTTTGATACAAATATTTTCTATAAAAAAATTTTTGATAAAAAAATTTTTTTAAAAATATTTTCTATATAAATTTTTTAAATAAAAATATTTTCTATAGAAAATTTTTGATAAAAATATTTTCTATGGAAAATTTTTTGATAAAAATATTTTCTATAGAAAATTTTTTGATAAAAATATTTTCTATAGAAAATTTTTTGATAAAAATATTTTCTATAGAAAATTTTTTGATAAAAATATTTTCTATAGAAAATTTTTTGATAAAATTTTTTTTTAAATATTTTGTATAGAAAAATTTTTGATAAAGATGTTTTGTATAAAAAATTTTTTGATAAAAATATTTTCTATAGAAAATTTTTTAATAAAAATATTTTCTATAGAAAATTTTATGATAAAAATATTTTCTATCGAAAATTTTAAAGACAAATTTTGATTTTGAAGACAAATTTTGATTAAAATTTTACTACAGAAAAATTTTGATAAAAATTTTACTAAAGACAAATTTTGATCAAAATTTTACTAAAAAAAAACTTTTGATCAAAATTTTACTAAAGAAAAATGTTGGTCAAAATTTTACTTAAGAAAAATTTTGATCAAAATTTTACTAAAAAAAAGTTTTGATCAAAATTTTACTAAAGAAAAATTTGTGTCAATGTCTAGCTCAGATTTACTTATTAACATACATACATAACACCCACTGAGCTACTCAAGTAATAAAAGACGAAAATCCTGACTACTAAACAACTTCGATTAAAATTTTACTTAAGATAAATTTTGATAGAAATTTTACTAAAGACAAATTTTGATCAAAATTTTACTAAAGAAAAATTTTGTTTTAAATTTTAGTTAAGGTAATCAAAAAAAATTTTGATCAAAATTTTGCTAAAAGTAATGTTGATCAAAATTTTACTAAAGAAAAAATTTAATCAAAATTTTATTAAAGAAAAATTTTGATCAAAATTTTACTAAAGAAAAATTTTGATCAAAATTTTACTAAAGAAAAATTTTGATCAAAATTTTACTAAAGAAAAATTTTGATCAAAATTTTACCAAAGAAAAATTTTGATCAAAATTATACTAAAGAAAAATTTTGATCAAAATTTTACTAATGAAAATTTTTGATTTAATAAAAAAATTATCTACAGAAAATATTTTTATCATATTATGGAAAATTTTTTGATAAAAAAAAAAATATCTATTTCAGTAAAAAGTATAAAAAAAAACGGCAACTCTGCCGACTATTTTTTTGTTCTCTTTGCGCTCACCCGTGATTATAATAATAAATATTAAACTGGACATAAATTGGGATATAAATAATTACTTTACGGGGGAAATTTTATAATTTTTTTTTAGATGAGGTGTGGGTAATGTGGTATACCTATTTTTTTCGATTGCCAAATTTTTAAGTTATGTCTGATTTAAATGTGAATCTATTAAAGAAAAAAATAAACGAAGAATTTTAGGATATTTAAAAAAAATGTTTCAAATCCTACACGAAGTTTGATATTTTATTGAAACTTTTTGCCTTGCTCTAGTATAAATCTTCTTATTTAACAGATAATATATTTGAGGAATTTCATGGCCAGTGACCCAACTATTGACATCGATGTCTTCCGATTTCGGCGAAATTTAAACCAAGGTTAGACCCATATTACATTAGGGTGGAGCGAAAAACATTTTTTTTTAATTGATACGTCTGGATAAAAAAATGAATATCCTACATCCTAAGATGCTCAAAAAAAAATGTCTTCCTAGGTCAATGTCCTAAGATGGCGTACAGGACATTTATTTCTAGAACCCATTTGTATGAAAACATTGGGGATTTTTTTCGGTTTTAGCTAAATTTCAACCAATAACGATATTTTTGGCAATAACAATAATTGGGTTTAAAAGACAACTAAATCATTTTTTCATTAGAGTTTTAACAACTTAAAATCCATGTGGTAGTTTTTAAGTTATTGTAATTTCCCCCAGAAAATTCGTATCTTTTGGAACACTCCTGAGGATATGCAGCAAAAAAAATTAACTTAAGAGAACAGAAATTACAAAATAAGACACGTTTTAATATTTTAAGTCTTTGTATGTACCAAATTGTTAAATTTTATTAAAATGTAATCAAATTTACATATTTTTTTACACTAAAAAATGTCACTTTTTCAAGAACCGTTTCAAACCTCACTTTTTAAGTATTAGAAAATTATGTTAAACAAATATTTAAAATTTCAAAATTGTTCATCTTTATGTTAAAACAGACAGATGTGATAATAAAATTCTAAAAATTGAGGATTATATCTCATACAGTTTCGCCTAACTGCGATTTGAAACAATCGAATTTGGCGAAAAAGTAAATTTTTTGGCATAATTAGAGTAGATGTATGGTAAATTTTACTTGAGTTCTATTTTAATAAAGCTTATACTGAATATAATTTCTTAGTCTACTTAGAATGTCCACTAAGTTTGCTCAAAATCGGTTGAACGGTTCTTCATTTATCACATTTTTTGAAACAAATAAATTTATTTTTTTTGAGTTTATAAAATCTATGGAAATTTTTTATATTAGTATATTATGCCAATATAAAAAATTTCCATAGATTTTATAAACTCTAAAAAATAAATTTATTTGTTTCCAAAAATGTGATAAATAAAGAACCGTTCAACCGATTTTGAGCAAACTTCGCATAAACCATCTACAAAATAAACATTTTTTTTGGGCAGATCAGCCCGTTCTTGAGTTTTAAAATTACAACGAAAAGTGGCAATTATTTTTATATATTAGATTTTTTGAAAATTTTCCTTTTTGTAATCAAATTTCGAAAATTGTTAATTAAATTCTAATACAAAATTTGGCATCTAAAAGTAAAAACTAAGCTAAATTCGATTTTTTTAGAAAAAGTAAAATATTCAATGATACAAAATTTTGAGGAAAAAACTTTGAAAGGGTAATCAAATATAAAGTACTTAAATAAAAAAAAATATCCTAGCATTCTTCTTGTTTTAATCTGTTATGACGTTGAATATTTTAATGATCCTCTTATTGTTCTTATAAAATATTAATAATTGTATAATCCTCTATATGTTTATGTCTACAATTTATTCTATTTAATTTTTTTTACATATTTTTCTCATACACTCGTTGTTTCTTGTCTATTCTCCAGTGTAAAAATAAAATATTTTTTTCCTTCACTTGCATATCTAGATTTAAAAATATCTTTTCCGCATTATCCTTGTTGCTTGCATTATAATAATAATTCTTAGAATATTTCCTTTTTTATTTCTGCATTGTTCTTAAATAACATTTAATTGCTTGTATAATGTCTATGTTCAACAACCACAATAATAATTCATACATACAAGCAAACAGATTTACATATCCCTCTTTTGCATTAAAAATGGCATAACTTGAAATTCAAGCCGTTTTAACATTTGTTATACAAATGAAATTTTAAATTAAAATTTATCTGAAACCCACTTCTTTAGTAAAATAAACATACAATTAGATGTTTCATATATTTCGCCAATTAAAATTTTCTATAATATCAATTAACACTTTTTTTGAGTTATACCACTATTCACAGTTGTAACCTCTTTTGTATCTCATACTTAACTATAGCAAAGCTTTAAGGATTTTATTTAATTAATTAACTGTTTCTTTCTGGTTGGTTGGCTGTTTGGTTAGTTTGCTTTCGTCTAACAATAGAGGTCATCTTTATAATGTCAACTAAATAATCTGGCAAAAGGAGTACAAAAACGTGGCAAATGGACGTTTTTGTGCGATTTAGCTTCTATTTAGTTATATTTTATATGAATTGGAACTAATTAGGGGAAAATTACTACTAATAACATTAATTATGTATATAAAAAATAGTATTATAAAAAGTTAAGCCTAAAAGCATGCAACGAAAAAATAAATTGTAAAAAAAGTGAGATAATGTTTGTTTCTCTATAGGTTTCATACAAAAAATTATTAAAGAATATTACACAAAAATGTTGTCTTTTATAAAACATAGGCCTATCAAACATAAAGTCTTATCAAAGACGTAGTCTTGTCAAAGACGTAGTCTTGTCAAAGACGTAGTCTTGTCAAAGACACAGTCTTATCAAAGACGTAGTCTTACTAAAGACGTAGCCTTAACAAAGAGGTAGTCCTATCAAAGACGAAGTCCTATCAAAGACGTGGTTTTATCAAAGACATAGTCTTATCAAAGACGTAGTCTTATCAAAGACGTAGTCTTATCAAAGATGTAGTCTTATCAAAGACGTAGTCTTATCAAAGACGTAGTCTTATCAAAGACTTAGTCTTATCAAAGACGTAGTCTTATCAAAGACGTAGTCTTATCAAAGACGTAGTCTTATCAAAGACGTAGTCTTATCAAAGACGTAGTCTTATCAAAGACGTAGTCTTATCAAAGACGTAGTCTTATCAAAGACATAGTCTTATCAAAGACGTAGTCTTATCAAAGACGTAGTCTTATCAAAGACGTAGTCTTATCAAAGACGTAGTCTTATCAAAGACGTAGTCTTATCAAAGACGTAGTCTTATCAAAGACGTAGTCTTATCAAAGACGTAGTCTTATCAAAGACGTAGTCTTATCAAAGACGTAGTCTTATCAAAGACGTAGTCTTATCAAAGACGTAGTCTTATCAAAGACGTAGTCTTATCAAAGACGTAGTCTTATCAAAGACGTAGTCTTATCAAAGACGTAGTCTTATCAAAGACGTAGTCTTATCAAAGACGTAGTCTTATCAAAGACGTAGTCTTATCAAAGACGTAGTCTTATCAAAGACGTAGTCTTATCAAAGACGTAGTCTTATCAAAGACGTAGTCTTATCAAAGACGTAGTCTTATCAAAGACGTAGTCTTATCAAAGACGTAGTCTTATCAAAGACGTAGTCTTATCAAAGACGTAGTCTTATCAAAGACGTAGTTTTTTTTTTTTTTTTTTTAAAAGGATTCAGTTCGTCTTTTTATTCACTATTTAATAAATTTACAATTTATCTTACAAGCTAATTTCTGCGAAGCCTTAGGCTTGTTTGCAGAGGTTAGTAGATATATAAATTTCAAAATTCATTTAAATGCTTTCATTGCGAATTTAAAAAGTATTGTTTTAACATTTTTTTTCTTTTATTTATATTAGTATTAAGTAAATTATTTGGCAGGTTGTTAAAGATTTTCGGCAGCATAACATTTAGTGTGCTTTTTCCGTAGTTGTTTTGGAATTTCTGAAGTTTGAATTTTCCTGCGGCTCGAAGTCTCGTGTTATGACCATGGTCTATTGTGTGTAGAAATCTGTTATCATTAAAGAATTCGTTGGCGAGTGTTGTGTAGTATATGCTTTGTACGTTTAATACATTTACTTCTTTAGCTAAGTTTACATTTTTTTTAGTGTTTTTTGTTTTATTCTTTGTATTGTTTTGATTACTGGCACTGTTTTGATTAAATTCGTTGATGTTTTGGGTCGTATTATTGTTTAGATTTATACTGTTGTTTGGATTTGTTTGGTTGATGTTTTGGGTTATATTGTTAATGTTTTGATTTGTGTTGTTGTTTTGATTTCTGTTTTGATTGGTGTTGCTGATGCTTCTATTGGTGCTATTTTGATTTAAGTTGTTATTTTGAAAAGTGTTGTTCATGTTGTTGTTTTGGCTTACGTAGTTGTTTAGATTTGTGATGTTGTTGTGTTGATTTGTACTGTTGATGCTTTGATTTATGTTGCTTTGTTCTATGTTGTTGTTTTGATTCGAATTTTCATGATATGTGTTGTTGATATTATCGATAATGTTGCTTTGACTTGTGTTGTTTTCAATAATGTTGATGTTTTGATTTGTGTTGTTGATACTTTGATTTATGTTATTTTGGTGTATGGAATTGTTGTGATTTGAGTTGGTTTCTTGTCTGCTGCTGTTTTGGTTTATGCTGTTGGTATGATATGTGTTGGTGATGTTTTGACTTATGTTGTTGTTTTGACTTGTATTATAGATTTGATTTGTGTTACTATTGTTGTTGGTATTGTTGTTGGTATTTATACAGCTTGTTGAATTGTTTCTCCAGTTAGCGCTGCTTTGATTTCTCCAAAGTATTTTTAACAGTTTGTTTTGGCTTTCTTGCAACGTTCTGCAATAAGTTGAACTTCCCCATGCGGCTATGCCATGCCTTAGATAGGATTCCCCAAGCGAAAAGTAAGCTTGTCTTAGCACTACAGGCGATGAACAATTTTGTAAATGAAACAGCATAAATGAGGCTTTCCTTAGTTTTTTTTGAAGCACTTCTATATGGGTTTTCCATTTAAAATTCTCGTCTATGTGTATACCCAGGTATTTGTAGGTGTTAACCAATTCAATAAAAGTGTTGCAGTCGTCTTCTTCATCAATACAGTTGTTTATACTTTTGTGTAAGCAGTTTGTCTCATGAAATTTTAGCTTTATATTTACTTGAGCGATGTGTCGAGGTTTAATGTGCATGAGTTTGGTTTTAGTTGCATTGATAATAAGGCCATTATCGTGGCACCATTTTGTGACTGTGTTTAATTGCGTTTGCATTATTTCGTTGGCGGTATTTATGTTTTTGTGCGTTACGATAATTGCTGTATCATCCGCATAAGCATACGTTGAACAACTTTTTAGGGTGTTTATCATATCGTTGGCATAAATTATGTATAATATAGGGCCAAGTTTAGATCCCTGTGGTACTCCTTGCGTGGACACAACTTCTTTGCTGAGATTACCATTTATTTTAACTCTATATGATCTAAGTTTGAGATAGTTTCTAAACCAATCGATGCATGGGCCTCTAATTCCATTTTTCTCCAAAGTCATTAAAAGGTTATCATGCGAAAGCGTGTCAAATGCCTTGCTGAAGTCTATGAACAGTGCTAGACAGTGGTTATTGTTACTGAGGCTTTCATTGATTTGATTTGAAAAGATTCCTAATAGTTTATTAATGTTTTTTCTTTTCTGGAACCCGAATTGGTTTTTATTTATGATATTGTATTTGTCTAAGAATTCTTGGAGTCTTCTAACTACTATTTCCTCAATGATTTTCTCAATGACAGGTAAAATGGATATTGGTCTGTAGTTATTGTAATCAGATTTTGTACCCTGTTTGTATATTGGTCGAATTATAGAGGTTTTTAAAAGTTTTGGTATATCCGCATTATCTAAACATAGGTTTACAAGACTTGTTATGATAGGTGTGAGATAGTTTGCATTATTTCTTAGATCCTTTGGCCTTATTCCATCGATTCCTGCACTCTTTTTGATGTTAAGTGTTTTTAGAATATTGTAAATTTCTTCTTGGTTTGTTGGACTTAGATACATAGTGTTTCTTAACGTTGTATTTGAACAAATAATTGTTTTAATGTTACAATTATGTAATATTTTTAATACATTTTCTTTGAACGAAATAGCGAAATTTTCTAGTACTGTTTCAAGTTCTATATTTTTAAAGTTTTTTATAATGGTATTGTCTATGTTATTTGTTTTGTTAATTGCTTTCATAAGTTTTGTTTCGTGGGTTATTTTTCCACTTTTTATAGAGTTTATCCTTTATATTGCAATTTTTTATTATTTCATCACTGATCCATGGATTATTTGATCTTGATTTATTACGGTTTTTAATTATTGTGGAATTTTCATATATTTCAGATAGCGATTTATGCATTTTATTATAAATATCACTAGCACTTTCACATTGATAAGTAATATCATTCCACTTAATTTTTTTAATTAGATTGTTTACTTTGTAATCAACTATTTTTTTGGCACCCTGAAGATGACATATTTCCTCACTCTGATTTTCTTTATTAAACGAACAAAAAAGAGAATAGTGATCTGACGTTGTTGTTGTAATGACAAATGAACTTGTTATTGCATTGGTTTGCTTATATCTGATAAACAGATGATCAATACATGTGTTTGTATTTTTGTTTGGATCACATCTTGTAATTTCACTTATCATACATTCCATGCCATTCGTGGAGAGCATTTCTAGGTAGTTTGTTGTTGTTATGTTTTGTTTTTTAATGTCTATATTTATGTCTCCTGTTATGATCATTTCTTGTTTTGTTTTCGTTCTGTTTATTATTTGGTCGAGCTCTGTAATAAAGTGGTTTACATTGTAGGACGGAGGACGGTAGATTGCGAGAAGAGAAATTATTGTACTATTTATGTTTACATCTAGTTGTAAAGATTCAAATGAAGTTGACTCCAAAGAGAGTTTGGTGTAATTTATGTTCTCTTTAATATAAACAGCAATACCTCCACCAGATCTGTCTGTTCTATTGAGGTGTATAGAACTAAAACCACGGATAGTATAAAAATCATTTTCTTCATCTGATATATTTGTTTCTACAAGTATAATTACTTTTAGTTCACTTATTATATTTTGAACATCAACCAAGAAAGTGGCAAAATTTTTTCGCATAGATCTAATATTCATAAATATCATTGAAAAAGGATAACTCAGTAGTTTTTTATCTATTTGATTGAAATTGTTTAATGTTTGTTTATTATTCATTTTGTTTATAAAGTTCTGAGAAAAATAAAATATTATTTGAATTTTGTATATAATTACACGGCTTAACAATTGATTAATTCAATGTCTGCAATATTATTGATGGAGATAGCGGGAGAATTTTCTGTTTTACGGGTAAAAATATTACCATTTTTAACCCATACAAATTTCCAGTTGCTTTCTTTAGCTTTAGTTTTAGCTAGCCAAAGTAACTTTCTATTGTAGGGTGTTAACTCGTCGTTAACATATATGAAATTATTGCTGGTTTGCTCATTGTTTTTACCATCATTAAACGCATCTGCATTAATCCTATGTTGCTTTATTTTACTCATTATTTCTTTCTTTTTGTTAAGAGAGTAAAATTCTACTATTATTTTATTGTTTTTCTTTAATTTGTATGCATCACATATATCAGTGCTTTTAAGTTCTACGCTCATTGATGTAGCTATTTTTTTAATTACATCCAGAGCACTCAGATCTTGTTGCTGTAAGTTCTTTATTTCAATGTTTTTGTTTATTTGTTTTTGCTCCAGTTTATTGATTCGTACTTCCATTTCTGATATTTGTTTTTCATTTTCTTTATTTTTATTTACAAGGTCGCTGACCTGTGTAGATAACAACATAATTGAGCTTGATATTTGTGATAATGCGTTTTGTATTTCTTCTCTGACTTGGATATTGCCTGCATTAACGTTGAGGGACAGTGAGTGCATTGATGTTTTTATCTCGTTAACATCAGCCTGCACAGTGCATAATTTGTTATTGAGAGTGTTGAGAGAAAGTGAATCTTTGAAACGTTTGGCAGTTTCGTCACTTGTTTCATATTTGTCATTCTCTTCACGTTGTTGCTTTTGTTGGTTGTTGTCGACAACTACTAAGGGGGGTAATGGGGATTTGTTTTTTCTGCAGTTTTGGCATTTCCATTCCATCTTCCTATCCATATGCATACTGTCGTATGTTCTTTTGGCAATAGTGGTGCAAGGGGCAAAATGATATTTGTTTTTGCAGTGGTTACATTTTACGAAATCTCCTGACTCTGGGAGAGGGGCTTTGCACTCATCACATAAGAGACTCATTTTTAAATGTTTTTTGTTCTCTTCTTTGGTGTTTGTTTTATTAAAATTTTATTTAATATAGTTATTTTTCAATTTAGTTTTTAGCAAATTGTTTTTTTTCTAAATATTTGTAATTTTAATTAGTTAATTAATAATCAATTGTTTAAATCATACACTAAACACTTATTGTTTTATTTTTTACTGTATTTTTAAATTTTCTAAATTTGATTTTCACACGATATTTGAGTTTTTTTTGGAGAAGTTTGAGAAAACACGTCTACTCGCAATGACAGCTCAACTGTGAAAAAAAAAAAAAAAAAAAAAAAAAAAAAAAAAAAGACGTAGTCTTATCAAACACGTAGTCTTATCAAAGATGTAGTCTTATTTAAGACGTAGTCTTATCGAAGACGTAGTCTTAACAAAAACGTAGTCCTAACATAGATGTAGTCTTAGCAAAGTCGCAGGGTATGAAAGACATAGTCTTAACAAAGACATAGTCTTAATAAAAGCATAGTCTTAACAAAGACGTTTTTAACTCAAACAAGAACATACTTTTATCAGTAGCATTACTTTGTCAAAAACATAACTATCTTAGTAAATAATACCGTATTAGAGTTTTGTTATTACTTAAGTAATTAACTTTTTTAATTTCCATTAATATAACGCAATTTTGGCATTTACTTCTAAATATACCAATGAAATCATAAAAATTTGTAAAAGTAACTTTATAACTATGCTTTCAGCAATTGTCACTTGACTACCAAAATAACAAAATGAACATGACTTAAGGAGACACTTGAATTTATAGCTCTTACAAAACATAACCAAATAAAACTCTACAAATACGAGCTCTCATAAAGCTAAAATATCAATTTAATTAAAAAAATTATAAAATTTGCTACTACTCCAATTTCAACATGCACCTTTTTGCAGCAGAAGCATACAAGAGTCGCATTTGTCCTGCTAAATTTATAATGTTTTATAATCGTAATTCAAAGTTTAGTTTTTTATAGTTTTTACATTCAGACGTAACAGTGTAAGGACAATGGGGTTGTGTGCCATAGTAAAGCTTATGACATCATAAATCTAAGACTTTTAGTATTTATAAACTTTAAGAAAGTAGAATGGCTGGTAAATATAGAAGAGTAGACAGCAAATTTCTTTAAGTAGGTATATAAATTTTTTTTATTTTTTATTTTTGATAGAAAATTTTAGCACTGGCCTCGTATAAACATGGGCACGGACAGGTAGCTGTGTTGATGGTGCTTGGCATGCATGTGCATATTTGACATTTATTTCTTTAATGATGTATTTACTTTGGCAAACTTCCTTGCTTAACATAGAAGTGCGACTGTAAGAGCAAAAGGAACAGGAAATCAAGAAAAAAAAAACGTAACAAAAAGAAATAAACTATACAAATATGAAGTGCTTTGAATAAATGAATATGTGTTAGCACATATTCACATATACATTTGCAGAAACAGCAAACGTATAATAGGAAAACATAATGTATATAAATACATAGAAAAATGTATATATAACAAATACAAACGAATATTTTCATATGCATATGTTTTCCATATTTGTATTTCCTGTTGCATTAATGCATACTTCACATACACAAATATATACATACATACATACACACATGCACACATAACTACAACAAGTTTCTGTATTTGCTCTTTTTAGTCTTTTCTGGCATTTAGCAGCACATTTTCTTCTTCCAAAGTGGTAATTATAAATTTCATTGTTAAAAGTGCTTAAAAAACTCATTCATTATAATTTATACGCTGTGGTATACCAAAACGTACTCCTCAGTCGCAATCGTAAATTGTATGCATTTGTCACACAGCTTTTATAATTCACTGACTGCGTTTTTCTATTTTTCTATATTAAGTTTTTTTTTGTATTCTTTTTACTTATATCATCACTTATATGTTTGTATGTATGCATTTATTAGACGACTGTACTTCTCATGAATACTTGATTAAAAGGCATTCACACAATTGTATTTCAAGTGACTTAGTTATAGAAATTTGAATTTATGTGGAAATTAAATTTGAAATTTTTCTTTTAAATTTATACAAAATTAATTTCAGATTACTATTAAAGGGGCCTTTAATTTGAAAGTTTTTATAATAATACATTTAGATTGCATCTACAGTAAAATTAAGGCTAAGGTAAGACAACAACTTCTATGATAACGCAAGGTCTTCGATAAGATAAAACCTCCGACTAGACAAATTCTTTGATAAGTTAACGTGTCTGATAAGACAAATTCTTTGTAGTTCTACCTCTATGGCATAACTAGGTATATGATAAGATTACGTCTTTGGTAGGACTACGTTTTTGATAAGACTACATCTATGGTAGGACTACGTATTTAATAATAAAACTTCGTCTTTGATAAAACTACGTCTTGGATAAAACTACGTCTTTGATAATACTACATCTTTGATAAAACTACGTCTTTGATAAAACTACGTCTTTGATAAAACTACGTCTTTGATAAAACTACGTCTTTGATAAAACTTCGTCTTTGATAAAACTACGTCTTTGATAAAACTACGTCTTGGATAAAACTACGTCTTTGATAATACTACGTCTTTGATAAAACTACGTCTTTGATAAAACTACGTCTTTGATAAAACTACGTCTTTGATAAAACTACGTCTTGGATAAAACTACGTCTTTGATAATACTACGTCTTTGATAAAACTACGTCTTTGATAAAACTGAGTCCTTGATAAAACTACGACTTTGATAAAACTAAGTCTTTGATAAAACTAAGTTTTTGAGAAAACTACGTCTTTGATAAAACTAGGTCTTTGGTAAAAAACTAAGTCTTTGGTAAAAAACTAGGTCTTTGATAAAACTACGTCTTTGATAAACTACGTCTTTGATAAAACTACGTCTTTGATAAAACTACATCCTTGATAAAACTACTTCTTTGATAAAACCACCACTTCGATATAACACTCTTTGACAAGATCAGGTCCATTAAGAGGATATAGTACTTTTATTGTTCTGGCCTTTTAGGCAATATTTAGAGGAAGGCTTCTTCTTTCATAGGACTAGGTCATAGATGATAAATGTTAAAATTGTTTAAAAAATTAAAATTTTGCTTTAATTTCTTTATTTAAATTTGTCAGTATTTAAACATTTAAACCCCTTTATAGTCTCAATTGCCCTAATACTTTACCTACTATTTCTACCTGGCTTAACAGCACATACGAATGGATATTCCGCTTCAACTCCTGGTAAAATATTTAATTATGTTATATATCTTTTAAGCTAAAGAGGGTGCGGTTAAATGCATTTTAGTTTTCCCTATTTTATTTTCCGAACACATTAGAAATAATCATGATTGTAAATCTTTTTGTAGTTTTTATATTTTTCTTCTAAAATTGTATAAATTTAACTGCAATTGTGGTAGTTTACAATTACTTATGTATATAAATGGGCTCGTTAGGCAGTTTCAGAATGTAATTAGTTGTTATATTTTGGGTCATGTCAAGTTTTATATGACCATCGATATTAAAGGATTTATGATGCGTTTTTTGATTAACTAAAACTTTTAAACATTTAATCCATTAAAACTAAAATTATACATTCTGGACCGGTCTAAATTCACGTACACTTACAAATTCCGAACTTGTATGTGTAAATCAGGCTGCTTGAGTTAAATGAAACTGTTTGCTATACGAAATGAACCTTAAATGTACCTAAGCCCAATAGGAACAATTTCTAGAATAATCCATAATTCATGTGATCGTTTTCTGAACTTAATCATGAATCTTAGAAGAAAAGTATAAACAAAATAATTTTAACAAAGTCTATTAGATTCTTACTAAATCATTTCAGAATATTTAAATATCTTACATGAATTTCTTTAAGCTCATTTTTCTGCAGGACTACCTACAAAAATTCTTTAGTAGACTGATTCGTTTTGTAAACATTCGTAGCTAAATTTTGATTTAATTCCAAGATACGTTCACCGCCGCCTGTAAACAACAATAAGTTACAAAGTAACGGTAACAACTCAACTTAACAAATGACTTCCATTTACATTTAAATAAAAATTTTTGTTTCCTCTGAAGTTGCTACTTAATTTCTAAAGTTTACTCCGGTTTTGCACCCTATATCTAATAAACATAAAATATAGACTACAACTTTTATATGACAACGTCTTTGACAAGACTACGTCTTTGACAAGACTACGTCTTTGACAAGACTACATCTTTGACAAGACTACGTCTTTGACAAGACTACGTCTTTGACAAGACTACGTCTTTGACAAGACTACGTTTTTGACAAGACTACGTCTTTGACAAGACTACATCTTTGACAATTCTACCTCTTTAACAAGACTACGTCTTTGATAAGACTACGTCTTTGATAAGACTACGTCTTTAATAAGACTACGTCTTTGACAATACTACGTCTTTGACAAGACTACGTCTTTAATAAGACTACGTCTTTAATAAGACTACGTCTTTAATAAGACTACGTCTTTGATAAGACTACGTCTTTGATAGGACTACGTCTTTGATAAGACTACGTCTTTGATAAGACTACGTCTTTGATAAGACTACGTCTTTGATAAGACTACGTCTTTGATAAGACTACGTCTTTGATAAGACTACGTCTTTGATAAGACTACGTCTTTGATAAGACTACGTCTTTGATAAGACTACGTCTTTGATAAGACTACGTCTTTGATAAGACTACGTCTTTGATAAGACTACGTCTTTGATAAGACTACGTCTTTGATAAGACTACGTCTTTGATAAGACTACGTCTTTGATAAGACTACGTCTTTGATAAGACTACGTCTTTGATAAGACTACGTCTTTGATAAGACTACGTCTTTGATAAGACTACGTCTTTGATAAGACTACGTCTTTGATAAGACTACGTCTTTGATAAGACTACGTCTTTGATAAGACTACGTCTTTGATAAGACTACGTCTTTGATAAGACTACGTCTTTGATAAGACTACGTCTTTGATAAGACTACGTCTTTGATAAGACTACGTCTTTGATAAGACTACGTCTTTGATAAGACTACGTCTTTGATAAGACTACGTCTTTGATAAGACTACGTCTTTGATAAGACTACGTCTTTGATAAGACTACGTCTTTGATAAGACTACGTCTTTGATAAGACTACGTCTTTGATAAGACTACGTCTTTGATAAGACTACGTCTTTGATAAGACTACGTCTTTGATAAGACTACGTCTTTGATAAGACTACGTCTTTGATAAGACTACGTCTTTGATAAGACTGCGTCTTTGATAAGACTACGTCTTTGATAAGACTACGTCTTTGATGAGACTACATCTTTGATAAGACTACGTCTTTGATAAGAAACAGAAGTGTTTTTAATATTCGTTTTAGCCATATCTACCATATTAACTTGTTAATATTGTATTGTATAGTTTTGGGTAACTTTGAATGTTAAACTACTGACTCTTTGACCTTTTGCCCCAACAAAAAGAGAATTTAATTTTGCTTGTGCTCCTTTAGTGTTGCTTGGAAGCTTAAAGCCTTCTTTGTTTTGTGCTGTTACTCCCTCCGCCCAAGGAAAACAATAGAGTTTCAAGTGGCTATATGGAACAATGACTGAACCTGTGAGTAATTTTCCCCTTTAGTTTTGAGACTTTTTAGTTACATATTTGTGTTATTCTTCCCATTTTGGTTTCTGTTTGTATTTTGATTACAAGTTGGGTTTTTTTGTACAATTGTTATTTTTAGAGTTTTTGTTTTTTGTCTGAAATTTAAATTTATTTTTAACATGCAAAGCCATGCAATGCCAGTAAACTTTAAGCCGTTAATGTGTACAATTGTAGTCATAGTTTTAGTCCGTCTGTCAGTCACTCACTCAGCCAGTTATAACGGGAAGTATACTGACTGTGTAAATTTGTGTATGTATTTACGTATGTGAGTATATCTGAATACATGTATTTCGTCTGTATAAGGATTTTTCCACATTTATTGTACTATTCATGATGGTTTTCTTTATATCGTAAAGTAAAATAAATATATATAAAAATTCTAGACATAGACTAATGTCTTTATTTTTAATAGGTTTCTATTTGTTTTTATTAGCATTTTCACGAGTTTTCTTCATTCATTTATTTTTGTTGCTATTTTTCTTCTTTTGTACGATTTCACTGCATTTTGTTTTGGTTCAAATTTCAGACATTTATTCGCTTTAGATAACTCAGTTAAACCCTTGGGAACTTCAGCAAAATAATTTTCATAAATTTAGTGGCTAAAACTTAAAGGTGTTACTTTTAATCCCAAAACCTCACAATGGGTTAAGCCAACTTTGTTAGCTGACTATGGCAAAAGTTTAAAAGAAACATTAGCTTAATTCATCCATCAGTTACTTCTTGTTTCATGTTGGTAAATTAAGATTATTTTTGAGAAGTGGGGGGCAAAAAATAAGTAAAATTACCTTTAAATATGCAACTGTGTTTTTAATGTGCCTCTTAATTATGCTGACTGTTAAACTAACACAAACTGTAATAAAAACTATATTCGTTGAATGCAATGCGAATATTTCTACTAAATTTTGTATAACATTCCAATTACTTATATTGCGAAGTCTGGACGTTAAAAAAGTATAGAGAATAAATAAATAAAATATATAAGAAAGTAGATGCTATTGTCGGTCCACATCACTTACATAACACCTTACATTTTTGAGATGTAAAATCTTATCATTATATTATTCAAGATTTTATCAAAATTTGTCTTTAGTACAATTTTTATTAAAATTTGTCTTCAGTAAAATTTTGATCAAAAGTGCTCTTAAATAAAATTTTGAACAAAATTTGTCTCTAGTAAAATTTTGGTCAAAATTTGTCGTAAGTAAAATTTTGATCAAAAGTTGTCTTTAGTAAAATTTTGATTAAAATATATCTTAGTAAATTTTTGACAAAAATTTGTCTTAGTAAAATTTTGATCAAAATTTGTCTCTAGTAAAATTTTGATCAAACTTTGTCTTTAGTAAAATTTTGATCAAAATCTGTCTTTAGTAAAATTTTGATCAAAATTTTCCTTTAGTAAAACTTTGGTCGAAATTTGTCTTTAGTAAAATTTTGGTCAAAATTTGTCTTAAGTAAAATTTTGATCAAACGTTGTCTTTAGTAAAATTTTGATCAAAATATATCTTAGTAAATTTTTGACCAAAATTTGTCTTAGTAAAATTTTGATCAAAATTCGTCTTTAATTTATTTATTTAATTTATTTGATGTATTTGATGTCCTGTACAACAAAACTAAAAGTTTTATAAATTACAGTACAGGATGAGCTTAAGTTAAATAGTTTCATATATAGTCAAAAACATTACAAATTTCATAGTTGAACAATAAATATTAGAAATGATTAAAATTAAACAAAACAAAAAAAAAAAAAAAAGAAGTACAATAATATAATAAAATTAAAATTTTAAATTAAATTAGGAACTAAATAGTTACAAATTAAATGAAAATGAAAAGACAACAAAAAGTAAAAAAATAACAATAATATAATATGTATAGAGATTAAGCTATGAACTGAAGTAGTTGTAGACTGCTTTCCTAAATTCCGTTAAGTTGCTCAAAAATTGAATTCTTGTTGGTAGCGAGTTCCATAAACGGATGGTGTGGATAAGATATTGATGTTCTGACACTAATCTTTTATGGCGTATTTGAATTAAGTTGTTATTTCTCCTTGATTGAGTGAAAACAAGCCGATCAAAAATATAAGACGGTTCATTAGTAAACATAATCTTATGAAGCAAAGTAAGACATTTTATTTTTAGATAATCACATAAACGTACTCCAAATAATTTGGTTTCAAAAGGTGTAATGTGGGACGATCGCTTTAAGTTAAAAACATATCTCAAAACTGAATTGTATGTGGTACTAAGTTTTCTTGTGCTAGTGTAATCAGAGCTGGAAAATAATTCACAACCGTATAGTAAGGTTGGTATCAGAAATGTTTTAGAGAGCATTATGCGAGTAGAAACCGGCGTTAGATGTTGGACTTTCCATAAGGCACGCAATAGGGAGTAGGTTTTTCCAGCAGCATTGATGATGTGATCAGACCATGACAGTGTAGAGTTAAAAATTATACCTAGATTTTTTGTTTTATTTACAACTTCAATAGCCTGATTGTTGAGCAAAATTTCCGGCACGACGATTGTTTGTACCGAAGTACTTGAAATGAGTAGGCATTTAGATTTTACTGGGTTAAGGCAGAGGCCATTAGATGATGCCCAAGATTGAATTTTTGAGAGGTCAGAATTTAGTTTGTCAACGCATTCATTGATTTGGTTGGTATTGCAACAAAGATAGAGCTGAACATCATCTGCATACATTTGAATTTTACAATGTGATATCTGTAGTGGTAAATCATTTATATATATAGAAAAAAGAAGTGGTCCAAGGATTGATCCTTGTGGAACACCTTTAATTACGGGAGACGTACTGGAACATTTGTAATTTGCGTAAACATACTGAAATCTATTACCTAGGTATGATGAAATAAGTTTAGTAGCGGAAGAACCAAAGTTGAAAAAGTTGCTTAATTTTAAACAGAGCATTTTATGGTCAACCATGTCGAATGCTTTCGAATGATCCAATAGTATTAAAAATGCAATATTACCCTCATCAATATAGCCACGTATTTCCTCTGATACGTCGATAAGAGCAGTGGTGCAGCTATGTTTTGGTCGAAAACCAGACTGCCTGTTAGTAAGTAGCCTTTTAGCATTAAGGTATTCACCTATTTGCTTGTTTAGTATCCTTTCGAGTACCTTAGATAGAAATGAAAGTATAGCTATGGGCCTGTAATCGTTTTTATTTTTAGGTATTGGAACTATTTTGGCGTACTTCCAATTTTGAGGAAAGTGACTTTTAGTTATGATTGTATTAAAAATATATGTAATATGTGGCAAAAGAAAAGGAACAATGGCTTTAATAAACTTAGGATGAATCTCATCAGGACCAATTGCATTTGATTTAACTTCATGACAAGAAACTACAACATCATTTTGGGTAATACAATTAAAAGAAAAAGAGTTTTCAAGAGTTTGTGGGTGCGAATAACTAAACGAGTAAAAATCGGGATTTACGTTTACATTTTGAATTCTCAAAAAAGTATCATTTAACGAGTCTACATCGACGTTCGAGGAATTTGAATCTTGTGGCTTTTTGATGCCAATATCACGAATAATTTGCCACGTTTTTTTGGTACTCGCGGCAGAGGAAAATAAGTTTGTGTAGAATGTCGATTTTGCTCTTCTTATCAGCTTATTGACTTCTTTCCTTTCGCTAGAAAATTGTGCGTACAGGTCTTGAGTTTTATGGCGTTTCCAACATTTAAAGGCGTAATCACGTGATTTTATTTTAGATTTAATGTGGTTATCAAACCAGGGCTTATTAGAGCTATGCGACACCTTCTTTAGAGGCACAGATTTACGGAAAGTAGCAGCCACTTTAGATTCCAAAAAGTTTACTTGACTATCAACATCAGTCATGTGGTAAATACTGTCCCAGTCAACATTGGCCATTTCATTAGCCATCATAATATAGTCCATATGTTTAAAATCATAATAGAATTTTTCTTCTTTTTTAAATTGAGGGAAAAAATTATAACTTAAGAAAATAAGGTCATGTTTTGAGAAACATGGAGCTGAAATCTGATCATAGAGTAAAATATTTCGTTTTGAGCTAACGAAGAAAAGATCGAGTAAGGATTGACTTGAAGTAGAGAAATGCGTCGGGGTATTTGTATTAGTGGCAGATAGACCTACTGTGTTCATGAAATCAAGCAAAAAACTTTCGTTAAGGACATTGGAGTTGAAGTCACCACAAATTACAATATTATCATAAACAACGGATATATTCTCAAGTTTTTCCTGAAAGCCATCCATGTTTATTCTTTTATTCGGCCTGTAGACACAGCCAAGAAGTAACTTGCTACCCGCAGATACAATTTCAATGAATATATGTTCAACTTTTTCAGATGGATCGGATTTTGTTACAAATTTGCTTGCTATTCCACCTTTTACAAAAATAGCAACTCCACCACCGTGAGTACATCTATCACAGCGAAACATTTTAAAATTGTTTAATTCAATTATGCTATCAAAGACCTTCTCGTTAAACCATGTTTCAGATACGCATATAACGTGCACACCAGAGTTCTCGAAAATGTGTCTGAATTCATCAATTTTATTATTCAAACTTTGAGCATTTATGTGGCAAATATTGATACCAGATTTTTGTTTACTCAAAATTCGAACAAGATTAAAAGCACCGTCAACGGAACTATGAGTTATATTATCTCCAGTTAAGGACATAGTAAACAGCAAAATAAGGCGAGCAACTAAGAATCGGAAATTTAGGAAAAGTAAATGTAATAACTATAATAAATACAATATAATAACATAACGAAGTTTTGAAAATAAAAATATTTAAGGAGCAATAATAGACAGTTAAAAATTCAATTGTAGTTGTTGTGGGCAAAATTTTCTTCAGGAAAAAACTCAATTAATTGTTTATGGTCATCAATTCGTACAGGTTCTTCATTGTCCTTAAATCTAACATGCACTAAGCCACGGATTGTATATGATGCCTTAATGAGGCCAAGCTTTTTAAGTTCAAGTGCATGCAAGAGGATTTTATGATTGGCTGTGGTTAGATTTTCATTAATGTAAAATGCACGATTATCTCCCAGGCCAAAATCAGATAATTTCAATTCCCTTCTATTTACTTTCCTATAATCTGCCAAACATTTCAGAATAAAGTTCTTATCGTATGGAGAAAATAACTTGACCATGATAACGGCATCAGGAGAGTAAGTATGATCTTTATTATTATGGTTTTGTAGACGGTATAAAGCTTTAATAGCAGGTGTTGAAATATTTAGAACTCCGCATATGGTATTAAATACTTCAGGCAGATTTTCATCTTTTTTATATGGAATTCCGTTTATTCGAAGATCAGACGCAACGGTGGAATTATCTTGTCGCTGCAATTGTGTTTTTAGTATCTGAACTTCGCTTTTTAGGCTAACGATTTCAGCTGCTACAGTTTCAAGATTGATTACTCTTCGATTTAAATCTAAAATATCGCTCTTTAACTCATCAAATCTCTTATTTAACAAACTCTCCATACGGGCTTCCATACGAGCTTCACTCTCTTGAAACATTGTTTTCATTATTGAAAGAAAACTATCAAATCTCTTATCTATTTTTTTATCAACAGTATTTAAGAGTTTGAAAGGGGAGTCTGTTATTGATAATCGAGGGGTTTTGGGTACATTACCAGTTAAAGATTTCTTTGTTGACTCTCTGTTTCTTTTTGGCGCGTACATTGGATTTTGCAAGTTGTTGTGTTCGCCTTCGGACATATCAGAGAGACTTTCGCTGCTGTTGTTCCTATTGTTGTTGTCGTGGATGTTGTTGTAGCTCATTTTGTATCACTAATTAATAGTTGAAATTGGTATTGAAGTTTTCTCTTAGAGTCAGAGTATTTGTTTTGATTTTATTTTTGTTTTTATATTTGTTTGTTTCAATGATTTGTTATTAAAAATTTTTGGATGTCAATTTTTTTATTTATGGCTATTTAAGTTTGTTTAAAATTCACAAGATTTAATGGAATTAATTTGCAAACTATTGTTTGTGGTTATTTGATTTTATAACTTTATTTATAACTTTAAAGTAAAATTGTATTAAAAAAATTGCAGAGCTAAATAAAACACGACCGCACAGTACAACTTCAGTTCTTTATTTGAAATTTAGTGAAATTTTGATCAAAATTTGTCTTTAGTAAAATTTTGATCAAAATTTGTCTTTAATAAAATTTTGATCAAAATTTGTTTTAAGTAAAATTTTGATAAAAATTTGTCTATAGTAAAATTTTTATCAAAATTTGGCTTTAGTAAAATTTTGATCAAAATCTGTCTTCAGCAAAATTTTGATTAAAATTTGCCTTTAGTAAAATTTTTATTAAAATTTTTCTTTAGTAAAATTTTGATCAAAATTCGTCTTTAGTAAAATTTTGACCAAAATTTGTCTTGAGTAAAATTTTGATTAAAATTTGTCTTTAGTAAAATTTTGATCAAAATTTGTCTTTAGTAAAATTTTGATAAAAATTCGTCTTTAGTGAAATTTTGATCAAAATTTGTCTTGAGTAAAATTTTGATCAAAATTTGTCTTTAGCAAAATTTTGATCAAAATTTGTTTTTAGTAAAATTTTGATCAAAATTTGTCTTTAGTACAATTTTTATAAAAATTTGTCTTTAGCAAAATTTTGATCAACATTTGTCTTTAGTAAAATTTTGATCAAAATTTGTCTTTAGTAAAATTTTTATTAAAATTTTTCTTTAGTAAAATTTTGATCAAAATTCGTCTTTAGTGAAATTTTGATCAAAATTTGTCTTAAGTAAAATTTTGATCAAAATTTTTCTTAAGTAAAATTTTGATCAAAATTTGTCTTTAGTAAAATTTTTATTAAAATTTTTCTTTAGTAAAATTTTTATTAAAATTTTTCTTTAGTAAAATTTTGATCAAAATTCGTCTTTAGTGAAATTTTGATCAAAATTTGTCTAAGTAAAATTTTGATCAAAATTTTTCTTTAGTAAAATTTTGACCAAAATTTGTCTTTAATAAAATTTTGATCAAAATTTGCTTTGAGTAAAATTTTGATCAAAATTTGTCTTTAGTAAAATTTTGATCAAAATTTTTCTTTAGTAAAATTTTGATCAAAATTTGTCTTTAGTAAAATTTTGATCAAAATTTGTCTTTAGTACAATTTTTATAAAAATTTGTCTTTAGCAAAATTTTGATCAACATTTGTCTTTAGTAAAATTTTGATCAAAATTCGTCTTTAGTGAAATTTTTATCAAAATTTGCCTTTAGTAAAATTTTGTTCAATTATTATCTTTAGTACAATTTTAATCAAAATTGTTCTTAAGTAAAATTTTTATCAAAATTTATCTTTTGTAAAACTTTGATCAAAATTTGTCTTTAGTAAAATTTTGATCAAAATTCGTCTTTAGTGAAATTTTGATTAAAATTTGTCTTTAGTGAAATTTTGATCAAAATCTGTCTTAAGTAAAATTTTGATCAAAATTTGCCTTTAGTAAAATTTTTGTCGAAATTTGTCTTTAGTATAACTTTGATCGAAATTTGCCTTTAGTAAAATTTTGTTCAAAATTTGCCTTTAGTAAAATTTTGTTCAATTATATCTTTAGTACAATTTTAGTCAAAATTTTTCTTAAGTAAAATTTTTATCAAAATTTGTCTTTAGTAAAATTTCAATCAAAATTTATCTTTTGTAAAACTTTGATCAAAATTTGTCTGTTGTAAAATTTTGTTAAAAATTTGTCTGTAGTAAAATTTTGATTACATTTAGTCTTCAATAAATTTTGGATCAAAATTTGTCTTTAGCTAAAAATTGTTATCAAAAATTGCCAAAACTAGTCTTAAATAAAATGCTGATCGAAATTTTTCTTTAAAAAAATTTTGATCACAATTTGTCTTAAAAACCATTTTGATCCAAAATTGTCTTAAAGAAAATGTTGATCAAAAATTTTTCTTTAATCAAAAATTGTCTTGAGTAAATTGTTAATCAAAAGTTTCCTGTAATAAAATTTTGATCAAAATTTTTCATAAGCAAAATTTTTATAAAAATTTGTCTTTATTCAAATGTTGATTAAAATTTTTCTTTAGTAAAATTTTGATCAATATTTGTCTTTGCTTAAATTTTGATCAAAATTTGTCTTCAGCAAAACTATGAATAAAATTTGTCCTTGCTAAAATTTTGATCAAAATTTGTCTTTAGTAAAATGTTGATTAAAATTTGTCTCCAAAATTATTCTTTAGTAAAATTTTGATCAAAATTTTTCTTTAGTAAAATTTTTATCAAAATTTTTATCAAAAACTATTTTTAGTCAAATTTTAGTTAAAATTTGTCTTTACTTAAATTTTAATCAAAATTTTTCTTTAGTAAAATTTAATTCAAACTTTTCTTTAGTAAAATTTTAAAATTTTTCTTTAGTAAAACTTTGATCGAATTAAGAAAAGATGTCAACATGTGAATATAAAACCAATATTTTTTTTATATTACAAACATCAGCTTAAAATGACATTTGTGCTAATGGTGATGTAGGGTATAAATAATTACAAAAGAAAACGATATTGCAAGAATGGTAGGAAAAAGTTAAAAAGTTAATTATCTAATGGCATAGATATATTTCTCCTAAGAACTAACTAATAAGAATTACTTAAAACTGTCTGTTTATTACTCCTAAAAGTCGAAACTTTTTTATCGGAAAAGTTTAAAAATTTAAAAATACAATAAAACAAGAATTAAACAATTTATCTATAAAATTTTATATATTAACTATTTTTATATCTAAGGGATTGGAAGTTCATCATAAGTCATTACAAATTTATATATGTTGCCTTTTATAATAGATTACTACAGGACTTTAATATATTGACATACAAATTGATGACATTTTCTTTGCAAACCCTTGGGATTTTTATCAAATATTTCAATTTAAATAAACTACGAAGTTATAGTGGTAAACTTGTGACAATTTAAGACAATAGGATTATAAGATAATAAGTATTTAACCTTTGGACAATTGATATATTTCTGACAAAATATATATTATATTATTGTAAGTTCAATACAAAATAGGATTTTCATTAAAATTTTTGTTAATAAGATTTATAAACTCTAATATTTCCTTTACATTATTTACATATTTATGGCAATAATTATCTATGTACTTATGTTTGTTCAAACATACATATATATGTGTTTAATAGTGCAACTACAAGTATTACATTAACATTACAATTGTCCTGCGGGTAATGACAAATGATTGAAGGTCACCTGCTATTTTCAACTATTGACATCTATATATATAATACAGATACAAGCACACATGTTAATGTAGGTTATACACATTTACCCTAGACGTTTAAATTTGAAATATGCCCAGAGACCTGCTGTTCATCTAGGCAGGTGAGTTTTCACTGAAGAATTTAGAAGTATTTCATGTTAAGAGTATTTATATGAATACCAAAATATCGTAGTCATGTCCAAAAAAAATGTTTTCAAAATCTGTATTGAATAAAATTTTGTTTATTAAAGTTTTGATCAATATTTGTCGTTAGCAAAATTTTGATCAATTTTTGTCGTTAGTAAAATTTTTATCAAAATTTATCTTAAGTATAATTTGATCAAAATTTGTCCTTAAAAAATTTTGATCGAAATTTGTCTTGAGTAAAAATTTTATAAAAAGTTGTCTTTAGTAAGATTTTATTAAAATTTGTCATTAGTAAAATTTTGATCAAAATTTGTCTTAAATAAAATTTTGGATCAAAAATTTTTTTTAGTAAAATTTTGATTCAAATTTGTATTTAGCAAAAATTTTGATAAGAATTTGTCTTAAGTAAAATTTTGATAAAAGTTTGTCTTTAGTAAAATTTTTATCAAAATTTATCTTTAGTAAAATTTAATCAAAATTTGTCTAAAGTTAAATTTTGATCAAAATTTGTCTTAAGTAAAATTCTTATTAAAATTTGTCTTTAGTAAAATTTAATTCAAAAAGTTGTCTTCAGTAAAAAGATTTTTTTATTTTATCAAAATTTTTCTTTACTAACATTTTGATAAAATTTTGTCTTAAATAAAATTTTGATCAAAAATTTTATTTAGCAAAATTTTGATTAAAAATTTTCTTTATTAAAATTTTGATCAACATTTTTATACCCTTCACCAATAGGTGAAAGGGTATTATAAGTTTGTGATTCCGTTTGTAATTTTTTTATTAGTGATCGTAGACCCCATAAAAATTATACCGATCGACTCAGAATCGGGAGGAGAATCGATTAAGCGATGTCCGTCTGTCTGTCTGTCTGTTGAAATCAAGTTTCTGAAGCCCCTGGAGGATGTTCTTACATAAATTATATATCAGATTTTAGGAAATTCTCCCGCAATGAACGCTATTATATTTCATTAAAATCAGTTTATAAACACCGAAAATATCGAAAAAATACCAAAAATTAGACGAAAATTTTAAAATTTTTGATTGAAACACACTTTTAAATAACAAGAGAAAAAAGATACTCCTGGTCTACATGTGATAATATTTTATATATCAGATTGTAGGAAATAGTTTCCCAAAGCACTCTGTAAAATTTTATCAAAATCGGTTCATAAACAACTGAGATATCGCCAAAACACTAAATTTGATGTATCGCAAATTGCCCAAAGTTCGCATTAGAGAATGTTTGTTGAAAAAATGAAATGCAGAAATAGGAAAAACCATCCTCCTTTAGCACGGACCTACATAAATTTTATATCAGCAAGCACGCCAAGCACGTTATTAAATTTTATCAAAAGCGGTCCATAAACAATTGAGATATCGCAATAACACTACATTTGATGTACAGCAAATTGCCCAAAGTACGTGTCTAAGAAATTTTGTTTACATTTCGTAAGTATTGTTTCAGCGATATCTCAGGTGTTTATGGACCGATTGTGATGAAATTTGACATCGTTCTTTGTGTGAGGATTTTCTAAAATCTATACTCCACAAATCTGATTACGAATACCATTCAAACTGTACCGATCAACTTTGAATCGGCAGGAAAATCGATTTCGCGACCTCCGTCCGTCCGTCCGTCTGTTTGTCTGTCCGTCCGTCTGTTTGTTTGTCCGTCCGTCCGTCCGTCTGTTTTTTTGTCCGTCCGTCTACCTGTCTGTAATTTTTTTGTTGTAGTCAAGTTTTTGGAGTTCCTGTTTTGTCGATATCTCAGGTGTTTATTTTGATGAATTTTAATAGCGTCCTTCGCAGGAGATTACCTAAATCCTGATGCATTCAGTAATTTGTGGTAGATATAATTTAGCGTTTAAGCGATGGTGTTTTGATCGACAATGATAAAATTCAGGGTGGCCCAATATCGTAAAATTTTGTGTAAAATCCAGGAGCTCCACAAATCTGATTTTAGCAGACAGACACTCTGCATTAATCTTAATTTTGTGTCTGACTTTTGAACATTATGATAACATTTGAGAATGTATTGTATATCAAATTATAGGTAATCTTCCTAGGAAGTACAAAAATGCAGCTAACTACATGATATCCGTTCAAAACCTACATATGTATGTAAGTATCTCACATATCAACGAAAATTTAAATTTTTTAATTGCAATTGGGAGAAATCCGTTCACGTTTGACAATTGATCCCTTATAACTTCGCCTAAGATACGATGATGACATTTAGTATAAAGACGTTGTACAATATTGATATTCAGAGCGATAGCGCCTAAAATAAACTTTCTAGAGGGACAATATTTGACAAAAGTATTTCTGATCTCTTGAAAAGTTCGATATTGAAAATGGGCGAGCTCTATTCACATTTAGTGAAATCTCCCATATAACCCCGACCGGGAATCGATTTAATGCTGATAAATTAAATCACATTAAAATTTCACAAAGAACTAGAGCAAAACTTTCCAAACATCCATCGGACAGATCGAAAGAACAATACATCCCAAATATTATTGATGAAGTGTTCATTTTAATTAATTAACTAACTTCAGATAAATAAGTAAATCTTTAATAACTTTTCCGACAAAGCTGATATCCATCCATTCAAAAGCTATATATTTCACGTATGTATCTAAAACTAAGAGTGTATACCCTATAATTTTATGGCTTATCATTGTTAAAGCTTTGAATTAAATCAGTCCGCTAACTTCAGAGTTTTACATAACTAATCAAGAACTTTTACTAGTTGGATAATTCGTACGAATTAAAGTGCACAACCCTCACTGGGCACAGCGTTTTTGGGTTGCATGTCAGAATACTTAAACTTCATCAAATCGATGTGCTATTGCAAATGTAAGGGCATCTACATTTTGAAGCATATTTTCTGCATGGTTTATCTGGTCTATCGAACTTTATTAAATGTTCGTAAAATATGTGTCTATTTTATTTCGAAGCTACTGGCTGCCTTAAATATGCATTCTCTACTTGTAGTCTAGTAATCATTATCTTTCACAAAGGGACCACTTAAAAACCCAAGTGAAGCTTCCCTATACATCAGCCACCTGCCCAACCTAACCTTTGGGTGCATAACTATTCTAGATGATGACGCCACCGAAAAGCTTTTATTTTTCCGACTCTTAATTTTAAAGACTCTTTGCATATAATACTAGTATAACCAAATTTTGCTTGGAATTACATTAAGTACTTTTGCAACACCATTGGTGAAGGGTATCCAAGATTCGGCAAAGCCGAATATACCACTCTTACTTGTTTTTAGTAAGATTTTGTTCAAAATTTTTCATAAGTAACATTTTGACTAAAATTTTTCTTTAGTAAAATGTTGGTCAAAATTATTTTTTAGTAAAATTTTGATTAAAACTTTTCTTTAGTAAAATTTTGATCAAAATTTTTATTTAGTAAAATTTTAATTAAATATTGTCTTTAGTAGAATTTTGATCAAATTTTGGTCAAAATGATTCTTTAATAAAATTTTGATTAAAACTTTTCTTTAGTAAAATTTTGATCAAAATTTTTCTTTAGTGAAATTTTGATTCAATATTGTCTTTAATAGAATTTTAATCAAATATTTTCTTTAGTAAAATTTTGAGTGAAATTTGTCTTAAGTAAATTTTGATCAAAATTTGACTTTTGTAAAATTTTTAAAAAAAATTTGTCTTTTGTAAAATTTTGATCTAAACAAGACAAGACAACTTTGTTCAAAATTTGACTTCAGTAAAATTTTGATTGAATATTGTCTTTAGTAGAATTTTGATAAAATATTTTCTTCAGTAAAATTTTGATTAAAATTTGTCTTAAGTAAAATTTTGATCAAAATTCGACTTTGTAAAATTTTGATAAAAATGTGTCTTTAGTAAAATTTTGATCAAAACTTGTCTTAACCAAAACTTTGTTCAAAATTTTTCGTTAGTAAAATTTTTATTAAAAGTTGTCTTTTGTCAATTTTTGATCAAATATTGTCATTAGTAGAATTTTGATAAAATTTTATTTTAGTAATATTTTGATCAAATTTTGTCTATAGTAAAATTTTGATTAAAATTCGTCTTAAGTACAATTTTGATAAAAAATTTGTTTTTAGTAAATTTTTAATCAATATTTTTCTTTAGTAAAATTTTGATGAAAATTTTTCTTTACAAAAATTTTGATGAAAATTTTGATCAAAATTTTTCTTTAGTAAAATTTTGATGGAAATTTTTCTTTAGTAAAATTTAAAAAAAAATATTAAAGACAAAATTTTGATCAGAATTTGTCTTTAATAGAATTTTGATCAAAATTTGTCTTTAGTAAAATTTTGATCAAAATTTGTCTTTAGTAAAATTTTGATCAAAATTTGTCTTTAGTAAAATTTTGATCAAAATATGTCTTTAGTTAAAGTTTGATCAAAATTTGTCTTTAGTAAAATTTTGATCTTTAGTAAAATTTTGATCAAAATTTGTCTTTAGTAAAATTTTGATTAAAATTTGTCTTTAGTAAAATTTTGGTCAAAATTTGTCTTTAGTAAAATTTTGATCAAAATTTGTCTTTAGTAAAATTTTGATCAAAATTTGTCTTTAGTAAAGGTTTGATCAAAATTTGTCTTTAGTAAAATTTTGATCAAAATTTGTCTTTAGTAAAATTTTGATTAAAATTTGTCTTTAGTAAAATTTTGATCAAAATTTGTCTTTAGTAAAATTTTGATCAAAATTTGTCTTTAGTAAAATTTTGATCAAAATTTGTCTTTAGTAAAATTTTGATCAAAATTTGTCTTTAGTAAAATTTTGATCAAAATTTTTTTTTAGTAAAATTTTGTTCAAAATTTATCTTTAGTAATTTTTTTTTTTTTCAGTTATTTTTTGATCAAAATTTTTCTTCGGTAAATTTTTGATCAAAATTTTTCTTCAATGAAAGTTTGACCAAAATTTTTCGTTGGTAAAATTTTAATCAAAATTGTCTTTATTAAAATTTTAGTCAAATTTTGTCTTTAGTAAAATATTGATCAAAATTTGTCATTAGTAAAATTTTGGTAAAAATTTGTCTTTAGTAAAATTTGGATCAAAATTTGTCTTTAGTAAAATTTTAAACAATACTTGTCTTTAGTAAAATTTCGAACAAAATTTTTTTTAGTAAAATTTTGACCAAAATTTGTCTTTAGTAAAATTTTAATCAAAATTTGTCGTTAATAAAATTTTGACCAAAATTCGTCTTAAATAAAACTTTGTTCAAAATTTGTCTTAAGTAAGCTTTTGTTCAAAATTTGTCTTTAGTAAAATTTTGATCAAAATTTGTCTTAAGTAAATATGTCATAATATGTCTGTGTGGAGTTTTGTTTGTTTCTTAGTTTGTTTTTCAATCAATATTATTATAGCAAACATAATTTGTTTGAAGTTGTTATTTCTACATACTTTAATATAAATATTAAGTTTATTCATGTAATTAAAATTAAAATAACTATTTGGAAAATAAACAATTTTGAAGAAATACCCATAATTTATCACAGTTAACAATTTAACTTTTTTGAGTTTTATACAAAAATAAACAAGTTTGTTTTTCTTGAAAAACTACAGGAGATAGAGCGAAATAAACAGTTTTTTTGAGCTTATATTTTTGATTTAATTATTACTTGGTAATATAAGATTTTTGCTGTGATTGTACATTAGGGTGGTCCCTATATGCAGAATCTTACCTTAAAGAAAATGTTCTACGTTATATAAAAGCAAGTTAGGAAAAATTTAAGGTAGATTCTAAAGAAAGACATGATTTACGATTTTATGATTGTTGTAGTTGGGTTTTATAAAAAAAAAAGAATATAATAAAATTTTCTTAGTTTTTTGATATAAGAAAATTATACTTTTTTTCAGATCGATTTTAAAAATAATTTTTTGAAAATTTTGTTCAACAATTGTATTCCTTTTATGTGAACATGCGCATACACTATTGTTTTGTTGAGCGGCCAACATTTTCAATTTGTGTTAGCAAAATCAAAATAATATTATAACTTTATCATTAAGTTAAATATTTATAAACTTAATTTATTTTATATGTTATTACAATGGAAAATCTCTTGCCCTATTTTGGCTTATTAATGTATTGATGATTAAAATAAAATCAAAAGTTAATATGATATTAAATAGTAATAATATGAATACTAATTTAAATAATCACAGAATATGGCTTTTATCTATACATCAGGATCAGTACATAGTAGATATATATGAATAGTATTTCTTAATTAAATTTGAATAAATAATTTTATGCAAATTGAAAAATGCTTTCATGTGGCATTTGTATAAATCTTCTTTACATGCGCTTACAAACAAAAATAGACTAAGTCGAAAATAGAGAATTTTACAAAAATTTATTTTTTTTTTTTTAGTTTTCGTAATAATAAAGAACTAAAGTTCGCTGAAGAATTTTAATTTATTGGATACAGCTGCGATTTTCCACAGTTAGTACTCTTCAAATAAGAGCACTTTAGAAACCGAACAGTTTGACAAAAAAAGACCTGGGACCAAATTACGGCATTCGATATCGATCGAAATCTTAGATATTTTCAAAACATTTGTATAGCATACTTTAAGGATAATCAAAATTATTTAAAAGATTTTTTTTGAAGTTATTTGCCAAAAAATGAACAATAGTAAATAAGTTTTAATTGAACTATATGTTTTTAAAAAGGAATCAAAATGGATACCAAATTTCAATAAACTTTTTGCATAGAAGTAACATTGATCATCCCTAAAGTATACCTCACAATATTCGCTTAAAAGTCTGAGTTTCTGATCGATATCGAATGCGGTAATTTGGCCCCTGGTGTAGTTTCAGACTTGTTTCGATGTTACTCATATGTTATACATATGTTATACATTTATTGACATGATTTTCTCCTAGGACATTGTAACATAAAATGGATATCATATTTATACCCTTCACCACTATAGGTGGAAAGGGTACTATTAGTTTGTGCTGATTTATGTAACACATACATAAGTACAAACCACCTTTTAGTATACCAATAGACTAAGAAGTACTTTCTGAGTCGATTTAGCGATGTCAGTCCGTCCGTCTGGCTGGACCCCCATATAAACCATGTAATCAAAGTACAGATCGCAATTCTAAAGATATTTTGGTGAAATTTGGCACAGATGATTTTTTTTCATCGTGGGACCATGGCTATTGAAATTCGTCAAAATCAGTCCATTATTTATGGTACCTCCCATAGGTACCACTTCCCGGAATTGATATTTTGGCTACAAATATCAATATTTCTTCATGAAATTTAAAACAAATACTTCTTATCTAAAGCAAAATCACTGTACCCAATTTCTTTGAAATCGGTCCACATTTGATCATAGCTCCCATATAAACTTTTCTGTCAAAATGCACTAAATGAGATAAAAATCTCTAAAACGCCATAAAATGTAAAACTGCAGAGAAAAGTAATAAACTTCTTTCCTCGAAGACAAAATACAATTATAACCAAATATTCAGTATTAGTAAGGAGTTGTAATTAACCCTTTTTAAAGGAAAAACAAATTATTAATATTGATTACAAAATACAGGTAACATGAATCACTTGATAAGCCTTTAAGCTTATGACAATAAATTGAAATGAATAATTTTAGTTAATATACCATGATTTTTTATAAGGGACTAAAGACAACGAATATGAAGCTCTGTAAATCAAGGAGATACAAAAATCAAATCTTTACAAGAGTTAATAAAACTTTCAACCTAAAGTAGAGTACAAATGTCATGTCTATTATCTATAAATATACAAGACCTTATACAAATTTGGAAGTCAATAACTATTTGGTCATCCGCGAGAGTGAGAGGTATAAGCCAAAAATGTATCAAAAGTATTCCATTTTATCGTTTTGTTTTTTCTATTTTTTTAAGGTGCGTGTCATTAATTAATTAAATATTGTCTGACGTACCCCTTCAATTTTGTTGTATAAAATATAAAAAGCAAATATTTGTTTAATAATAATCCAAGAACATGCTATACTATATACAATAGAATTATTGAAAATCGTTAAATTTAATGTGAGAACCATTTATTTTTATGACCATTTAATACAACATTTATGACTTCTGTCCTAACGATGATTAATTCTTTCAAAGTAATTTCAGGTTGAATGAACTAAATGCTAAACTGACCAATTTTTTTCTAAATAATTAAAATTGAAAAAAAAAAACCTTGGTACTCATTAGTTTAATTTGTAATGATTAACAACAGTTTTTTGTAAAAATTATTAAGATTGATAAAATTTTTTTTATAAAAAAATTTTGATTAAATTTTTTTATAAAAATTTATGATGAAATTTTTCTTTATTTTTGACAAAATTTTTCTTATACAAAAATTTTGATGAAATTCTTATAGAAAAATTTTTCTCATATAGAAAAAATTTATGAAATTTTTCATATAGAAAAAATGTATGAAATTTTTCTTATAAAAAAAATTTATGAAATTTCATAGAAAAATGCTGATGAAATTGTTCTTACAAAAAAAATATTAATGAAATTTTTTTATAGACAAATTTTGATGAAATTTCTATTATAGAAAATTTTGATGAAATTTTTCTTATAGAAAAATTTTGATGAAATTTTATATTTTAGAAAAATTTTAATAAAATTTTTCTTATAGAAAAATTTTGATGAAATTTTTTTTTATAAAAAAATTTTGATGAAATTTTTCTTATAGAAAAATTTTGATGAAATTTTTCTTATAGAAAAATTTTGATGAAATTTTTCTTATAGAAAAATGTTGATGAAATTTTTCTTATAGGAAAATTTTTATGAAATTTTTCTTATAGAAAAATTTTGATGACATTTTTTTTATAGATAAATTTTGATAAAATATTTCTTATAGAAGGATATTTTTCTAAAAGAAAAATTTCATAAAAACTTTCCTCTAAGAAAAATTTCTTCAAAATTTGTCTCTAACAAAAATTTTATCAAAATTTTCTATAAAAAAAATTTTATCAAAATTTTTCTATAAGAAAAATTTCTTCAAAATTTTTCAATAAGAAAAATTTCATCGAAAATTAGAAAAATTTTATCAAAATTTATTAACACAATTTTCTTAACGAAAAATTTTCTTGAAATTTTTCTTATCGAAAAATTTTAATAAAAATGTTCTTATAGAAAAATGATGAAAAAATATTTCTCATAGAAATATTTAAATTTAATTTTACCTTTAGAAAAATGTTCATGGAATTTTGGTTTAGAAAAATTTTGATAAAATTTTTCTTTCGAAAAATGTTGATGCAATTTTTCTTTACAGAAATTTTGATAAAATTTTTCTTTAGAAAAATTTTGATGAAATTTTTCTTTAGAAAAATATTAATGAAATTTTTCTTCAGAAAAATGTTGAAGAAATTTTTCTTTAGAAAAATTTTGATGAAATTTTTCTTTAGACAAATTTTGATGAAATTTTTCTTTAGACAAATTTTGATGAAATTTTTCTTTAGAAAAATTTTGATGAAATTTTTCTTTAGACAAATTTTGATGAAATTTTTCTTTAGAAAAATTTTGATGAAATTTTTCTTTAGAAAAATGTTGATGACATTTTTCTTTAGAAAAATTTTGATGACATTTTTCTTTAGAAAAATTTTGATCAAATATTTCTTTAGAAAAACTTTGATGACATTTTTTTTTAGAGAAAAATTTTGATGAAATTTTTCTTAGAGAAAAATTTTGATGAAATTTTTCTTACAGAAAATTTCTATGAAATTTTTCTTATAGAAAAATTTTGATAACTTTTTCTTACAGAAAGATTTTGATAAAATCTTTTTTATAGAAAAGTTTTGATGAAATCTTTCTTAAAGAAATATTTTGATGGAATTTTTCTTGAAGAAAAATTTTAATGAAATTTTACTTAGAAAAAAAATTTCGATTAAATATTTCTTACAGAAAAAATTTGATGAATTTTGTCTTGAGAAAATTTTCATCAAATTTTTCTTATAGAAAAATGTTGACAACTTTTTCTTATAGAAAGATTTTGATAAAATCTTTCTTATAGAAAAGTTTTGATGAAATCTTTCTTAAAGAAATATTTTGATTTTTCTTGGAGAAAAATTTTAATGAAATTTTACTTAGAGAAAAATTTTGATAAAATATTTCTTACAGAAAAATTTTGATGAATTTTGTCTTAGAGAAAATTTTGATCAAATTTTTAATAGAAAAACTTTTCATATGAAAAACTTTTCATGAAACTTTTCTTATAGAAAAATTTTATTTAAATTTTTTTTATAAAAAAATTTTAATAAAATTTTTCTTATAAAAAAGTTTTAATGAATTTTTTTTATAGAAAAACTTTAATGAAATTTTTCTTATAGAAAAATTTTAATGAAATTTTTCTCATAGAAAAATTTTAATGAAATTTTTATTAAAGAAAATTTTAAATGAAATTTTTATTATAGAAAAATTTCGATGAAATTTTTCTTTAGGAAAATTTTTATAAATTTAATGATATTCTTCTTATAGAAAAATGTCATTAAAATTTTTTATGAATAAAATATCATAAAAACTTTTCTTTATGAAAAATTTTATAAACAAATTTCTATAAAACAATTTCATCAAAGTTTTATCAAAACACATTTTTTTATCGAAAAATTTTGTTAAAATTTTTCTTATCGAAAAATGTTTATGAAATATTTTCATAGATAATGAAATTTTGCTTATAAAAAAAAGTTGATTAAATTTTTCTTATAAAAAAATGTTGATGAAATTTTTCTTACAGAAAAATGTTTTTCTTATAGAAAAATTTTTCTTGTCGAAAAATTTCCATTTTTTCCATTTGAAGACTTAAAAAGATATTTGTAAATAAATTATTAAAATATAATTATTGAATTTAAAAACTGAAAATTTGATAAAATTTTTCTTGTAGAAAATATTAATAAAGCTTTTCTTATCAAAAACTTTTGATGATCACAAACTTTTTATTCAATTTTTCTTATAAAAAAATTAATTGCATTTTTTTTTTTATAAAAAAATTAATTGAATTTTTTTTTATAAAAAAAATTTTAATGGCAATTTTTTAATAGAAAAATTTTGATAAATATTTTTTGAGAAAAATTTTGGTGCAATTTTTTTTATGGAGAAAAATTTAAAAAAAAAATGTTGATGAAAGTTTTCTTATAGAAAAATTCAGATGAAATTTTTCTCATAGAAAAATTTTGATTAAATTTTTCTTAAAAAAAAATTTTGATGAAATTTTTCTTATGCAAAAATTTTAATAAAATGTTTCTTATACAAAAATTTTGATGAAATTTTTGTTATAGAAAAATTGTAGCTGCTTATATTTGCATTAAATTTTGTATAATCAAATATCTTATAATTTAATTGAACTCTGTCCGTAATACCAAAAACCGTCAAATATAAATCATCCCGACTGCAACCATATTCAATACAATACAAATAACTAGATATAGTGGGATAATATCCAGCTAAACAATTTCGATAGTAACAAAATTTGCCACAAAAAACACACACACACAAAAAAACATGCAATACATTCAAAAATAATAACTGTATTTGTAGGGACATTTTAAATCAAGTTTCCTGTTTGCAACTTGTTAGAACATTCATGTAGTTCTTGTTATTTTTACATCAATACATCCACATATTCACATGCAAGACCAAAATTGCAACAAATATTGAAAAATTCAGCCATATCGTGAATGTTCGTTAAAAATTTATGTACATTTTGATGAGCGCGTATTGTATTGGATGCGTCATGTATTTCGACTGGTTGTTATGTTACAATCGTGGTGGAGGCATATGAGTTTAAAATTGTATTGTATCTTGTACATGTTTTGATGTTTGTATGAATGTTTTATGTACATATTGTATGTTTCATGTACAACATGAATAGTTTTATGAATGGGTGTTTTTGTGGTGCATGTATGCAGTGTTGGTTTTGGTTTCAATTTGGTTTTCATATTCGTTACACATTTACAGTTTTTGGAGTAATGAATGTATGTAGTCGTATGTATACGCTTGTAGTCATTACAAATACAAACTACTCATACATACACCTAAATTAACAAATTGGCATGTTGTTGTGGTATGTTTTCCGTAAGTTTTACTTCGATTTTATTTGTATCCACTCGCACTTAGATTGTTAATAATTTATGAACGAGTTAGTGAAATAATTTGGGTTTCTTTTAAGTTAGACGGAATTTAGAATATGGTAGAGATATTTAATCACTAAAATTTTGTAGCTTAAAAGAATTAATTGAAGCCTTCTAATAATATAATTAACTTATTGACTTTCCTTTTTTTATTAATTTTGTAGCCAGAACTTTTCACTGCGCAACAACTTAAAAAAGTATATTTTTATGGTCCAATTGTGCAAAGATATGGACAAATTTTAATCCAAACTATACAAAAAAAATTTTTGATCAAAGTTATACTCAAGATAATTTTAAATCAAAATTTTACTATTGACAAATTTTGACCAACATTTTACTAAAGACAATATTTAAACAATATTTTATTAATAAAAAAGTTTGATCAACATTTTTTTTAATGAAAAATTTTGATCAAAATATAATAATGAACAATTTTGATCAAATTTTTACTAAAGAAAAATTCTGATCAAAAAAATTACACTAATGAAAAATTTTGATCAAAAATTCAATATTTTGATCAAATTACTAACAAAAATTATGATCAAAATCTAATGAAAAACTTTGGCCAAATTTTTCTAACAAAAACTTTTGGTCAAAATTTTACTAAAAACAATGTTGATCAAAATTTTACTAATAAAAATTTTGATCAAAATTTTACTAATAAAAATTTTGATCAAAATATTACTAATAAAAATTTTGATCAAAATTTTACTAATAAAAATTTTGATCAAAATTTTACTAACAAAAATTTTGATCAAAATTTTACTAACGAAAACTTTTGATCAAAATTTTACTAACGAAAACTTTTGATCAAAATTTTACTAACGAAAACTTTTGATCAAAATTTTAATAACGAAAAATTTTGATCAAAACTTTACTAATGAAAGATTTTTAATCAAAATTTTACTAATAAAAAATTTTGATCAAAATTTTACTAATGAAAAAATTTGATCAAAATTTTACTAATGAAAAAATTTGATCAAAATCTTACTAATGAAAAATTTTGATCAAAAGTTTATCAACGAAAATTTTTTTCAAAATTTTACTAATGAAAAATTTTTATCAAAATTTCGCTAATGAAAAATTTTGGTTAAAATTTTACTAATGAAAAATTTTATTAAAATTTTACTAAATAAAATTTTTGATCAAAATTCTACTAAGAAAATTTTGATCAAAATTTTACTAATGAAAAACTTTGATCAAAATTTTACTATTGAAAATTTAGATCATCATTTTACTAACGAAAAATTTTGATCAAAAAACTACTAACGAAAATTTTGACCAAAACTTTATTAATGAAAAATTTTGATCAAAATTTTACTAAAGAAAATTTTTGCTCAAAATTTTTCTAACGAAAAGTTTCGATCAAAAAACTACTAACGAAAATTTTGACCAAAATTATATTAATGAAACATTTTAATCAAAATTTTACTAATAAAAAATCTTTATCAAAATTTTACTAATGAAAACTTTTGATCAAAATTTTACTAACGAATAATTTTGATCATAATTTTACTAATGTAAAATTTTTATCAAAAATTTAAATAACGAAAACTTTTGATCAAAAATTTGAATAACGAAAAATTTTGATCAAAATTTTACTAACGACAAATTTTGATCAAGAAACTACTAACGACAATTTTGATCAAAATTTTGTTAATTTTGACCAAAATTTTATTAATGCAAAATTTTGATTAAAAATTTGAATAACAAAAAATTTTGATCACAATTTGAATAACGAAAAATTTTGATCAAAACTTTACTAACGAAAAATATAATGAAAAATTTTGATCAAAACTTTACTAACGAAAGATTTTAATCAAAAAACTACTAACGTAATTTTTGATCAAAATTTTATTGACAAAAAATTTTGAGCAAAATTTTCCTAACGAAAAATTTTGATCAGAATTTAAATAACGAAGAATTTTGATCAAAATTGTGCTAACGAAAACTTTTGATCAAAGCTTTTCTGATGAAAAAATTTTGATCAAAATTTTGCTAATGAAAAATTTTGATCAATATTTTACTTATGGAAAATTTTAATCACAATTTTACTAACAAAAATTTTTGATCAAAATTTTACTAATGAAAGATTTTGATCAAAATTTTACTAACGAAAAATTTTTATTAAAATTTTACTCATCAAAAATTTTTATCAAAATTCTACTAATAAAAAATTTTGATCAAAATTTTACTAATGACAAATTTTGATAAAAACTTTACTAAAGAAAAATTTTGATCAAAATTTTACTAATAAAAACTTTTTATCAAAATTTTGCTACTCAAAATTTTGACCAAAAATTTACTAATGAAAAATTTTTATTTAAATTTTACAAATAGAAAATTTCAGTCAAAAATTTTGATTAAGATTTAGCTTAAAAAACTTTGATCAAAATTTTACCATAGAAAAATGTTAATCAAAATGTAGCTAATGAAACATTTTTATCAAAATTTTACTAATAAAAAATTTTGGTCAAAAATTTTAATTAAAATTTTGCTTTTGAAATATTTTTATAAAAAATTTACTAATGACAATTTTTGATCAAAATTTTACTAGTGAAAAATTTTGATCATTTTAGTAAAGGCAAATTTTGAAAAAAATTTTACTTATGATACATTTTGATCAAAATTTTACTATAGACAAATATACTCTGACTATAAAGTTTTTTGACTTTAGTCATTTGCTAATACTGTAACCTTTTGCTAAGACTTAAGTCTTATATTGAGGGTAAAGTCTTGTGCTAAGACAAAATTATTTTTCTCACACTAAAGTCTGTTACTTATATAATTTCTGTCCTTCAAAAGAAAAGTTCTTATTTCTTCAAATTTAAGTGACACACATTTTTTAAAGGAACCGTTTTTTTTTTTTTTTTTGCAGCAACAGCAAATGTGAACGCATTACAAACCAAATGACATTAACAAAAATGAACAGCTCACCAGCGTGTCCGTCCTCCTTAACCAAACAAAAAAGGAATTGGGTGTATTTCCATGTACATATAAAATTTAGCACTGTCCATTAAAAACACTTCCTCCACATGTTAAACATTTTTTTGTGTTTCTGCTGAATTTTATCTTGTCATGAAGGAAAACAAGTGAAAAAAAAAAACAAAATAAACAAACTTACCCCATATTCCATGTATTCCTTTGGACATGTTGGCATGTCCACGAATGTTTATCATGAATATTTTGTTGCTAACGAAATGTATATAGTGAAAGAGTATTTTAGGATGTGATCCCGGTAGTTTAAAAAAGGAACGTAGTCTTTAATACTAGTGATGGGGTAGCCTATTTCATCAATTCATTGCCATAGGTAGAACCTCATATATATCCCTATCATCTTCCTTCAAAGATAAACAAGTAATAAACTGACTTACCATGTCTATTGTTTTGGGGTCTGGACTTTAATTTGGAATCGCTGGTTAACATACACAATATCTGTGTATATGAATATTTCTGAGGATTTTCAAAATCAGCAGCCAGATAAAAAGTATATTTGCCTTGTGCATTTGGCTCTTTTGGCTTTTACATCAAAATCAGATTTCAAACCAACGGACCGACCGCTACCACTGCCAGCTCATCATATGGCAAGTATGTAATATGTTTATTGTAGCTTTTTTTCTTCCTATTTGTTTAATATTATACAATTTGATACAATTCGAAATATACTTACATGTAAGTATGTATTCGTACATATACGGGTACAATTACATTGATTCCACTGGATAGATATCTTTCTTGCTACTGGTGATATTATAATATTGAATTAAAATGTAAAGGCATTTTTTTACTGACATTTCAATGAAAAAAGGACAATTACATGTCAATATAAAATTTTAAATTAAAGGATATCAGCTTATCCTTTACAACTTTATATGTTTCATTATATAAAACAACAAATGAGAAAAAGTATCGAAATAAAAACGAAATGTAATTATTGCACTTTAAGAGTAAGTCTCAATGTGAGACTATATTTCTAAGTAAAAGACAAGTTTTGATCAAAACTTTACTAAGACAAATTTTATTCAAAAAAAATTTTGATCAAAATTTTACTAAAGAAAAATTTTGATCAAAATTTTACTAAAGAAAAATTTTGATCAAAATTTTACTAAAGAAAAATTTTGATCAAAATTTTACTAAAGAAAAATTTTGATCAAAATTTTACTAAAGAAAAATTTTGATCAAAATTTTACTAAAGAAAAATTTTGATCAAAATTTTACTAAAGAAAAATTTTGATCAAAATTTTACTAAAGAAAAATTTTGATCAAAATTTTACTAAAGAAAAATTTTGATCAAAATTTTACTAAAGAAAAATTTTGATCAAATATTTACTAAAGAAAAATTTTGATCAAAATTTTACTAAAGAAAAATTTTGATCAAAATTTTACTAAAGAAAAATTTTGATCAAAATTTTACTAAAGAAAAATTTTGATCAAAATTTTACTAAAGAAAAATTTTGATCAAAATTTTACTAAAGAAAAATTTTGATCAAAATTTTACTAAAGAAAAATTTTGATTAAAATTTTACTAAAGAAAAATTTTGATCAAAATTTTACTAAAGAAAAATTTTGATCAAAATTTTACTAAAGAAAAATTTTGATCAAAATTTTACTAAAGAAAAATTTTGATCAAAATTTTACTAAAGAAAAATTTTGATCAAAATTTTACTAAAGAAAAATTTTGATCAAAATTTTATTAAAGAAAAATTTTGATCAAAATTTTACTAAAGAAAAATTTTGATCAAAATTTTACTAAAGAAAAATTTTGATCAAAATTTTACTAAAGAAAAATTTTGATCAAAATTTTACTAAAGAAAAATTTTGATCAAAATTTTACTAAAGAAAAATTTTGATCAAAATTTTACTAAAGAAAAATTTTGATCAAAATTTTACTAAAGAAAAATTTTGATCAAAACTATACTAAAGAAAACTTTTGATCAAAATTTTACTAAAGAAAAATTTTGATCAAAATTTTACTAAAGAAAAATTTTGACCAAAATTTTGCTAAAGAAAAATTTTGACCAAAATTTTGCTAAAGACAAATTTTGGTTAAAATTTTACTAAAGAAAAATCTTGATCAAAATTATACTAAAGAAAAATTTTGATCAAAATTTTACTAAAGAAAAATTTTGATCAAAATTTTACTAAAGAAAAATTTTGATCAAAATTTTACTAAAGAAAAATTTTGATCAAAATTTTACTTAAGAAAAATTTTTATATTGAATTAAAATGTAAAGGCATTTTTTTACTGACATTTCAATGAAAAAAGGACAATTACATGTCAATATAAAATTTTAAATTAAAGGATATCAGCTTATCCTTTACAACTTTATATGTTTCATTATATAAAACAACAAATGAGAAAAAGTATCGAAATAAAAACGAAATGTAATTATTGCACTTTAAGAGTAAGTCTCAATGTGAGACTATATTTCTAAGTAAAAGACAAGTTTTGATCAAAACTTTACTAAGACAAATTTTATTCAAAAAAAATTTTGATCAAAATTTTACTAAAGAAAAATTTTGATCAAAATTTTACTAAAGAAAAATTTTGATCAAAATTTTACTAAAGAAAAATTTTGATCAAAATTTTACTAAAGAAAAATTTTGATCAAAATTTTACTAAAGAAAAATTTTGATCAAAATTTTACTAAAGAAAAATTTTGATCAAATATTTACTAAAGAAAAATTTTGATCAAAATTTTACTAAAGAAAAATTTTGATCAAAATTTTACTAAAGAAAAATTTTGATCAAAATTTTACTAAAGAAAAATTTTGATCAAAATTTTACTAAAGAAAAATTTTGATCAAAATTTTACTAAAGAAAAATTTTGATCAAAATTTTACTAAAGAAAAATTTTGATCAAAATTTTACTAAAGAAAAATTTTGATCAAAATTTTACTAAAGAAAAATTTTTAACAAAATTTTACTAAAGAAAAATTTTGATCAAAATTTTACTAAAGAAAAATTTTGATCAAAATTTTACTAAAGAAAAATTTTGATCAAAATTTTACTAAAGAAAAATTTTGACCAAAATTTTGCTAAAGAAAAATTTTGACCAAAATTTTGCTAAAGACAAATTTTGGTTAAAATTTTACTAAAGAAAAATCTTGATCAAAATTTTACTAAAGAAAAATTTTGATCAAAATTTTACTAAAGAAAAATTTTGATCAAAATTTTACTAAAGAAAAATTTTGATCAAAATTTTACTAAAGAAAAATTTTTATATTGAATTAAAATGTAAAGGCATTTTTTTACTGACATTTCAATGAAAAAAGGACAATTACATGTCAATATAAAATTTTAAATTAAAGGATATCAGCTTATCCTTTACAACTTTATATGTTTCATTATATAAAACAACAAATGAGAAAAAGTATCGAAATAAAAACGAAATGTAATTATTGCACTTTAAGAGTAAGTCTCAATGTGAGACTATATTTCTAAGTAAAAGACAAGTTTTGATCAAAACTTTACTAAGACAAATTTTATTCAAAAAAAATTTTGATCAAAATTTTACTAAAGAAAAATTTTGACCAAAATTTTGCTAAAGAAAAATTTTGACCAAAATTTTGCTAAAGACAAATTTTGGTTAAAATTTTACTAAAGAAAAATCTTGATCAAAATTTTACTAAAGAAAAATTTTGATCAAAATTTTACTAAAGAAAAATTTTGATCAAAATTTTACTAAAGAAAAATTTTGATCAAAATTTTACTAAAGAAAAATTTTGATCAAAATTTTACTAAAGAAAATTTTGATCAAAATTTTATTAAAGAAAAATTTTGATAAAAATTTTACTAAAGAAATATTTTGTTCAAAATTTTACTAAATGTAAATTTTGATCAAAATTTTTCTATTGGTAAATTTTGTTGAAAATTTTACTAAAGACAAATTTAGATAAAAAATTTTACAATAGACAAGTTTTGATCAAAATTTTGTCAAAGACAATATTTGATCAAAATTTTAGTTAAGACAAAATTTTTTCAAAATTAAAGATTTAAGATGATTTTCCCTTATTTACTTTGATTTTCGATAAACTTTTAATATTGTATTTTTTTTAAGAAAATTCTAGGTGTTTTGGCCTTATTACCTTTTATTTTTTTTTTCCGTCAGTAAAACAGCATTAAAGTCCTAATAAAAAAAATTTTATATATTTAGAAGCAAAACTCCAATAATACAATAATTTAATTTACACCCATAATTTATGTACAAAAGTTTTATTCGTGTCTTTATGAAAATGAATAATTTCCGTTTGGCTTTCATATTTTATTTAAAAGAAAATACCATTATTGATTGAATGATTGATTGATTGATTTGGTATAAAATATCAAACACAAAACAACAATAAATAAATAATAAAACTCGAAAAATATAAAAAAAAAAACCCAAGAAATCTACTAACCTGGTTTATTTTAACCACAAGTACATAAATACATATACAAATTCCTACGTATGTATATACATATAATACGTAAATATCCTGCAGCACAATTTCCAAAGGAAATGGCAAAAGGAAGCAATTTTTGTTTGTAGTTTTTTTATTTTCATCTGGTTACAAAGTTTTTAGCACGTATTTTATTACACGATAATGGTAGGAGTTAATATTGTTACTGGTGTTTGCGGTCAAGCCCAAATTCAATTATTTAAGAAATAGGGTAAAAACCTGGGAAATATGTTTTACAACTTGTTTACATGAAAAAATTTATGATATCAAATATTGAAAAATAGATTTGTAAATGTTAAAAAAAATTAAATATTAAGAAAGCAAAAAATCATCCTGTCGAAATTGGGTTTCGATATTAAGTATTGAACAAGAGAATTTGTAAATGTTAAAAAATTTTAAATTTAAAAACAAAAAAATTATTTTGTCAGAAGTGGGATTCGAACCCACGCCCTCAGAGAGGACCAGAACGCTCGAACACAACTCGCCTTGAAGCGAGCAAGATTTACTCTTGAGTCTGGCGCCTTAGACCGCTCGGCCATCCTGACTGATGAGTGTTTGGTGTTTTAGTGTTCTAATGTGTGCTAATAGAGAGTTATTCTAAAAATAGAATTGGATTATTACATACACAAGAAAACTCTATATTTTGAAGAGTAAAAAAACTACTTTTTTTTTCTCTTAATATACATTTAATGAGTAGATTGTTAATACAAAATATACTTTAAATGTTAAGCATACTTTTAGGATGAGTATAATTTACACAATCCATAAAGCGATTGCCAGTTCAAATTTTTCAATAAGATTGCAAAACATCAACATTTATTGTAGCATATTATAAGGATAGAAAAAAATGAAAAGAACTAAATTGTTGGAGCCTGACTTTTGAATTTGGAAGTAAATTTAAAATCACAAGATTAAAAATTTTCCCTGCCAAGAATTCGTTTAAAAAATTTATGTCGTAAAGGCATTGTCTCTTTTCACTACTATTATATGTATATATTGTTTTGTTGCATTTTTTTAGTTTTTATGCAAAACTAAACATATATAAGCAAAAATTCAATTTTAAAAAAATGTTTCAAAATATTTGTAATAAAAATATTAATATTAAGATAAAGAAAAATTTTAGATTTTTAAATATTAAATAATATAAACGAACACCCTTATTCATAAATTAATAATTAAACAAATTATCAAAAGCTTATTGCAAAACTATAACTTTTAAAAAATAGCTATTTAAATATAATGAAATTTACACAAACAGAAAATCAAACAAAATTAAAAATATATAATATTTCATTAAGAATATTAAACAGAAGTCAATGAAAAATATAAGAATTAAAACATTTGTATCCATTTTCAAGAAATTATAAAACTAATTTCACAAGAATAAAATTATAATTCACAATCGTTAAAAAAAAAATATATTTTTTAATTTAATTTTGTATAATTTAAAAATTTTGAAAATTATTTGAAAAATTTAGGAAATTTTGCATTTTGAAACAGTTTTTGCAATAGTCATTATAAATTAATTTATCCGCTAGATTTGTATTAAATAGTATGTCAATCCCGACTAGACAGCACTGTGGTCAAATTTGGATCATTCCTGGAGACATAGCATGTATCTCTCATCTTACTAAGTATAAATATCTAGCTCATTTGCACGAGCGGACCTGATATGAGATCTGGAATAAATCAATTTATATCAGGGTAAGGATTTGAACACTCATTTCACACATTTACTCATGTGCAAAAATTCCTTTTTATAAAATTCTCGCACACAGTCATGGGTATTAACAAATTTTTCTTATACATTCATCTCTTACTCGTGTTGACAAGAGTAAACTTTTTCTACACAAGTCATGATCAACTAAAAAATGAAAACCACATTTTGTGTGCCACTCACAAAAAATATTTTACACGACTAGCACACGACTTGCCCATGAGTGGCATATTAGAAGAAATATTTACTAAATTTCTGCTTTGTTAAAGAAAAGACAAAAACAAAAAATACAAGAACAAAATCAAGTTATTGCAAAAAATAAACCGTTTAAGAAACACAGTGGGAAATATCGCAAGGCCTTTAAACAAAAGTGCATAGAAATACATATACATAGGTATTTTTAATATTTTGATATTTTGTTTTTGATATTTTGAAAAAAATGATTCAATCTGTTTTTTATTTATTAAAAACCGCATTGATAAATAAAAAATATTACATTATTTATTTTTTTGCAATTTTTTCACAGTACAAATCTCTAGGCCTCGTAACCGTAGATTTGTCCTGCTGAAAATGTAAAAGACTTAATTGTAATTAACTAATAATGATAATTAACTAAATTAAAAATGAATGAATGACAAATGTGGATGCTCATGCGCCTGCTTATGTTGAAGTTTAGTTTAGTCGTGCGCATGAGGAAATGATTTTTAAATTTTATTCACTCTTCACGCGCGAGATTTGTATAAGTTAATCTTTAGTCATAATTGTGTGTAACAAAACAAAAAAACATTACTCACAACTCTTGAGAAAGTGCTGAATTTAGACAAATGAGCTTCACACTCGTGAATATTTTCTTACCCTGATTTATATTCACACAAAACTAATCTGTGCTAATATCTTGATTCAAATATCTTCAGATTTATAAACGTTTTTGCAATTTTCGAAATTAGTATTGGTATTTTTGAGTGCAAATAAATATGTAGTAGTGTGTGACTAAAAATGTTCTTATGTAATGGAAGTACTAGGAAAGATACCTGAAATAAAGGACGATTTTTTTATTGCGAAGTACTTTTGGAAAAAAGGATCTTAACATATTTTGTCTGTACTTATTTTCGTACTAAAAATTATCTGAAAATAGTTCTTTTTTGATCAAAAGATAGGTGATTCTGTGATAAATAGATGTATTCTTTACAGTAGCGTTAAATTAGTACTTAAACTTTGAGTCTTCAAACTATGTTAAATCGTTTATAATAACCTGAATAGTTGGGATCAAAATAAAGTATGCGTATTTTTCTATTAAAAAAAATTAAGATTTATAAATCTTGGCAAATACAATTATTTTCATGCTTTGTTATTAATATTCGTTGATTATACTTGATATTTCGTAATCTCGCTATTATAAGAAAATCAAAATTTTGACATTTGACCCCGGTGAAGAAAGGGTTAATCTCGTCCAATATTAAAAAAAACTTTCAGCATAGGTTTTTCCTAAACTAAACTAATAATAACTATTTTTTTTTTTTGTTAAAATTTAATACAAGTAAAATTTACTGAGCGTCTACTACAATTTGGCCCAAAAATTTTCATTTTCGCGAAATTCTTCAATTTGTAATCAAAGGTACGGCGAAACGGTTCCAGATATTTGAAATGAAGCTGTGTTAGTTCTCTTTAATATTCTATTATTTTTTCTTGTAAAATTATTTATTTTTGGTCTAAATTTAGCAAAAACAAAAAAAATAACCCATTTTTCCCCATACAAATGGGCTCTTAAACTTTGGACCCGATGCGCGCCCATAGAACGTTGTCCGATTTGGCTCAAATTTTTAGATCTTAACTCTTAGACCTAGTTTCACAATATTCCGTAGAAAAAGTTATAAAATTCGAAAAATCATTTTCCTTCATACAAAAAATTGTCACCCCAATGTACAAATATACATATAGGCACTTCCCGGGGTTCTGAACGTACGTTCGTACTCTTTTGATGTAAAACAAGTAAGAAAGTGCTATAGTTGTTCAAGCCCGACCATATGATATCCTTTACCACTAAGGTCAAAGGTGTACTTTTTTCTGTATAAAGACAAATATTTGCCAAATTTTGCCATCATACAAACATTTTCTCAAAACTTATATATTTATGCTGTTTCCGTCATTTGGACTTATATGAGAGCTAGGGTCATATGTGGACTGATTATATCGAAATTTGGCAAATGGATTACAGTTGTTAAGAAAAATATATATGCAAAAAATAAACTTAAAATTCTCATTATATTTAGATTTACGAGCGTTTTAGTGATTTTTGTCTCATTTAGTGCGTTTTTAAAGAAAAGTTTGTATGGGAGCTATGGTCAAATGTGGACCGATTTCAACGAAATTTGGTACAGTGATTTGAGTTTACATAAGGAGTATTTTTCTTAAATTTCACGAAAAAAATACTGATATTTGTGGGAAATATATCAACTCCGGGAAGTGGGACCTATTGGAGGTACCATAAATAATATACCGATTTTGACGAATTTCAATAGCAATGGTTCCGTTATCAAAAAATGATCTGTGCCAAATTTCATCAAATTATCTTTATAATTGCTACCTGTAGTTTGATTACAAGGTTTACATGGGTTCCAGCCAGACGGACGGACGTATTAACATCGCTAAATCGACTCAAAAAGTGATTCTAAGCCTATTGGCATGCTAAAAGGTGGGTCTAAGACAAATATTTCTATGCGTTATATAAATCAGTACAAACTTATAATACCCTTTCCACCTATGGTGGTGAAGGGTATAAATATACATTACAACTTTAAGCAGTAAAACATAATTTTTATCAACATTTCATTTTTTGAGACTGGTTGACCTTCCGGAGGAAATGCCCATATATCTACCATATATCTATGTAGAGACAAAATCAGGTCGCAATATCTCAGTTACTGCTAAACCCATACCTAGTCATTACAAATATTTTAAGTATTTATTTTGTGGTCATAATTATAAAAATTTTCAAAGAGTTATTAAAGTTAATTGCTTAGAAAGTGACCTAAATAAAACTTAAAAACACAATTTTCTATAATTTAGAGCCTAAAAAAATTCTCTTATAATGCATTTATAGCATTATTCAACCTTGTAATATTTCTGGCCTAATTTTTTATGTGACTTAGTGTTTGAATTTTTTTACAAATTATATTCAAAAAGTTAAAATTTTGGTTTAGAAACCTAAATTCTAATCTAAGAAAATAATGAACATTTTATTTTCCCCCCTCATTTTTTCCAGGTCTTTTTGCATATTTAATGTAAGAAAGTGTTATACTGTATAATTGCTCTCTTAACATTATAAAAAAAAATTATAAGTAAAGTAGATTTTTTTTAAATTTTGTGGTATTTTGGATGTGCAAGAAAGCGTAAGAAATGGGAATGTATGCAATAAAGGCTTATAAACTGCATAAATATTATATGCAAAAGTTTTTACAAAAATTTTCTTATTTTTTGGGTGTTTGCATTTTAATAACACCTCAAATATTTAATGCACACAAATGTGGCTAAAAGTGAGTGAATAAGAAAAAAAAACTGAAAATTTGCATATCATTTTGTATTTTCTCAAATTCTTGAAATGTATTTATAAAAAAGTACAAAAAGCTTAACACACACGCACACTTAGTTATATAAAAATGATTACAAAAAAAAATGTTCAAAACTACTCACAAAAATGTTTCTTTAGGTACTTCTTCAAGTAAGTCTGTACGAATATTTGTAATCTTCTATGTTTGCAGCTGAGTCAAATTCAACAAATTGAGCAAACAGCACTGTTTTGCTATTTTTCCACTGCCATCCTCTTAAGAAAGATTTTCTAATTCTGTTCAAACATTATTTTACTTTCCGCATCTTGTTTGGCAGCCACCTACAAATCATTCATCTAGGATATTTATTTCATGATTTTTTTTTTTCGTTGTAAGTTTTGGTAAGTGTGTCAAAAAAACTTCCAAAGTAGAAATAGAAAAAGTTTTTAAACTTCGTTTTTGGAACTTTTACATACATACTTTAACTTCATCTTCTATTGCATTTAGTTGTTTTTGGGAATAGTAATTCTTTCTGTTACTTTGCTAGTTAAAAGTTGCAGCTTGATGACGGCTTGTTGGAGTTTTATGCAATTTTAAGTTTTCATGACTTTCACTTTATGTTAGTGTAAAAAGTTGTTTGTATTGTAGGTAAACTTATGGTTTTTAAGAAGTGCTTTAACAAAATGATAAGGAACAATATCTCAGTTTTTCTTCTTGTTTTTTAATCCAAAACCACGAGAACTTGAAACCAATCAAATAAATTATGTTCTCAATTTAAAATTTGAATATCTTATTAAATAATTTATATGAATATTTCTATTAGATTTATGTATATTTTATTAGTGTCTCATTGTTTTAAATTATTATTTAAATATAATGAAATTTGTGCAAAGAGGAAAGTTTTAATAACGTAAATCGCGGAAGATACCCTTAATAATAGTCGATAGCTATGCATAAAGGTGGGTTTCATACTTTTGCACCTATGCACAGTGGGAGAATACGGCCAAAACTCAATAACTTGGTCATTTCTTGGCTTTTGCTCTTGAAATTTTTAGTGTACATAAATAATATATCTTTAGTTAAACAGAAATAGTTTTTTAAGAAAATATAAAGTCTGTGGTCACATAAAAATGGACTACTAAACACACTGAAAAAATCTTTGCTGGTGATTATAAAAATTATTTACTTAAATAGGTCGATATATGACTTGACAAAATCGGACATGTCCTTTCAGAGATATTGGGCTCATACTATGAGCTTAAAACCAGATTTTGTATGCTTCTAACAAACCTACAGAAAAACTCTAAACATTGAATATTTTTATAAAAAAGATTACGAGTTCTTGAATAACATAAAATTTGCAGCTTCTACAATTTTTATTGCGTCCACAATTATGTGGCCACTACCTATATACTTAAATAAATTATGCAAAGGTGACTCAAATTTTAAATTTTTGTTGCTTTTTTTATCTATATATATATACATTTTGCATAGAATTAGAAAGGAAACTAAAGAAAGTGGCATAAAAATATTGCATCCCGCCTATATTTCACTTCAAGTAGTGATTTTTTCGCTATAAATTGCAAAAAATTGTGAAAAAGGGGTGTTACTAAAAACGCTATAACTCTTAAAATGGGATGCAAATGGATATGAAATTCATAGAGCTTATTAATGATTCAATTCAGCTATTGAAAGTGTTGTGCTTCAACCTCTAAAAATCTCTAAAAAAAATTCGCGGTCTATCAAACTTTGTATTTAAAATTTTTTCTTAAATTTTTTTATGGTTGTTTTAACTGCTCGAACTCTAAATGAAGCATAGGTTAAAAAATATGGAAATTGGCGCGGTTGATTAGTAAAAGGTATCTACTTTTTAATCCAAAAAAGAAGAAGTTAAAATTTTATACATATTCCAAAATTAAGCGAATTTTATATATGGGTTCAAATATACAAATAATTTTATTAAAAACATAAAAAACAAATATTCAAACTTTGATTAATTATTATAGCCTTAGTAGGCAATGCAGTATGGTAAAAATTTTGGATTACATGTTTTGAAGTGTCAGCTCTTATCTGAGACTAAAATTTCCTAAAAAAAATTAAAAACATTTATGGGGGTTTTGACCGGAATTTCCTACTGTGCTATGGTGATGTAGCATATAAATATGCTAATAAAATTTCAAGAAACTTAAAAAATTAATTTTTTGTTTAACTATCTTTTGCTTAATTATCTTAAATGTAACTTAATTCCTTTATATTTAACTGAAGTATAATTTGCTTGTGAATTAAGAAGAGATTTTTTTAAACTAAATTTTTTGAAACAAACATTTTAACTCAACTTTTAAAAAAAATTAAATATTTTTATTTATTATGATATTGAGGTTTATTCAAAAAGAAGAGTATTCGCATTTGATCCCAAATCTGTTACATTTATTTATTAATGTTGCAGACCAATTTATTGATAAAAAGCCAAAAAATGTTTGCGGAGAAACCAAATTCCTCGACGCGTTTCGATGGTTGGTTAAGCCATCCCCAATTTAGACAGATCGAAAACCTCGCATTATTACTAGATTTACAAACAAAACTTTTAAGAATTATGTTAAAGCCATAAGTAAAAGCGTAGATTATCACAGCATTCTGCATATAGTAGCCGACGGCAGCAGCAAGAATGTGGTAAGTGAAGGTAGATGAAAACTGAAAAATGTTTGTTTTTGTTCAGTCGATGATCTACGCTTTTACTTATGGTTTATGAACATAATTCTTAAAAGTTTTGTTTGTAAATCTAGTAATAATGCGAGGTTTTCGTTTAAAATTTTAATTTTGAGTAAGTCTTAGAAATTTTTGCTTATTTGTAATTAAAAGATTATTTTTACTATCAGTGGAATGAAGAAATTTTGTGCGAAAAAAGTTATATCCCTCATAAACAGTGTATGACAAAAGTATAATATGTTTTAAATTTTAAAAATTTTTTAATTATATGGATCCCTATTTGTTTGTTCAAAAAGAACTTAAGGTAAAAGGCCAATGCACGCGGCAAGCGGCTGCGGGCGGCAATCAGCTGTTTTTTGATTTGTCAAATTTCAAGCGGCAATGGAAAAAAGTAGAACTTTGTTCTACTTTTCCGCGCGGCAGATTTTTTCAGTGCTGCCAGATTTAATTATATCCTACTCAAATATTTTTTTATATGAACATTTTTGTAAACAAGCGCACATTTTATCTACTGGCAATACCACGACCGCCCGCAGCCGCATGCCGCGTGTATTGGCCCTGTACCTTTAGGAAATTATGTACGTACTTGAAGAAATATTAATATTACAATTTTCTTTAGATTTCCTATTTGATTCAGATCTTGTGACTGAAGAAGCCACGTGAGATCGACTAATCGCCAGGAGAATCGATTTAGCGATATCCGTCTGTCTGTGTTTCTGTCTATTGAAATATAGGTTTTGGGGCTCCTCCATGCGATTCTATTTTTAGACTCATTGAAAGGGGCGTACGGTTTAACTCCGGCTCCGAACGGCAAATGCATTAGTGAAAATTTTTGAAAATTTATTTTTTTGCAAGTGGGTCTGGCCAGAGATCGAACTTGGAACCTCTGGTATGCTGTGTAGATAACTAACCTGCTGTACCACGGCGGTTCCTAGAATATAGACCTATATAAATTATAAATCATATTTTATAAAATTCTAAGTACTCGAGACATCGAAAAAATACCAAAAATTAGACTAAAATTTAAAAATTTTTGACTTTTTAATAATAAGAGAAAAACATTCTTCTGGAGCATGAGTGATAAATAAATTATACGTCAGGTATAGGCAAATTCTCCCCCAAAGCATGTGGTAAAATTTTATTAAAATCGTTTCTTAAACAGCTGAGATATCGCCAATTCACTAAATTTGAATTTACATGTGTATTTAAAAAATGGCTTTGTATTACAAATACACTTAAGAAGTAAGAAAAAACATCCTCCTGGTGCACGGAGCATATGCAAATTTTCATTAGAATTTTTTTTATAAAAAGATGTTTTATATAGAAAAATTTTCATTAAAAAATATTTTCTATAGAAACATTTTCATTTAAAATTTTTTTTTGTACAAAAATTTTCATTGCTAGTTTTTTCTATAGAAAATTTTTCATTATAAAATTTTTCTATAGAAATATTTTCGTTATTAAAATTCTTTCTAAAGCAAAATTTTCATTATAATTTTTATTATAAAATTTTTTCTATTTAAAAATTTTTGTTATAAAATTTTTCTATAAAAAATTTGTATTATAAACTTTTTTCTATAGAAGAATTTTTATTACAAAATTTTTTTAATACAAAAATTTTTGTTATAAAATATTTTATAGAAAAAATAATTGTTATAAAATTTTTTCTATAGAAGAATTTTGATTATAAATTTTTTACTATAGTAAAATTTTTCTATAGAAAAATTTTGATTAGAAAATTTTTTGTATTGAAAAATTTTCATTATATGATTTTTTCAATAGAAAAATTATTATTATAAAATTTTGTTTTACAAAAATTTTTATTATAAAGTTTTTTTATGGAAAAATTATTATAAAATTTATTCTATAGAAGAATTTTTATTATAGAAAAATTTTGATTGTAAATTTTTTTTTTCATAAAAATTTTTGTTATAAAATTTTTTCTATAGAAAAATTTTATTGTAAAATTTTTTCTATAGAAAAATTTTCATTATAAAATTTTTTCTATAGAAAAATTTTCATTTCCGCCTTTAGAAAAATTTTGATTGTAAAATTTTTTCTTTAGAAAAATTTTTGTTATAAAATTTTTTCTATAGAAAAATTTTATTGTAAAATTTTTTCTAGAGAAAGATTTTCATTATAAAGTTTTTTCTATAGAGAAATTTTCATTTCCGTATTAACAAAGGTAAAAAGTGCCCGAAATCGTAGTATAAAGTTGTTCTCCAAGTTAGGGTTAAATAAGGGAATTAGTGCAGTAAATATGGTAATTTACAAAATTTTCGCATATGGCATCATTTGCAAAAGATCTTCAATAAAAGCAAAACATATAATAGCATGTCTTAGGGAGATTGGTTTTATGTTAACAGGAATGCTGCCAGATCTTAATGCAACTGAATGCAATACATTTTCTAAGGGTAGTTAATATTTATATTTTTTATAGCATATCTTTAGGCGAAATATTTCCGTTTATTTTATGAGTTGCCACAATTTTACATAAATGTAGCTACTATCAAATAAAATCAATATTTTAATAAATTCTATTACAATAATATTGTACATATTTATTTTAAAATTTTCCTTATTTAAAAAGAAAAAATATTTTCTTTACTCACAATAAAATTGTATCATCTCCTATAAATAAAATCGAAAATAAATCATTGACAAAAGTCATTTATTAAATTAAATTTATCTTGATGTTAGTGCAATCGTAATTAAATAAATTGATTTCAAATATCAACACGTAACGTCTAGATTTTGCTTTCAGCAAAAAGCAAATAGAAAATAGAAAACTAACACAAAAAACATATTTCGTTCATTTCGATTTTGTGCAAATGAGTCGAGAATGAGAAAATACTATATTTAATTACATTTAATAAAATCTATCTAACATCTAATTGTTATTAGAGTAATATTATTAATGAAATTGTTTGAGTTTATAAAACTAAGTATATACGTAGTACTACAAAAAAATGGTTGAGAAAGAGTTAGGGATAGATTGGAAAAGCTATTTTGTAATTATAGAAGTTTTTTTTTCGATTCCTGATTAAGTCAAATTAAAAATGGGCTAGATCTTTAGGGGCCTTTTATAAAGATTTTAAGAAACACATTTATTTTTTGTCTATTTCATTTTCGAAAAATCTATCTAAGAAATAAAAATGATGTTACGAGTTAAAACCTTGTATTTCCCTCAAACTGTAAGTTAAAATTTCCCTTTTAGATTACTTTTTATTTCTATCAATAAAAATAGATTTGTATTGTCGTTAGACACAATGATAAAGACATTAACAAATAAAGTATTACTTAGATATTAGGTTATGCTGAATTTTAAAAACCCTTTATTTGTTATAGTCTTTTTCAGATAAAATTGTTAGAATATCACTAAATTATTTCACTCTTCCGTCAAAGTTTGGTAACAGTCTTGCTTAAAGATTGTAAAAATTACCAACGTAATGACAAACTGATAATACCACAATTACAACAATCGATCAATGATATACGGAATGAAGTAAAAAATAACTCTGGTCTAAGTCATTGTAACAAAATAAAACGTAGGTAAAATTTTAGAAAAATAATTTCTTAAAGTTTTTACAAAAATGGTAAAATCCATTAAAAAAAAAAAACAACAATAAAATTGTGAAAAAAAAAGAAAAACAAATAAAATGAAAATAAAACGATATATAGAATAAGAAAGATATGATATAAATAGATAAAGATATTAAAACTCAACTGATGGACGTTGGCAAAAAAACACGAAACCTACAAATACAACTACAAATAAAGGACCACCAAAGAATAAAAAATTCACTTAAACATTTTCATTTTTCATTCCTTTTATTGTTGTTACCACTTCCAATAACTTTACCATTACTTTTAGAGTTTCTGCAGCAAATAAAAGAAAGAAATACTGTATAAAAAGAAAAACTTAATCATTTTAAGTGAAATCCCATTAATTTATTAAAGTAATCATTTAAAAAAATAACTGCACTAAAGCAAGGGAAAGGATATAGATAGACTATTCTTTCGTTTTTCAAAAAGACAAAAAAAAAAATTGAAATAAAATTATGAAGATAAAGAAAGAAACAATGGAAGAAAACTATTATTATCTACTGCACAGAAATTAAATCAAAATTTCTGTATTGACACCCTACATTAAACCAAATTAATGCATATCGGTTGGAGTTTATATAGAAAATTTAATATAAATTTTCTTTATATGAAAATTTACTATAAGTTTTTTTTACATCGAATATTTACTATAAATTTAGTATGGAAAATTTCCTATAAATTTTCTTTATATCGAAAATTTACCATAAATTTTCTCCATATCAAAAATATACTATAAATCTTCTCTATATCGAAAATTTACTAAAAACTTACTCTATATCGAAAATTTACTATAAATTTTCTCTATACCGATGATAAACAATACTTTTTTTTTAATATCGAAAGTTTACTATAAAATTTCTCTATGTCGAAAATTTACTATAATTTTTTTTTATCGAAAATTTGCTATAAATTATTTCTGTATCGAAATTTTATTATTAATTTTCTCTATATCGAAATATTACTTTAAATTTTCTCTATATCAAAAATTTTCTATAAATTTTTTCTAAATAGAAAATTTGCTATAATTTTTATCAAAAATATACTATAAATTTTCCCTATATCGAAAATCTAATATAATATAATATCGAAAATCTATTATAAATATTATATATATCGAAAATTTATTATAAATTTTCTTTATATCGACAATTTACTATAAATTTTATCTATATCAAAATTTTACTACAAATTTTCTCTCTATTAAAATTTTACTACAAATTTCTACTATAAATCTTCTCTATGTCTCAAATATCCTATAATTTTTTTTGTATCCAAAATTTACTATAAATTTTGTCTATATCCAATATTAACAATAAATTTTTTTCTATATCCAAAATTTACAATAAATTTTCTTTATATCGAAAATTTATTATAAATTATAAATCGAAAATTTGCTATATATTTTCTCTATATCGAAAATTTACAATAATTATTCTCTATTACAAAAATTTATTATAAATTTTCTCTATACCAAAAATTTACTTAAGAATTTATATTTATCAAAAATTTACTATAAATTTTCGCTATATGGAAAATTTACTATAAATTTTCTCTGTATCGAAAATTTACTGTAAATTTTTTCTATATCCAAAATTTACTTTAAATTTTCTCAATATGGAAAATTTACTATAAATTTTCTCTATATCGAAAATTTACTATACATTTTCTCTACTTCGAAAATTTACTTTAAATTTTCTTTATAACGAAAATTTACTATAAATTTTCCTAATATAGAAATTTTACCATTTAATTTTCTCTATATCGAAATTTTCTTTACAGCGAAAATTTACTATAAGTTTTTTCTATATCGAAAATTTACTATAAATTTTTTCTATATGAAAAATTTACTATAAATTTTCTCTATATCGAAAGTTTACTATAAATTTTTTTTGTATCGAAAATTTACTATAAATTTTCTCTATATCAAAATTTTACTATAAAATTTCTCTATATCGAAAATTTACTATAAATTTTTTCTATATCGAAAATTTGCTATAAATTTTTTTTTATATCAAAATTTTACCATAAATTTTCTCTATATCGAAAATTTACTATACATTTTTTCTATAACGAAAATTTACTATAAATTTGTTTTGTATCAAAATTTTACTATAAATTTTCTTTATATCGAAAATTTACTATTAATTTTTTCTATAACGAGAATTTTGTAAGATTTTTTTTATATCAAAATTTTACTAAAAATTTTTTCTATATCGGAAATTTACTATAAATTTTTTGTATATCGAAAATTTACTATAAATTTTCTCTATATCGTAAATTTACTATACATTTTCTCTGTATCGAAAATTTATTATAAATTTTCTCTATATCAAAATTTTACTAAAAATTTTCTCCATATCAAAAATTTACGACAAATTTTTCTATATTGAAAATTTACTATAAATTGTTTTTATATCATACATTTACAATAAATTTTCTTTCTATCGAAAATTTACTATAAATTTTTTCTATAACGAAAATTTTTAATATCAAAATTTTACTATAAATTTTCTTTATATCGAAAATTTACTATAAATTTTTTCTATAACGAAAATTTAGTAAATTTTTTTTTATATCAAAATTTTACTATAAATTTTCTCTATATCGAAAATTTACTTAAATTTTCTTATGTCGAAAATTAACTTTAAATATTCTTAGGTCGAAAATTTACTATAAATTTTCTCTATATCATAATTTTACTATAAATTTTCTCTGTATTCAAAATTGACTATAAATTTTCTCTATATCGAAACTTTACTATAAATTTTTATATCGAAAATTTACTATACATTTTTTATATCGAAAATTTACTATAAATTTCCTCTATATCAAAATATTACTTAAACTTTTTTTGTATCAAGATCTTATCGAAAATTAACTATAAATTTTTTCTATAACGAAAATTTACTTTAGATTTTCTCTGTATCAAAAATATACTCTTTATCAAAAATTGTCTAACTTTGTTATATATGATCTCATATAGTACGACTGCAGTGGCTTAGAGTATCATAGGGTCGGTCATGTCCCTCAAAACTACTTTATTACTTGTCAGAATTTCCTTACTTTTTTGTATTTAAAAATAAATTGAATTGTTGAGTCTAGTTAAGAAAGAGTTGAGTTTTTAATATACAAATCCTTTTCATTTTTTAGATTTTTCTATATACACAAATGCACGTATTGCCATTAGTATATGACAAAGGAAATTTCTTTCGAACAAAAAGAAATTCCAATAATCTTAAAATAATGATAATATTATTACCAATGCAGATTCTTTCCTAACTACTTTGTAACAGTGTTGCGAATAAATTGAATAACTGAGTAAAATTTTTACATAAGGAACTAACAGTGTTCGGCTCATAAGATTGTTCCCGTTTACATAACACCTCCATAAAAATACTTTCTTAGATATTGCTTCTATTAGAATCTCTAGAACTCATGAAAACAATTGAACCAACAAAAGAGCTTGAGAAATCACAAACCAATCAATTGAATTCCCAACTGATATGGAACCAAGTATCAAGAGATCACTTCTTTTCAATTAACCCCTAACGCCATCAATACGATTTTTATGTTTATTCATTTTCCTTTGTCTCTACTTCAACTGCAATCGACTGTGTTCGCTTTGTCGTTCCTCTTTGTCCTCCGGTTAAGTACTTAGTTAGAGCTCGACCGTAGAACATAAAACTATTTGTAACTGCACATTCTTACTAATGACATCTTGATTTGTATCCTATTTCCTTTTTCCTTTATCTTTCACTCGTTTTGAATGCATGTAACACTTTGTCATTTTTTTGCCTTTAACAACTGATTGCATTTCGTTTTCCCTTTCTTTTGTTTTTCTTATCCCATGCAATAGTAAAATTCTAGTTTTTTTCTTAAAAATTCTATAAAAAATTGTGCTTATATACGAACATTTATTAACAATGTTCCAATAGTCATTGCTCGTTTGGAGATTTTTCAAATTTTTTGACCAAAGAGTGTAAAAGGAAAGAAATAAAATTCGATTGGTAAAGCAATCAAGTGTTAACATTTGTAAAATAATTTAAAATTTAATACACAAACACAATCGCACAAGGGACTTAAGAAAAGCTTTAAATACCCTTCGGTTAGGGGCAGGCAGTCAGAGACTAAATATTTACCATACGCAAAAGTTACTATAAATTTTATCTTTTTAAAAATTTGCACCACAAAAAATTTTTCATCAAACATTTATAGTAAATTTACCATAAAGTGAAAATTATAGTAAATTATTATAGACAAAATTTTATTATTTCAGATAGAGAAAATTTTGGTAAATTTTTAAAAAATTTATGGTAAATCTTCAATATAAAGAAAATTTATAGTAAATTTTCGATATAGAGAAAATTTATAGTAAATTTTCGATATAGAGAAAATTTATAGTAAATTTTCGAAATAAAAAAAAATTATAGTAAATTTTTGATATAGAAAATATTTATAGTAAATTTTAGACAAAGAGGAAATTTATGGTAAATTTTCGATACAGAGCGAATTTATAGTAAATTTTCGATATAGAGGATATTTATGGTAAATTTTCGATATAGAGAAAATGTATAGAAAATTTTCGATATAAAAAAAATTTATAGTAAATATTCGATAAATGGAAAAATTATAGTAAATTTTCGATGCAGAGAAAAGTTACTGTAAATTTTCGATATATAGAAAATTTATAGTAAATTTTCGATATAGAGAAAATGGTTATTGAATATTCTATATACAGGACATCTATGGTAAATTTTCTATAAAGAGAAAATTTATAGTAAATTTTTGATATAGAAAATATTTATAGTAAATTTTAGACAATGAGGAAGTTTATGGTAAATTTTCGATACAGGGAAAATTTATAATAAATTTTCGATATAGAGGATATTTATGATAAATTTTCGATACAGAGAAAATTTATAGAAAATTTTCGATATAGAAAAAATTTATAGTAAATTTTCGACATAAAGAAAATTTATAGTAAATTTTCGATATAAAGAAAGTTTATAGCAAATTTTCGATAAAGAGAAAATTTATAGTAAATTTTCGATATAGAGAAAAATTTAAGTAAAATTTTGATAGAGAGAAAATTTAAAGCAAGTCTTCGATATAGAGAAAATTAAAGTAAAATTTTGATATAGAGAAAATTTAAAGTAAATTTTCGATAAATGGAAAAATTATAGTAAATTTTCGATACAGAGAAAAGTTACTGTAAATTTTCGATACATAGAAAATTTATAGTAAATTTTCGATACACAGAAAATTTTTATTAAATATTCTATATAGAGGACATTTATGGTAAATTTCCTATAAAGAGAAAATTTATAGTAAATTTTTGATATAGAAAATATTTGTAGTAAATTTTAGACAAAGAGAAAATTTATGGTAAATTTTCGATATAATAATAAATAAATAATAAATTTTCGATACTCAAAAAATTTATAGTCAATTTTCTATATACAGAAAATTTATGGTAAATTTTAGATATAGATAAAATTTTTAGTAAATTTTCGATATGAAGAAAATTTATAGTAAATTTTCAATATAAAGAAAATTTATAGTAAATTTTCGATATAAAGAAAATTTATAGTAAATTTTCGATATAAAGAAAATTTATAGCAAATTTTAGATAAAGGGAAAATTTATAGTAAATTTTCGATATAGAGAAAAATTATAGTAAGTTTTTGATAAAGAGAAAATTTAGAGTATGTCTTCGATATAGAGAAAATTAAAGTAAAATTTTGATGTAGAGAAAATTTACAGTAAAATTTTGATATAGAGAAAATTTATAGTAAAATTTCGATACAGAGAAAATTTATAGTAAATTTTCGAAGAGAGAAAAATGATGGTAAGATTTCGATATAGAGAAAATTTAGGGTAGATTTTCGAAGAGAGAAAAATTATGGTAAAATTTCTATACAGAGAAAATTTATAGTAGATTTTCTATATAAATAAAATTTATAGTAAATTTTCGATATAGACAAAATTTATAGTAAGTTTTCGATATAGACAAAGTTTGTAGTAAATTTTCGATAAAGAGAAAATTTATAGTAAATTTTTGTTACAGGCAAAATTTATAGTAAATTTTCGATAAAGAGAAAATTTAAGTAAATTTTCGATTGTAAGAAAACTTATAATCAGTTTTCGATATAAAGAAAATTTATAGTAAGTTTTCGATATAGACAAAATTTATAGTAAATTTTCGATAGAGACAAAATTAATAGTAAATTTATAATATAGAGAAAATTTATGGTATAGAGAAAATTTATAGCATAGAAAAAATTTATAGTAAATTTTCGATATAAAGAAAATTTTTAGTAAATTTTCGATATATAGAAAATTTATAGTAAATTTTCTATATAGACAAAATTTATAGTCAGTTTTCGATAAAGACAAAATTTATGGTAAATTTTTGATTCAGATTTAATTTATAGTAAATTTTCGAAGAGAGAAAATTTATGGTAAAATTTCGATACAGAGAAAATTTATAGTAGATTTTTGGTATAAATAAAATTTATAGTAAATTTTCGATATAGACAAAATTTATGGTAAATTTTCGATAAAAGGAAAAATTATAGTAAATTTTCGATATAGAGAAAATTCATAGTAAATTTTCGATATAGACAGAATTAATAGTAAATTTTTTATGAAGACACAATTTATGTTAAATTTTCGATATAGACAAAATTTGTGTAAATTTTTGATATAGACAAAATTTATTGTAAATTTTCAATATAGACAAAATTTATAGTAAATTTTCGATAGAGACAAAATTTATAGCAAATTTTTGATAAAGAAAAAATTAATAGTAAATTTGTTATATAGAAGAAATTTTTTGTAAATTTTCTATACAGAGAGAGTTTATAATATATTTTTGATGTAAAAAAAGTTTGTAACAAATTTTCTATTTATAGAACATTTATGCATAGTAAATTTTCGATTTAGAAAATATTTGTAGTAGTTATAAAAAAAAGTCATGGTCTTGTCATAGGGTATTGTAAAGCAAGTATATAAAATATTTAAAAATACTGATGACAGTTATTGTTCACTTCCGTTTCCTGTTTGAGTGACCAAATCAATGAATGCATGAAATTGTATAATGTTCATACAATCCCACTTTGGTTCATTGATTGTTTATTAGATTTTTGCTTTTTCAAATAAATGAAATATTTTGCTGAAAATAAAATGTGAATAAATAAATATTTAATAATGAATTGTTGAAAGGGAATGAAAATTGTGATTTAATAAACAATAAATTGTAAAATTTTGTCAACACATTTTCTTTTGTTTTATTTGTTATTGCAATAAGATTGAGTGAATTTTTAAAAATTGGAAAGTTTGTTGATATGCAAAAATTTAAGGAAAATGTGGAAATATAAAATTTAAAAATAATACAATTTTGTGTTTGAACAAATGCATTTTTCGAAATTATTTAAAAAGTTATTCTAGAAGGAAAATATTTAAATTTAAATTTAGATATTTTAAAGTACATAAAATTTATCTTTAAATTAATTTAATACTTACCAATTTAAATATATAATTTCTCTTTAAATCATAGAATTTTTATTTTACTAAAAAATTTGTTAACGACTTAAATTCATTATATAACGATTTCCTAATGTCCAGACCCAGCTAAAGTTAAATACATTTTACTCTGTTTATATATAATAAATTTCCCTCCTCATAATTCATGTCATATGAATTCACAAAAGAATTCCTTTTGATACCTGTTATTAGATTTTTGGAAACATTTACAAATAAGACTGTTTTGTCTTTAGAAAATAAATGAATGTGTAAAAAAAAAAAATCATATTCTCGTTGTTTGTGCTGTAATTACAAACCATCAAGTGGTAGAAAATAATGTCATTGTTCGCATTTGCCTTTCGAAATCTCCAGAGATAGGGGAACAGTGGTATACAAAGCGTTTAGAGAGAACAAAACATGCATTTTTTGCTTTATAATTAATAAAAAATCACACTTTGTCTGGTCTCTGACTACCCTTTAAATATTTCCACTCCTTATTACCCAAATTCATAAAAACACCTTTTTATTTCTGTCGCCAGCTTTTAAAATATCACTAAACATTTTGTGTATTTTATTTATTTTTCATTACAAAAGACTTTATGAGGTGTATGTATGTGTGTGTGTGTGTATGTGTATAAGTGTAGCATTTTAATCTGGTCTTATTTACACTAAAGACTTTTACAAGCCTCGACATTAAAATTTTGCATAAAATTGTATTTACTTATAAATATTCCATTATATTGTCCTGTTTTAGTGTGTTTGTGTGTGTATTTGTACATTTCCTATGCACACGTAGACATTTGGTATTAATGAAGGTGTTTTATGACTCTTAGAAAATACAGTGGGAGTTAGAATTATTATAAAATTTCTTTATTCCGAGAAGTTACATTCGACAATTAAATATAATTTAATATAAATTTTCTCTAAACCTTAATTTTACCTTTAATTTCCTCTATATGAAAAATTTTCTCTAAATGTAATTAATTTCGAAATTTTCCACAAATTTTATTTATATCGAAAATTTACTATAAGTTTCTTCAATATCGAATTTTTTTTTTTAAATTTCCTCTATAACTAAAATTTCTAATAAATTTCCTCTATATCGAAAATTTACTATAAATTTCCTGTATATCAAAAGTTTACTATAAATTTCTTACATATCAAAAATTTACTATTAACTTCCTCTATATCGAAAATTTTTCATAAATTTAATCTATATCGAAAATTTTTCATAAATTTTCTCTATATCGAAAATTTTCCATAAATTTCCTCTATATCGAAAATTATCTATAAATCTATAAATTTTCTATATCGAAAATTTACTGTAAATTTCCTCTATATCAGAAATTTACTATATATTTCCTCTATATCAAAAATCTACTATAAATTTATTATAAATCGAAAATTTGCTATAAATTTCCTCTATATCGAAAATTTATTATACATTTCTTCTATATCAAAAATTTTCTATAAATTTTTTTTTGTATCAAAAATTTATTATAAATTTCGTTTCTATCGAAAATCAGTTTACTATAAATTTATTCTATATCGAAGATTTACTACCAATTTCCAATTTATCGAAATTTTTTTTATAAATTTTTCCTATATCAAAAATCTACTATAAATTTTTTCTATATCGAAAATTTACTATACATTTTTTCTATATCAATTTTTTTTTTTAATTTTCTCTATATCGAAAATTTATTATAAATTACACCTATATCGAAAATCTACTATAAATTTATTCTATATCGAAAATTCACTATCAATTTCTTCTACATTGAAATTTTTTTAGAATCATCCTCTATATCAAAAATCTACTATAAATTTAATCTATATCGAAAAAGTTGCTATAAATTTCCTATATATTGAAATTTTTTTTATAAATTTCCTCTATATCGAAAATCTATATCGAGAATCTACTAAAAATTTACCCTATATCAAAAATTTTTTAAAAATTCCTTTATATTGAAAATTTACTATAAATTTCCTCTATATTGAAAACTGTTTATAAATTTCCTTTATATCGAAAATTTACTATAAATTTCCTCTATATCGAAAATTTACCATAAATTTCCTCTATATCGAAAATTTACTATAAATTTCCTCTATATCAAAAATTTACTATAAATTTTCTCTATTTTAAAAATCTACTATGATTTTTTTCTATATCGAAAATTTTCTATACATTATCTCTATATCCAAAATCTACTATAAATTTCCACTATATCGAAGATTTTTCAAAAAATTTAATCTATATAAAAAATTTTTATATAAATCGAAAATACATGTATCGAAAATTTACTGTAAATTTCCTCTACTTCGAAAATTTTTCATAAATCCAAAATTTACTATAAATTTCCTCTATATCGAAAATTTTTCATAAATTTTCTCTATATCGAAAATTTTTCAAAAATTTCCTCTATATCGAAAATTTAGTATAAATTTTCTGTTTATCAAAAATCTACTATAAAATTATTCTAAATCGAAAATTTGATATAATTTTCCTCTATATCGAAAATTAAGTATAAATTTATTCTATATCGAAAATTTAATAAAAATTTCCTCTATATCGAAAATTAATTTACTATAAATTTCTTTTATATCGAAAATTTTTCATAAATTTTCTCTATATAGAATATTTACTATAAATTTCCTTTGTTTCAAAAATTTACTATAAATTTCCTTTTTATAGAAAATCTACTACAATTTTATACTATATCGAAAGTTTACTATAAATTTCCTCTATATCGAAAATTGTATATAAATTTCCATTATATCGAAAATTTTTTAAAATTTTTTTCTATATCGAAAATCTACTATAAGTTTTTTCTATATAAAAAATTTTCTACAAATTTTTTTTAAATAAAAAATTTAATTTTAGTTTCCATATATCCAAAATTAACCCAAATTTCTTTGTATCGAAAATTTGCGACAAATGTCTTCTATATTCGAAATTTATTTAAAACTCTTTATAAAGAAAATTTATTTTAAAAATACACTTTATTGTAATTTTATGATTCCCCATTTCACTTTTAAGTCTTTTACCCTTCACTGTATTTATCTTATAATAGTTGGGCGGTTTAAACGTTCGAAATAAGGGCTCAGGGTGCGGGTGGTCTGTGCATTTGCTTCGCTTTTTGTAGTTGGAATTACAAAACACTTTTACTGAATAAACAACGATAAATTTTGTTGACATTCAAATTGTTGTTTCTCAAAATTGTTATTTTTGTTGGTTTAGGGAATTATTGCAAATGTTAAAATCTAAAGCAGCATCCTTGTCTTATTATAGCCTTTGAAACTAACAATCGCATAAACAGTTTTGTAAAATTTACTTGAAGGTTTTAAAGCAAATTCGAGACTTAAGAAGTTATGAAGAAGAAATTTAAAGTAAATTTAATAAAAATTTTTGATATGAAGAAAATTTATATTAAATTTTTAGTAAATTTTTGATTTTAAGGAAATTTATTGTAAATTTTTCATATAGAAACAAAAAATTTATAGTAAATTTTGGAGATAGAGAAAATTTATAGTAAATTTTTGGTACAGAAAAATTTTTTGTAAGTTTTTGATATAAAGAAAATATATAGGAAATTTTTAACATAGAAAAAATTTATAGTAAATTTTTCATATTGAAAAAATTTATACTAAATTTTTAATAAAGAAAAAATTTATAGCAAATTTTGGATATAGACAAATTTATAGTAAAGTTTTGATATAGAAAAAAATTTATAGTAAATTTTTGATATAGAAAATATTTTTAGTAAATTTTTGATATGGAGAAAATTTATAGTAATTTTTTGATAAAGAAAAAATTTAAAGTAAATTTTTGATACAAAGAAATGTATGGTAAATTTTAAATATAGAAAAAATTTATAGTCAATTTTGGGAATTGAAAAAATTTATAGTAAAATTATGATATAAAAAAAATTATAGGAAATTTTTGATATAGACAAAATTTATCGTAAATTTTTGGTATTAAGAAAATTTATAGTAAATTTTTGATATTGAAAAAATGTATCGTAAATTTTTTATATAGAGAAAATTTACCGTAGAAATATAGAAAAAAATTATAGTGAATTTTTGGTATTGAAAATATTAGTAGTAAGTTTTTGATATAGAGGAAATTTATGATAAATTTTTAATATAGAAAAAATTTATAGTAAATTTTTGGTATAAAAAAAATTTTAGTAAATTTTTTATATAGAAAAAATTTATAGTAATTTGGGATATAGAGAAAATTTATAGCAAATTTTTGATATAGAAAAAATTTACAGTAAATTTTTGATACAAAAAAATGTGTAGTAAATTTTTGATATAGAAAAAAAATTATAGTAAATTTTTGACATAGAAAAAATTTATAGTAAATTTTTGATATAGAAAAAATTTATAGTAAATTTTTGATATAGAAAAATTTATAGTAAATTTTTGATATAAAAAAATTTGTAGTAAATTTTTGATACAAAAAAATGTGTAGTAAATTTTTAAAATAGAAAAAAATTTATAGTAAATTTTTGATATAGAAAAAATTTATAGTAATTTTTGATATAGAAATAATTTATAGTAAATTTTGGGATATGGAGAAAATTTATAGCAAATTTTTAATATAGAAAAAAATTTATAGTAAATTTTTAATATAGACAAAATTTATAGTAAATTTGTGATACAAAAAAAAATGTGTAGTAAATTTTTGATATAGAAAAAAATTTGTAGTAAATTTTTGATATAGAAAAAATTTATAGTAAATTTTTGATATAGAAAACAAATTTATAGTAAATTTTTAATATAGACAAAATTTATAGTAAATTTGTGATACAAAAAAAATGTGTAGTAAATTTTTGATATAGAAAAAAATTTGTAGTAAGTTTTTGATATAGAAAAAATTTATAGTAAATTTTTGATATAGAAAAAAAATTTACAGTAAATTAATAGCAAATATTTAACATAGAAAAAAATTATAGTAAATTTTTGATATAGCAAAAAATTTATAGTAAATTTTTGATATAGAAAAAATTTATAGTTAATTTTTGATATAAAAAAAATTTACAGTAAATTTTTGATATAGAAAAAAATGTATAGTAAATATTTGATATAGAAAAAAATTTATAGTAAATTTTTGATATAGAAAACATTAATAGTTAATTATTGATATAGAAAAAATTTAAAGTAAATTTTTGATATAAAACAAATTTATAGTAAATATTTGATATAAAAAAAATTATAGTACATTTTTGATATAGAAAAAATTTATAGTAAATTTTGATACAAAAAAAATGTAAAGTAAATTTTTGATTTAGAAAAAAATGTATAGTAAATTTTTGATATAGAAAAAAATTTATAGTAAGTTTTTGGATATAGAAAAAAATTATAGTACATTTTTGATATGGAGAAAATTTATAATAAATTTTTGACAATTTATAGCAAAATTTTGGTATAGAGAAAAATAAAAGTTAAGTTCCTATATAGAAAAGATTTGTATAAAATTTTCTATGTAGAAAATTTATTTTAAACTGTTATAAGCAAAATAAAACTAAATTAAACCAAGTTTTTAAATATATTTATTTAATAATAAACATAACATAATACATATCAAGCACGTACTTTAAATAACTTAAATATGTTATATCTTATTAATAGAAATTAAACAATTTCTTCATGTCTATGCAAGTAAACCATCAAATTCCTTAATAACATATTCAAACTTTTTAATCGCATACTCAACATCCTTATCCGTAATTTGATGATAGAGAACAATACGTGCATATGACCAGTCTCGGGTACTGACCTTCAGTACAATACCTTTGCTGCCATCCTCTGTCGATGTTGTTATGCCATCTTGTTGTTCTTGGGCAGTTACTTCACCCAAACGATTAGACAAGTCACTCGAAGTCACTTTAGGATTAACCACATGAATCAACAGTATATTGGAGTGAACATTTGCTAGGTCAACATTAAAGTTCGGACTGCGTAGATTATGCAAAGCTAGACGTACGTAGATAGGCAGACATACATAGAAACAGGATAGAGAAAAGAAAATTAAAATCAACAAGAAGATATATACATACATATATAGGAGTTTAAGTTATATACTCAAATGTTAAATCAGTACTCAGGGACAGTAATGAAAAGATGAAGTGAAAAGGAAATTTGCTGGAAAAAAATGAGGAAACGAAATGCAGTTAAGGACATACATACATACATACATACATACAGATATAAAGACACAACTCAACATAACGAATTGCAACTCAAGTGTAAAATGGCACCATTTACTAGAGTGTAGAGCAATATTAAGGAGGTCAATTTAAAAATAAAAATTTTCTTTTTTAAATAATAGGAAGATTGTTGAGTGTGTTGTCTGCAAGTGGTTTTTGAATCACCCTAATAAATTCATCTATATTAACTCTATTAAAAGATGGCACTTTCAGACTCTTTTATTTTTCTTCATCATGAAAACAGACATTTTTTTTAGACAATTCAAAGAGAAATAGACATAGTAATGCGGGCTATGTTGAATATTTGATAAAAGTGTTATGGCTAAAGTAGACCTTTAGGCTGTTTATTAAGGTAGTTCAATTTTGTATTAAAGCTTAACTTTCATAAAGATTCAATTTTTACTTATTTCGATATACATAAGTTGATTGAACTATAAATTTTTAATATCGAAAAAATGTATGATAAATTTTCTATATAAAATTTCCAGAAAATTTTTGATGTAGCGAAAGCTTAAAGCAAATTTTCGATATAAAGAAAATTTTAAGTAAATTTTTGAAAATAGAAAAATTATAGTAAATTTTTGGTATAGATAAAATTTATAGTAAATTTCTGATATAGAGAAAATAAATAGTAAAATTCTTAAAAGAGAAAATTTATGATAAACTTTCGATATAGAGAAAATTTATAGTCAATTTTTGATATGAAAAAAATTTGTAGTAGATTTTCAATATAGAAAAAATTTATAGTAAATTTACGATATGAAGAAAATTTGTAGTAGATTTTCGATATAAAGAAAATTTATAGTAAATTTTCGATGTAGAGAAAACTTATAGGAAATTTTCGATATAGAGGAAATTTATAAAAAATTTTCGATTTAGAGACAATTTATAGTAAATTTTTGATATCAAGAAAATTTATAGTAATTTTTCGATATAGAAAGAATTTACAGTAAATATTCGATATAGATAAAACTTATAGCAAATTTTCGAAATAGTTAAAATTTATAGTAAATTTTCGATATAAAGAAAATGTATTGTAAATTTATCCGATAAAGGGAAAATTTATAGTAAATTTTCGATAAGTAGAAAATTTATACCAAATTTTCGATATAGAAAAAATTCATAGTAATCTTTCGATATAAAGAAAATTTATAGTAAATTTTCGATATAGAGAAAACTTATAGGAAATTTTCGGTATAGAGGAAATTTATAAAAAATTTTCGATTTAGAGACAATTTATAGTAAATTTTTGATATCAAGAAAATTTATAGTAATTTTTCGATATAGAAAAAATTTACAGTAAATATTCGATATAGATAAAACTTATAGCAAATTTTCGATACAGAGAAAATTTATAAGAAATATTCGATATAGAGAAAATTTATAGTAAATTTTCGATATAGAAGAAACTTACAGTAAATATTCGATATAGAAAAAATTTACAGTAAATATTCGATATAGAGAAAACCTATAGTAAATTTTTGATGTAAAGAAAATTTTTAGTTAATATTCGATATAGAGAAAATTTATAGTAAATTTTCGATATAGAGAAATTTATAGCATATTGTCGATATAGAGAAAATTCATAGTAAATTTTTTATATCAAGAAAATTTATAGTAAATTTTCGATATAGAAAAAATTTATACAAAATTTTCTATATGGAGAAAATTTTAAGTAAAATTTTATATTCGAAAAATTCATACAAGGTTTCGATATAGAGAAAATTTATAATTAAAAAATGAACTACCCTAGTTTACCTACAAGTATGTTAACGTACATTTCAGTATGTTTGTGTTAAGTACCAAACGAAATTACTGCATTGCCAAAAGGACGCAAAGGACTTGAGTAAGACAAAACATTTAAAGCCAATGTCTGTAGACATCAGTTGTAGACATCAATTGTAGAAAGTGAGTGAATATTTTTTTTTAAAGTTCATAAGTATGCATGAATAAACATGCCTTTTATTTTAATGCTGTTGCAAAAATTTTCTTTTGTATAGGATAAATTACCTTCTGCGATACGTTTTGTTCTTTCATAATCCCCATTCAAGCGAGGTACTATTGTCTCAAGTGCCACTAAGCCGGCAGCTGCTAAAATGCCACTTTGACGCATGGCACCACCCAAGACTTTGCGAAGACGATGAGCTCTAGAGATAGAAAAATGAAAGAAGTTAAAAAAATATATGTCTTAAAGATGATATTGATAAAAAGATACTGTAAAAGACGAGAAGAAAGTAAATATTAAGAAAATGTCTTTAATTGCTTTAGAGAAATATATGAAAAATTAAGTCAAAAATAATATTGTTTTGTGATCAGAATTTACTTTCAGATTTTAGGTTAAAAAATCTTCTAGGTCATTTGATTTGTTAATAGATTGCTTATTTAATACTACATATGTTATAATTTTAATTAATTGTAATATATAGCAAAGATAGTGTTATACACTGCGATATTATTAGGAAAAACTATAATAGTTTTAAAAATTATATATTTTGTACGATTAAAACCATGTCTCTTTTGGTATATTAATCTTCTTTTAAAAATTTTTCGTTTCATAACAATAAATAAATTAAACCACCATTTTCACATGACAACACTGGTCAACAAAAAATATGATGATAACACTGGTCAACAAGAGAAATTACTTTGAAGTCTAACTATTTAATTTCTACGTATTATGACCTCGTAAGTACAAAAACACCCAAACTTTATACCATTCACCACCCATAGATGGAAAGGGTATTATAAGTTTGTGCTGATGTATGTAACGCATAGAAATATTTGTCTTAGACCCACCTTTTAGTATACCAATAGGCTGAGTCGATGTCAGACCGTCCCACAGCCCATAAATCATTTTCAAAAAGGTTCGAATTACACCATAATTTTTTTTTTATCGAAAAGCTAAGATGTCAAACTTAATGATTTGAGAAAAATATTTGATATTTTGGCAATAGTAATACTCGAAATTAAAATAAGGACCGTGTTCGCATCTTTTTACGACAGAGATTAATTTCTTCACATATAAAACATATTTCAGAGCGTATTTTTAATGTAATTCAAATTACAATTAAGGAGTTATATACCTCATTGGAAAGGTGATTTGACGTAGTGAAAGTATTTGAAAACGGCAAAACGGTGTTAGCTATCAACCTCAACTTTTTTAGATATTATTATAATTTCTGTTCATTTTAACAAGAAGATCAACAAATTGAAAATTTTACATATTTGTTTAACGAAATTTTCAAAAACCTAAAAAGTGAGTTTGAAACCCGTACTCAAAAAAAATTTTCCAGAATAAAAAACTATGTAAATTTGATTATATTTTAATAAAATTAAATAATTAGTACTTACAAGCCTTAAAGTGGTAAAGCGTGTCTTACTTTATAACTTCTGTATTCTAAAGCAAATTTTGTTGTTGCATATCCTTAGGCATGATGAAAATGACACTATTTTTCTGGGGAAAATTGTAATAACTCCAAAACAATTCTATTGGATTTTTGGTTTTTATGACTCAAAGGAAAGCTGTTAGTTATCTTCCACATCACATTATTTTTTTTTTGCGAAAATAAATCTTTATTGGTTAAAATTTAGCTCAAACCAAAATAAGTCACATTTTTTCCCATACAAATGGGTTCAAAATAAATATCCTGTGTGCCACCTCAAGACATTGACCTAGGAAGGCAAAATTTTTGTTGTGAGTACCTTAGGATGTAGAGCATCGATTTTGAATAATGGAGTATGGAATTATAAAAAAAAGAAAATATTTTTCGCTCCACCCTAATGTACAAAATAATGCAAAAAACAAACTTCTTACCTTTATTCTGAAATAAGTTCTGATTTAATTTGACTCATATTTTAACGAATAATAGCAAATATATTTGAGATTATTCGTGAAAAATTTCAGAACTCTATCTCTAAGAACAAAAAAGTTACAGATTTTTGATCCGATAAGGTCTAAAATTTTCCACTGTGCGTCCGTCCGTCTGGCTGGACCCTCATGTAAACCATGTAATCAAAGTACAGGTCGCAATTCTAAAGATAATTTGATGAAATTTTGCACAATTGATTTTTTTGATAATGGAACTATGGATGTTGAAATTCGTCAAAATCGGTCAATTATTTATGGTACCTCCTATAGGTTATACTTCCCGGAATTGATATTTTGGCTTCAAATATCAATTATTTTTTCATGACATTTAAAAAAAAAAATACTGTTTATGTAAACCAAAATTACTGTACCAAATTTCATTGAAATCGGTCCACATTTGACCATAGCTCCCATACAAACTCTTCTATAAAAACGCACTTAATGAGACAAAAATCACTAAAACGCTCGTAAATCTAAAGATAATGCAAAATTTAAGTTTATTTTTTTGCATACATAATTCTCAATCAATTTGCCAAATTTCAAGATAATCGGTACTCATTTGACCCTAGCTCTCATATAAGTCCAAATGACGGAAACAGCTTAAATATATTAGTTTTGAGAACATGTTTGTATGATGGCAAAATTTTGAAAAATTTGTCTTTATGCTGGAAAAATAACACCTTTGGCCTTAGTGGTGAATTGTATCGTATGGTAGGTCTTAACCGACTATAGCGCTTTCTTACTTGTTACCTGTTTCCGTCATTTGGACTTAGGGTCAAATGTGGACTGATTATCTCGAAATTTGGCAAATTGATTACAGTTGTTACAAAAATTATGTATGCAAAAAATAAACTCAAAATTTTCATTATCTTTAGATTTACGAGCGTATTAGTGATTTTTTTAAGAAGAGTTTGTATGGGAGCTATGGTCAAATGTGGACCGATTTCACAGTGATTTAGGTTTACATAATCAGTATCTGTTTTAAATTTCATGAAAAAATATTGATATTTGTGGCCAATATAGCAATTCCGGGAAGTGGGACCTATAGGAGGTACCATAAATAATGGACCGATTTTGACCAATTTCAATAGCCATGGTTCCATTATCAAAAAAATTCTCTGTGCCAAATTTCATCAAATTATCTTTAGAATTGCGAGCTGTAGTTTGATTACAAGGTTTACATGGGGGTCCAGCCAGCCAGCCAGCCGCCAGACGGACGGACGGACATCGCTAAATCGACTCAGAAAGTGATTCTAAGTCTATTGGTATACTAAAAGGTGGGTCTAAGACAAATATTTCTATGCGTTACAAACATCAGCACAAACTTATAATACCCTTTCCACCTATGGTGGTGAAGGGTATAAAAAAAAAAATTACATTCAAGTGCAAATAACTCCGAATCCGTTAAGCATATCAAAAACTGATCTTAATAGCACTTAAAGATATTTGTATTTGTTATTCTTTTCAGTAATTTTTAATAAAATCGAACAATACGTTTTAAAGATATGAAAAATTTTATATATAAAAAACTTTTTTTTTAAATAATGTATCCATAGAATTTTAAATCTTTTCCGTTTTTATAATTAGAAGACAACAATTAAAAAAAATATATAGCGGTGGTCAATTGTAACGCAAAAAGTTTTATTTTGTGGACTAGTGTAATCCTTTTTATAGGCAAACATCATGGCAAAGACTTTAATGAATGTTTTCTGCAGTATTTAGCGGCCAATTTCTCTGTTGAAACAATTCATTTTGAGCTATTAATTTATAGCATCTTCAATAGCCTTTTATACAATATTCTCTTTTAAAATGAACTACTAAATGGTAAAATATGCAGTTTTTATGTCCAAACATACTAACACACATATATCTATAAATATAGTAGAAGAGTAAATACCTTTTGCCTTAAACAACTTACTCTTTAATAAACGCTTTGGTGCCCACCAGTACCGAACCGACCGGAGCCGATAGACCTTTACTCAGACAAAAGCACACCGAATCGAAATCCTTTGTTATACGTGCCACAGGCACTTTTAAATATGCCGCAGCATTAAATATCCTGGCACCATCCATGTGCAGTGCAATCCTTTTGCCATTTGTCTTTGCGGGATCTTTACAAATGCCAGCCAGTTCATTCAACCAGTCGAGGGGTAACACTTTGCCGCCGCACATGTTGTGTGTATTCTCGACAATAACCAAAGCTGTAACGGGTTCATGACAGTCATCGTAAAGTCTCATTTTGTGTTGCATTTCGCGTAGACAAAAAGTACCGTCTGTCTTGTTTTTAATTGTTGCTAATTGTACACCGGCAAGTTGAGCTGCACCAGCTGTAAATAAAACACAAATGAAAAATAGACGACAAATGGTACAAGGATTAAATGGTTTGGCAATGAATTAAATGCTGCGACTCAGATCTGTTTGTTTGTCTGAATATCTTACCCTGCTCGTAGAGGAATGTATGCGAGATATCACCAACAATAGCCTCGGTACCGCGACGATGGCAATGAACCATTACTTTGAAAGAAAATTGAAGATAAACAAGAATTTTAGACATGAATTTCAATTTACTAATTTTTTTTTTTTTTATCAAAAATTTATTATAAATTTTAATAAAATTAAAATTTACTATAATTTTTTACAAAATCAATAATTTACTATAAACTTTGTCTATATCGAAAATTTTCTATAAAGTTCTCAAAATCCAAAATTTACTATAAATTAACTCAAAATCGGAAACTTACTATAAATTTTCTCAAAATAGAAAATTTACTATAAATTTTCTCAAAATCAAAAATTTTCTTAAAATATTTTCAAAATCGAAAATTTACTTCAATTTTTTCAAAATCGAAAATTTTTTATAAATTTTCTCAAAATCGAAAATTTACTTAAATTTTCTCAAATCGAAAATTTGCTATAAATTTTCTCAAAATCGAAAATTTACTATAAATTATCTGAAAATCTAACATTTACTATAAATTTTCTCAAAATCAAAAATTTACTTTAATTTTTTCAAAATCGAAAATTTTTTATAAATTTTCTCAAAATCGAAAATTTACTTAAATTTTCTCAAATCGAAAATTTGCTATAAATTTTCTGAAAATCTAAAATTTACTGTAAATTTTCTCAAAATCAAATATTTACTATAAATTTTTTTTAAATTTAAAATTTTAATATAATTTCTTTTTATCGAAAATTTACTTATATAAATTTCATTATCGAAAATTTACTTTAAATTTTTTCAAAATCGAAAATTTTACTGTAAATTTTCTCAAAATCGAAAATTTACTTACATTTTTTTCAAAATCGAAAATTTACTTTAAATTTTCTTTATATCGAAAATTTAATATAAATTTTCTTTATATCGAAAAATATAAATATAAAAATATAAAAATCGATCGATATAAAATCGATATAAAGAAAATTTACTATAAATTTTCTTTATATCGAAAATTTGCTACAAATTTTCTCTACACCGAAAATTTACTATAAATTTCCTCTATGTCAAAATTTACTAAAAATTTCCCTATCGAAAATTTATTTAAGATTTTCTCTTTATAAAAAAATTACTAAAAATTTTTTCTAAGTCGAAGATTTAGTATAAAATTTTGCTTTATCAAAATTTTACTCTAAATTGATTTATATCAAAAATTTACTATAATTTTTTTATATCGAAAATTTGCAACAAATCAAAGAAAATTTCTATATAAGAAAAATTTTCTTTAGAGAAAATTTTTGAACGAAAAATTTTCTTTAGAGAAAATTTCTATACGAAAATTTTTTTTTTTCAGAGGAAGTTTTTCTATTTGAAATTTTCTTAAGAAAATATGTACATCTTAAAATTTTGTAAGAAGGAAATTTTTGTATACCAAAAATTTTCTATAGTAAAAGTTAGATTTAGAGAAAATTTATATTTAATTTCGATATAGAGGAAATTTATAGTAAATTTTCGATAATGATAAAATTTAAATAAAGTTTTTGATGTAGAAAAAATTTTTAAATTTTCAGTGTGAAGAAAATTATTAGTAAATTTTTGATAAACTTTCTATCAAAATTTTCGATCTAAAAATCGAAATTTTACTACAGGAAATTTTTTGGTTTAAATATTTCCATCTAAGGAAATTTTTAGATGAACATTTTTTCTTAATAAAATTTTTGGTATAAAAATTTTCTCAAAAAAAAATTTTTTGTATAAATATTTGCTCTTAAAAAATTTTTTGGTGTAAAAATTTTATAAAAAAACATTATTTTTTATGAAAGTTTTCATATACAAATTTTCTCTAAAAAAATTCCGTATATAAAAGTTTTCTCTAATGAAAATTTTTTGTATAAAAATATGTAAAGAAAATGTTTTCGAATAAAGAATTTTTTCGAAAGAAATTTTTTCTCATATAAAATTATTTTTTATCAAAATTTTTCGTAAATAAATATTTTCTATAAGAAAATTTTTCCTATACAAATTTTTCGTATATAAAAATGTTTTCTAATGAAAATTTTTTATATACAAATTTTCTTTAAAGAAAATTTTTCTTAAAATTTTGTCTCAACTAATTTTTTTGTATATAAGTATTATCCCTTAAGAAAACTTTTTCTTAAAATTTTTTCATAAAAAAATTTTCGGTAAACAATTTTTTCGTATAAAATTTTTTTTCTAAAGAACATTTTTTCGTATTAAAAATTTTCTATGAAGAAAATTTTTCTCGTTTAATTAAAAATTTCTCTAAAGAAAATTTTTTCGTATAAAAAATTCTATAAAGAAAATTCTTTTTATATCAAATTTTTTCTCTAAACTAAATTGTTCGTATATAAATATTTTCTCTTAAGAAAATTTTTTGTAAAAAATTTTCGTATAAAAATATTTTTCTAAAGAAAAGTTTTTTTTTAATAAAAATTTTCTCTACAGAAATTTTTTCGTATAAAAATGTTTTCTAATAAAAATTTTTTGTATATGAAAATTAGGTCCAATGAAAAGTTTTCGTATCTTAAAATTTTCTGTAATGAACAGTTTTCGTTTTTAAAAATTTTCTCTAAAGAAAAATTTTTGAAAAGAGAATTAAAATATTTATTAAAAGAAAATATTTCGTTTAGAACAATTTTCTTTGCAAAAAATTCTTTGCATAATTTATATGTAAAATTGTTCTATACAAAACTTTTCTCTAAAGAACAAATTTCTTTTAATAAAATTTTCTTTAAAGAAATTTTTCGTTTATTAAAATTTTCTTTAAAGAAGATTATTCGTTTAATACAATTTTCTTAAAAGAAAATTTTTCGTTTATTAAAATTTTCTTTAAAGAAAATTTATCGTATTACAAAATTTTCTCTAAAGAACATTTTTCGTTTATTAAAATTTTCTTTAAGAAAGATTTTTCGTTTGTTAAAATTTCTATTTTTTAAAGAAAATTTTTCATTTATTAAAATTTTCTTTAAAAAAATTTTTTTGTTTGTTAATTTTTTTTTTTAAGAAAATTGTTCATTTATTAAATTTTCTTAAAAGAAAATCTTTCGTTTGCTAAAATTTTCATTAAAGAACATTTTTCTTTTATTAAAATTTTCTTAAAAGAAAATTTTTCGTTTAATAAAATTTTCTTTAAAGAAAATTTTTTGTTTGTTAAATTTTTCTTTAAAGAAAATTTTTCGTTTATTAAAATTTTCATCAAAGCAAATTTTTCGTTTATTAAAATTTTCTTCAAAGAAAATTTTTCGTTAATTAAATTTTCCTTTAAAGACAATTTTTCGTATTTAAAAACTTTCACTAAAGAATATCTTTTGTAACTATATAAAAAAAAATTTATAAAGAAAGTTTTTCGTATGCAAAATTTTCTCGTAAAGAAATTATTAGTAAAAAAATTCTTTAAGGAAAATATGTTTTATAAAAATTTAAAACAATATTTTCGAATCGAAAAATTTTCTATAAAAAAAATTTTTTGTGTGTAAATTTATTTTCTAACCAAAAATTTTCTGTAAGGAAAATTTTTGAAAAAAAAAAAAATTTTTTCAAAAATTTTCCCTTAAGAAAATTTTTTGTGTATAAAAATTTCTTTACTTACTTGCCAATAAATTGGCCATTGTGCCACTTGGCACAAAAAGTGCTGCTTCTTTCTCAAACAATTCAGCTGACTTCTTTTCTAACTCCAAAACGGTAGGATCTTCGCCATAGACATCATCACCAACATTGGCCTCAAACATAGCTTGACGCATTTCCGGTGTGGGTAGACTTACGGTATCTGAACGCATGTCGACAGTGTAATTACATGACGAAGTCGATGATGATGAGGACGAATAAGGTGATGGTGACATGTTTGTAATATTTAATACAAATAAGTGTTAACTAAAGAAATAAAAGAGAAAGGAAAGCAAAGAAAATTGAATACTCAACAAATAAAAAATTATTTTGATTAATTTACAAGGAAACCCTAGAAACGAAATTAAAGAAAAATGTAATGAAAAGCCATAGTTTTAATAAATTGTCTCAAATAAAGTGTATGTTTATAAAAAGAGTACTTTTAAATTGTTAAAAAATTTATTTATTTAATTTAAATTTTAACTTTTGCTCTTATTATCTTTCAGAATTTTCACTATTTTTGTTTTTTGCATATTCAAACTATTCATAAATATTTGATTGTATAAATTGTAGAAATAGACTAACGTTTGCGTCAAAATGTCACTCGACATTATTGACATGCGTACACATTAATGTAAACGGATGTCATACAAGTCAAATGCGGAAGATGTAGTTAAATTAATTATGGATTCTTTTATTAGATAAGAGAAAGGTTAATTCATTTTGTGTTATAATATAATTTGTCATGTGCATATATTGAAATTAATTATTAGAATCTTTATATAGTTAAGAAATTAGATATTCACTATTTTTGTATCTATATTTTGTGTTTTAAAGAACAAAATATTCTTACATATTCATTGAAAAATTGAGATATTTCTAATAACTAATCGATATAATTGCTATGTTTTTGATAACAATTATTTCTAGGACTCAATTAAACATAAACATTTGAATTTGTTGTCAATAGAAATTTGTATTATCTCATTGGTGTAGCGTATCATATAGTCGCCTTGACAAAATAAAATAATTTTACTTACATGTTTTGTTTACTATATGTAGCTTATCATTAAGATAGAAGGTTTAACATTAGTTATAAAGTAAATCATATTTTAGTTTTCATTAAACTTTATCTAATTTAAAGTTATTTAATAAAAGTTGCCTTAATATCAAAAAACTTACAAAACTTAAAATGCTTCTGGAGTTAAGCCTATATTGTTGCAACTAAGCAAAATTTCTTCATTTATGATTATATTTGTTTAAAATATTTGAAAACAAATTGAGATTAGACATAAGTAAATATTTCATTAATTCATAATGATAAGATTCTAACTTAATCATAATTATTTACCTATGCAAGTGCATTAGATTTTGTAACAAAGAATTTCCAAAAAATTACACCATATCGACAATAAAAAAATAGTTAATATACTTAGATTTGTTATTTGACTTTTTATAAAGATATATAAGGGCTCGTATTATAAGTAGGTGTAGGCAGCCCATACCACCAGAAGCCGATGAATTTTTTTAATTTTCGTAAATACCACGATCATTAACAAAACTCGTGAAAATTAGTATTTCAATCATTCAGTTGGAATTTGGATGTTAACAGAGTTGGTTGGCGCCGCTTTAAAAAGAAAAGACAAAAACAAAATAGGCACGAAACAAATCAAAATCCAATTTATAGCAACAAAATACATGGTTTGAGAGAATATAGAAATATAATCTCGAACATTGTTGCCACGACACTATTATTTTTGTAAACATTGTGAATATTTTTGTAAATATTGGGAATATTTTTACAAACGGAAATAAACTCTAATATAAAACAATTTCAGATTTCTATATTTTTTTAGATATTTTTGATCCAAAAATTTTTTTTATAGAAAAATTGTTTTCTTTGTAAAATTGTTCGTTAAAAATGGTATGTTATAGAAAATTTTTCAATAAAAATATTTTTCGGTAAAAATTTTCGATAAAAATATTTTTATATCAAACAATTTTCAAATCTTCTATAGAAAAATGTTTGATAAAAAAATTTTCGATAGAAAAATTTTTGATAAAAAAATACAGAAAAGTTGTTGATAAAAAAACAATACAGAAAAATTTTCTATAGAAAAATTTTTGATAAAATTTTTGACAAAAAAATTGTGTTTAGAAAAATTTTTGACGAAAAATTTTCTATAGGAAAATTTTTAATAAAAAAATTTCTAAAGAAAAATTTTTGATAAAAAAAAGTACAGAAAAATTGTTGATAAGAAAATTTTTGATAGAAGAAAATACAGAAAACTTTTCGATAAAAAATTTTCTATAGAAAAATTTTTGACAAAAAAATTTTCTATAGAAAAATTTTTAATAAAAAAATTTTCAATAGAAAAATTTTTGATAAAAAAATTTTCTATAGAAAAATTTTTGATAAAAAAATTTTCTATAGAAAAATTTGGGATAAAAAAACAATGCAGAAAAATTTTTGATAAAAAAAATTTTTATAGAAAAATTTTTGATAAAAAAATTTTCTATAGAAACATTTTTGATAAAAAAAAATCCTATAGAAACATTTTTAATAAAAAAATTTCTTAAAGACAAATTTTTGATAAAAAAATTTTCTAAAGAAAAATTTTTGATAAAAAAATTATTTGATAAAAAAATTTTCTAAAGAAAAATTTTTGATAAAAGTTAAAAAAAAATGAAGTTGAAACCTTTGTCTTTTTAAAACGTTAGAACTACACATTGAAAAAATACCTATTTTAGTTAAAAGTATAAAAAACAGCAACTGGTTAAAACAATTTTCTATAGAAAACTTTTATTAAAAAAAATTTCTACAGAAAAATTTTTGATAAATAGTTTTCCATAGAAAAATTTTTGATAAAAAAATTTTCTATAGAAAAATTTTGAATAAAAAAATTTATAAAAAAAACGATCCATAGAAAAATTTTTGATAAAAACATTTAAAATGGAAAAATTTTTGTTTAAAATATTTTCTATAGGAAAATTTTTGATAAAAAAAATTTTCTATAGAAAAATTTTTGGTAAAAAAATTTGATAAAAAAATTTTCTATAGAAAAATTTTTGCTAAAAAAAATTCTATAGAAAAATTTTTGATAAAAAAATTTTATATAGAAAAATTTTTGATAAGATAAAAAATTTTGTGTACAAAAATTTTTGATAAAAATATTTTGTATAGAAATTTTTTTTAAAACAAAATTATTTGTAGAAAATTTTGTGATAAACAAAAATTTGTATACAAAAGTTTTTGTTAAAAAAAAATTCTATTAAAAAAATTTTGATAAAAAAATTTTCGATAGAAAAATTTTTGGCAAAAAGTTTTCCATAGAAAAGTTGTTGATAAAAAAATTTTTGTAGAAACATTTTTTAGAAAAAATACAGAAAATTTTTTAATAAAAAAATTTGTTCAAAAAATAACAAAATAGTCGGGATGTAAATATTATTCAAAAAGAAGTGTATTTGCATTTGATCCCAAATCTGTTACATTTATTTATTAATGTAACAGACCAATTTATTGATAAAAAGCCAAAAAATGTTTGCGGAGAAACCAAATTCCTCGACGCGTTTCGATGGTTGGTTAAGAGGATTATCCTTCTTCAGGAGGATTATCCCCAATTTAGACAGATCGAAAATAGTTATGTTTGTAAATTTAGTAATAATGCGAGGTTTTCGATCTGTCTAAATTGGGGATAATCCTCCTGAAGAAGGATAATCCTCTTAACCAACCATCGAAACGCGTCGAGGAATTTTGGTTTCTCCGCAAACATTTTTTGGCTTTTTATCAATAAATTGGTCTGTTACATTAATAAATAAATGTAACAGATTTGGGATCAAATGCAAATACACTTCTTTTTGAATAAAAAAATTTTTGATAAAAATATTGTTTATAGAAAATTTGGTGTTAAAAAAAAATTTTATACAAAAGTTTTTGATAAAAAAAATTTCTATGGAAAAATTTTTGATAAAAAAAATTTCGATAGAAAAATTTTTGATAAAAAAATTTTCGATAGAAAAATTTTTGGCAAAAAGTTTTCCATAGAAAAGTTGTTGATAAAAAAATTTCTATAGAAAAATTTTTTAGAAAAAAATTTTCTAGAGAAAAATTTTTAATAAAAAAATTGTCTATAGAAAAATTTTTGACAAATAAAAAAATACAGAAAAGTTTTTGCTAAAAAAAATTTCTATTGAAATATTTCTATAAAAAAATTTCTGTAGATTTCTGTAATTTGTGATAACAAAGTTTTGTATAGAAAAATTTTTGATAACAAAATTTTGTATAGAAAAATTTTTGATAAAATAATTTTCTATAGAAAAAATTTTCATAAAAAAAAACTAAAGAAAAAATGTTCTATAGAAAAATTATTGAAAAAAAATTTATATAGAAAAATTTGTGATAGCAAAATTTTGTACAGAAAAATTTTTGATAACAAAATTTTTGATAAAATAATTTTGTATAATAAAAATTTCCTATTAAAAAAAAAAATGCAGAAAAATTTTTGGTGAAAAAATTTCCTATAGAAAAATTTTTGATAAAAAAATTTTCTATAGAAAAAATTTTGATAAAAAAATTTTGTATAGAAAAAACTTTCTATAGAAAAATTTTTGATGGAAAAATTTTCTATACAAAAACTTTTGATAAAAAAAAAAAAGTTTTGTAAAAAATTGGTAAAAAGTTTTCCATAGAAAAATTTTTAATAAAAAAATTTTTGTAAAAAAATCATCAAAATCGATTTACTTAGTTATAGGTATTGTATTTGTAATAGGGAGGGGCTATCCCCAGCTCAGATAATTTTTATTTTATGTTTTTTTTTGAAATACTGCCATTAGTAATGAATTTATTTTTATAAAGTTTGAAGTTTCGAACTTTTATAGTTCATCAAATTCAGTGATAAATATTAAATTTTGTACCGTTTGGTGCAATATTTCCCTTATATGGGCCCTTTCTAGACCAGGTTTTGAAACAAAATAACATAAGGAAAAGTTCTATATAATTGCAAAATTTTATCAAAATCGGTTGAACTGTTTAGGAGTTATTCTCTTTGCAACAAGTAAACAAATTTAAAATACATATATATCGTCGCAAGAATTAAAGAACTGGCAAAAAATCGAAAATACGTTTTTTTTGTATAACTTTTATTAGCGTCGATTGGCCTTGCTCCCATATTTCTATGATGAAAAAAAAAAAATAATTTATGCCGTCTGCGTTTTTAAAAATACCAGTGTCTTTTTTATGGTAAGCCCAATAAAAACTAGTTTTGAGATCAAATTTTTACAGCCAATATATAAAGCGGGAAAAAATAAGTTGTATAGTTTTTGAGATATGAATTATACATTTATATAGGTTTTTTTGCCTCTGGTGAACATTTTATGTTTATATTTCTTAAATTGCATTTTTTTTTTCATAAAAAATATTTTTATTGATTCATATTAACTTTGCAATTGATATACAACGAAACCCTAATATACACATTTCTGTAGATCTATTGTATTGCTTTCGATTGATAAACAAAAATGACTAAAAACAATTTAAGCAATTCCATTAGCACACGTGTAGGTTAGACAGACACCAGATAAGTTCAGACAACAGCAGATCTATTTTTTGTTTGTTATCACCGATATATTTAAGTAGTTGGACAAGCAGCCATATGTTGTCCCGCAGATAGGAAAATAAACCAGAAAGTTCTCATTATTGAAAAAAAAAAAAAAAATATGCAATAAGCTGTTGAGAATGTTTGAGCTACACTTTTGCAGTGAAAGCTTTTAGTTCGATACTAAATGTGTGCTTTATCAACTCTCGATCTCTATTATTGACAGCATACAGACCTTAAGATTCTTAAATTAAAATATATCCAAAATTTTACAAATATTTCTAATATAACTATTTTATGGCAGACCCTACACAACAAAATGTGCAAAAATACACTTATCGTCCGTTTTGATAGCTGATTGCCAATAAAAAGATTGTAATCTATAATAATAATAAAGAAAATTTAATTAAACTTGGGTAGAATTTTTGCATTTTATACTGACTCTTTAAGATATTATCATATTATAACTTTGCTCAGATAAGTTTTAACAGAACTAAAATCTTGAATTAAAATTTCGTTTCACATTTGACCCCTGATTTCTATATTTAACCCAATACCGAAAATAATGTAAACAAATTTTAATTAAATGTTAAAATGATCACTAGTCGGTCTATTTGACTTAAGTGATGTACAGTAGGACTTAATCGACTTTAGTATTATTTTACTAGCTTTACGGAGGCTAATACCATTAGGTATATCGATAGACTAAGAATCACTTTCTTAGTTAATTAAGATAATTCTTCCCTCGGTATAAAGAACTGGTTGGCTGTCTGCCCATGCTAATAATCAAAGTAGAGGCCATACAGATATTTGCCTTATTATCGGAACTATCGCAAAAAAAATCGTTACATTATTTAGGGTATCTCTCATAGGAATTATAGAATGTGAGATTATAGCCGTTCATAGGCACAATTTTTTGTATAGCTTGATTAAATTTAACAGTTCCTTGGTTGACCGAGCCTTGCTCGGAGCTTTTTGATAAGCATTTTGTGCAAATATTCAATTAATTTGGAATTATTTTATTTATTTTGTCCGATCAACACATAGTTTGCATAGTTTACAGATTAACTTATTTTGAAAAATTTTGGATATTGGTCATACCAACAGAAAACTCCGTCGACTCATGCGCAACAACTTTGCTAAATATTATAGCCTGGTCAAATTCACAGTTTACGATTTGTTTAAAAGTTATAACATTACTCATTTTTTCCCCTTTTTATCCACTACTTTCAAAAAGTTCCATATGCTTATTTGGTACCAATTGAATTCGGTACATTTTATTAAAACGAAGTTAACATAATTCCTATTCATATTATTTTGAGATTTTAAGTTATCATTTTATCCCTTTTTTATCCATTTTGGCCCCAAAATCAAAAACGTACCAAATACGTGTTCAATATTTCTTTCACATCCTTTCTATATTCTTTGGTTTAAAAAATAAGAGTGGATTAAAAAAGTACCAAAAAACAATTTTCACCCTTTTTTACCCCCTATCGGACCAGTTTCAAAAAAGTACCAAACCTTAGGAGATATAACGTTTTCGATTTTTCCCCTTCGACCTATACATCAAAAAAGGTACCCACTGTCTTATATATATATATATTTATATATATATATATATTTATTTTGAGCACACATATTTTTTCTATAAACATAATGTTCAAAATATTGACACATCCACATTTAACCCCAGTTCTGATATAGGTCACAAAAATGACACAAATATACATAAATTTAGAGAAAATTAATGTATGATGTCTGTTAATGTCAAACGGTTGAATCCGTTTCTTGGCATTAAACATTTTATAAAATGTAAATACTAGCTCAAACTTGACTTTAGTATCGTAGGATATTTGCTAGTAGGACTTGACCAACTATATTACTTTCTTACTTGTTATACCCTTCACCATCATAGGCGAAAAGAATATATTTGGATTGTAATGATGCTTGTAACGCGTCTTATTCGTTGATGTGCGATATCCAGGTACTGTAGCCAAATTACAGTATTCGATCGAAAACACATACTTTTTTGCAAATATTTTGTTGCATACTTTAGGGATGTTCAAAATTACTTCGATTGCAAGAAGTTTTTAAAAATTTGATATTCAAAAAGTGCTATCTACAAATTCACAATTTTACAGGAGAGCGAACAAAACTGTTTTTGTCATTAACTATAAGAGTAGTAAATAAACTTTGTTTTACAATACCATACAAATTGGGGCTAAGATTTTGTGCAGATTAAGTTTTTTTATTAACTCCTTATATTTGCGCTTCTATAGTAGATAGCACTTTTTACGAGTTAAAAATGTATCGTTATAAATACTAAAGCAAGTGGAAAGTATTATTTTTACAACAAAAATGTAATGAAAATTGAAGCATTTATCAAAATATATCGAATTTTAATTAAAATAATAATTTTTGAATAAAAGAAGATTTATTAAATTTATATTAACAGAATTCAAGGTATTCTGTTTTTATTATAAAGACAACATATATCTACATATGTTTAATGTTTCAATTTAGAAAAAAAATGCTTTAGAATTATTTTTCTTTCTTAAAATTTATATGACAGATAAGCCAAGGAACACGTTTCTATTAAAAACCATTTTGATCGAAAATGTAGATAGCACTTTTTGAATATAAAGCGTCGATATGTTATTTCGTTTCAAAAAACAACGGCATTCTGGAATGGATCCAACAAACCAAAATGGTTGTAGAAATAACTTGTACCCAACAAACCAAAATGGTTGTAGAAATAACTTATAGAATGCTTACTAACCTAAGCGTTAAGCTTAGAAAAGTGTTGAGATTACCATTATAAAAGGTTTAGTGAAAATAGTTTAATAATGAAAACTGAACCCTTTCAATAAATTTACTTTTATAAATTGTACATTAAGCATTGAAGAAGTATAGTTTCTTAAACATGTTCACTAGAATTGCTCTCTTTCTTTTGTTATCATATTCTAGTAATCCCAATTTTTTTTTTAAGTAATTCCACAATTTCTTTATAAAGACCTATTTTAAATATGTATTTACTATAGTAAATATATAGGTCTTTCATTTTAAAATATTTAATTACTTTTTTTTTAATTTTACATTGTTTATAACACTTCACTGATAAAAAGAAATACTTCACTTTTTACTGAAAACAACACAAAGACTGAAAACTTTAACGAATAATACGAAATTGAGACATGAAACGGTACTTTATTCTCAGAAACAATAACAAATCTATAGCGAGAATAAATAAGAAGAGAATAAATTTCATCATATTTGATAAATGGTTATCATTCTAAGCATTTATTAAACATGCTTGAAAAAGGTTGTAGGAAATCTCGCATGATACGTTTTTTCAACAACTAATTTAAAATTTGCTTCTAAATTGGTTTGTTGGGTTTATTCTCAGAAACAATAACAAATCTATAGCGAGAATAAATAAGAAATTTCATCATATTTGATAAATGGTTATCATTCTAAGCATTTATTAAACATGCTGGAAAAAGGTTGTAGGAAATCTCGTATGATAAGTTTTTTCTACAACTAATTTAAAATTTGCTTCTAAATTGGCTTGTTGGGTAGTAGCTGAAATCGGTGTACCACATTTTGTTGGTAGCGGACAATATTTGTCAGTGCCTCCCATACAAACTCACTTCTTAAAAGTTACTTAAACAGCCCAAAAATCACAAAAAATTTGTAGGTTTAAGCGAAATATTGTGACAATCGGTCCACATTTGATCATGGTGGTCAAGGGTATCAAATAGTCGGGCTTGGTGGACTTTAAAATTTTCTTATATATGTATGTACTTGTTTTTATTTGTACAATTATCAACATCCCAAATAAAACATAAGGGAATATTTAATTGATATTCATTTAGTCATAGATACATAATTCACTTTAGTTATAAGCACATAATTATATTTTCTCCTTATTTATTTATTCTTGATTATTATATTATACATATTTAAATATTTTTTCACTTATCGTTTTATCACAATTTCATTAATTAATTTATTACTTAATTATTGTTTAGATTATTTGCGTACATAGATTTTGCGTTCATTAGTTATGATTGCTTTTTCAATTTAATTGAATAAATATTAAACCAACCTCTTGAAAGATTTACGACTGATCAGCGCGCTTGTCCAGCAAATACTGCTGTGAACGCTGCAAAGCTATTTATATTTTGATCACACTCAGCAGAGATGGGAAGTAGACATAAAAAAATACTTAAGTAACCAGAGAAATTATGATGAAATCTCAAGTAGAAAAAAATAATGCATTAAACACATAGACAACAGCAGGCTACGGGCTACAACCTGTCAAAATTAGAATACATGCATTCAAATAGAAATAAATTTTTTAGAGTCGACACGGCTACACGACTACCGACCACTGTTGTAGCTGTAGCCAAAATTAAACTATTTTCTATTTTTGTTGGCGACAATAAAAGATTTAGTGCTGTCAACACCATATAATATTGAAATAAATGAGCGATTTAAACCACTTGAATTTATTTACCACAAATACAATAGGGAGAATTTATGTAAACAATTTACATACTTATAAAATATTTATATATTTAATGTATATAATAATATCTAATAAAATATTATGTAAAAATTTATATTTATATAACTCTTACTCAATAGAAGTAAAATTTTAAAAAGTTATTTTTTAAACTGTCTAACTCACACGTTACGTGTGCTAGAGCTACGTAGTTCATGTTATATAAAAGCCCAGTACGTCCTTTATAAAATTCATTGTATAAAAGAGCATACTTATATCTATATTGTTTTAAGATATACGAATTTTTATAAAAAAAGTCAGTTGCAGAAATAAGTTTATAGTATATTAGCTCCTTATCTATTATAAAGAATATTATATAGAATATATAAGAACATAAAAGATATTTTCAGTAGCTTTTGTTTGATACTAAAAAAGTTAATATCGGATATAAACTTCTAAAGTTATACCGTATTATTCTTGAAATTTAAATTTTATTTTGATATAGACATACCATCAGGTACAGGAAAACCGTTGATTTCGGAGGTTAATTAAAAAAATGAATTTATGTCGTTTTTATCAAAATTTAAATTGTTATTTTGTCCATCTTATAAACGCGATATTGGCACCACTCATAAACAGGTGTTTCGAAATGTAGCTGCCATCTTAAATGTAGCTGCCGTCCCCATAATAATTAAGTAGCTAACTACGAGGCAACGATTGCAGCCAACGACTTTTGTAGTCGGTGTTCGTGTAGCCTGCTGTTGTCTATGTGTTTAATGCATAAAGCAGAGTAAAGCTCTAAACACTTAGACGACAGCAGACTTCATAACTTCACGGCTTCAAATGCTGTCAACTTTAAATGCTTGTCTGAAGTCAGCTTCATAAATATTTTGAAGGCAGCAACAACATTATAAACATGATAATGAACTGCTGAGTATTTTGGCAATACAAATTTTAGAGATGCCACATGCATATTTTATAATGAATCAAATTAAAGTTATTAATCAAAACGTAATAATATCATGAAAAACTAAAAAAGACAAATAAATTAATTTCCTTTACTTCAATTTTCGTTTATGCTAAAAATTAAAAAAAAAAATTGTTCTTATTGTTTTTAATTTATATACGTAGTGGCAATACTTTATCTGTTTGTTGCTGCCTGTCAAGATAGAAATTAGCCTAAGTTGGCAGCAGCAGCAAATGCTGTTGTGCAGTCGTGCTGCTGCGCTGTCGTCAAAAAAATTGTTTACATTTAAACACATGGATTTTATTTTTGACATATTGCTGTTTGCTGTCTGCTGTTGTCTATGTGTTTAGAGCATAACTAAACAGATTAATAATCTAAGGCTTAGATTATTAATCTTAGAATTTGATTATAAGCCTTATACTTAAATTCTTACTCAAAAAAATTATCTCGAAATTGTCACAATTGAGATAGGTTCCCTTAAAACTATTTTAATTTTTTCAATTTATTTATTTATTTAATGTTATGTTGATTTGTCAAATTAGCCATAGGCGATTTCAACTAAATTATAAAAACAAATTTAAATTTGTTTTATTTTAGCTGTAATTTTAATAACACTTTAAGTCCCATCTCTGTTCATTATGCCGGTGAGGGTTTGTTATTATATCTTTTAAAAATAAATGTACTACTTGTTTGATTTAAAAGAGAACGAAAATACAAATTCTCTTTTACTTTTTTTAATCTCTTAATTAACATTCGAATCATTAACCCTCAATTGAACGAAAGTGATTTTGATTATACAAAGAATGGAGTTGTATATTAAATAAGATATGATAGTATTTTACTAGAAAAATCTATTTAATTTTTAGATTTATATTAATTTAATTCGTTTAAGTTTATTAAAAAAATCGTTTCTCCTTTATTATTCACCTAAAAATTTTAAGGTTGAAATGTATCTAAAATTATCATATTTATACAGGGCTGCCAGATATTTTTCATGGAAATCGGAATATATTTTTCCAAAAAAAAAACGACATTATCTGCAGTTTATTTTTAGAAATCAGCAAAAAATCGGAATTGTCAAAAATATAACAGAAATAAAGCCGAATATTAAAAAAAAATTGTCAATGAAAATTTTTCTATTTTAACTGAAAATTTTTCTATGGAACAAATTCCATACCAAAAATTTTTCTAAAAACAAAAATCATATTAAAAATTTGTCTTTACAAAAAATCCTATATTCAAAATTTTTCTATACTAAAAATGTTTATGGAAAATTTTTACATACAAAAGTGTAAGAAATAAAGAAAATGATAAAACTGAAAAATTTTGTGTGTTTCTGTTCAGATGATAATCTTTGTTTTATGTTTATATTTGTTGAACACAATAATTCGTATTTATTCTGTCTCGCAAATAAGATATATGTGGTATAGGTATAAATAAAACGCTGCTATTTGGACAAATTAAGCTTGTATACCCCAACATCATGAAATGACCGAATTGTGGACTGGAAAAAATGTAATCTACCTACACCAAGAAACAAACCACAGCCAATTAAAGGACGATTGTCACTTACATACGATATTCATTTAATTGCAAGCAAATATGTTGATATGCATTTGCTTCTCCAGTACCTAAACACAAATAATATTCTAGCCTTACAATTTTTCCCATTTTTGATATTTTTTATGTTTGTCGATACGGTTCATTGATTCCAAAGACAAAAGACAAAAAGTACCAAAACTTGTTTTTATCTTATTACATGATAAAAAATGCTATGTAATCTTTTCACCCATCTCTTTTTATTTGAAAGTTGTTTTTAGTTTGGAAATTATAGCGTTATTGAATTTTCCCTTTTTTATCGCCCACAGGGCTAAATTTTCAAAAATCTGTTCTTAGTAGATCTTTAAATTGAAAAAGGCACCAGTGTGCCAGTAACGCCTTTCTTTTAAATTGATAGACCAATTTTGAAATGAAATCTGTTAACTGTTAGTTGCTTGGTTTATTTCCAATACTAAACCAATAATATTATTTTCTGTGACACATAAAACCAATAGAAAATGTAGCTCGAACATTAATATTGGAATTCATGACACCAATTTAATTTATTTGTCGTTTTCAAAACCAATACCAATGAAATTGGTTTCTATGACACCCCTGTTAAATTGAAAATTTTTCCATACACAAAAATTTATACTGAAAATGCTTCTGTAGAAAAAAAATTATATAGCACAATTTTTAACTAAAAATTTTTATTTCAATTCAAAATTTTGACTCTGTAAATTTTAATGTATCGGATTAAAAACAGGCTTGTATTTATGGAATAATCAGAGGTGTCATAGAAACCAATGTTATTGCTATTGGTTCGGAAAAAGACATAAAAAAAATTAAATTGATGTCATGAATTTCAATATTAATGTTCGAACAACATTTTCTATTGGTTTTATGCGTCACAGAAACCAATATTATTGGTTTGGTATTGGAAATAAACAAAGCAGCTAACAATTAACAGATTTCATTTCAAAATCGGTCTATCTATATAAAACAAATGAGTTACTTACCAGCTGGTGCCTTTTCCATGTAAAGATCCACTAAGAACGGGATTTTGAAAATTCGGCCTTTCTGGGGAATAAAAAAGGGAAAATTCAGTAACGCTATTACTCTCAAGAAAAAAAAAATAGTAGAACCAAAATTGAAATCGAGTTTGGATAAGCTACCAAAATTACTGTACAGGTGGTTAGTACTTTTTTCAAAAATAGGATAAGAAAAAAGGGAAAAATAAGTGTTGGTACTTTTTAACTTTAACTTTCAAATAAAAAGAGATGAGTGGAAAGTTTACATAGCGTTTGGATCGTGTAATAAGGTAAAAGAACTTTTGAGTACTTTTTTCTGTCTTTGGAATTAATGAACCGTATCGACAAAGATAAAAAATATCAAAAATGGGGAAATTGTAAGGCTAGGATATTCTTTGTGTAAAGCTTCTGGCAAAGAAAATGCACCTAAACATGTTTTTTACAATTTAACAGATATCGCATATAAGTGACAATCGTTCATTGTTTGCTTTGATTTGTTTCTTGATGTAGGTGGCTTAAATTTTTTTCCAGTCCGCAATTCGAACATTCTATTATATTGGGTATAAAAGTTTCATTTGCATAAATAGCACCGTTTTCTTTATTACTATGAAACTAATTCTTAAATAATTTTTATTTTATTTTTTTTATTTGAAAAAATTTTAAATAAAATAATAAACAATTGATTCGAACATTTGGTATGATTTGAAATCAATAATAACAAAACTGACTTGGTTTCATGACACGAAATAAAACCAATATTGGTTTTCAATACCGAGAAATTTAAAAACCGACTTAGTTTCTATGACACCCCTAAATATAAATTAGTACAAATGAATACAAGTTTATGAATCACAATTTTTTTAATTTTGGATGTTTGCTGATCTATTGAAATACAGCGAAACCTCTCCTAACGGACACCAGTCATAATACGAAACCTCCAATAACCGGGAAATCTTTGTAAAAAATGTTAGATTTCATGGCGAGGCGATTGTCAGTGTCGGAAACTCTAAGAAGACTTGGGCGAGCTTAACATTTTTAACAGGAAAATTCTAATCAATACTTTGAATATAAAAAGATACGTTTAAAAGGGTAAAACCTATATATTTTGTTATTTTTTTAACCAATGTCATTAGATATATTGTATCATTGGATATAGGAATAAAGTTAATTGAAAAATTAGGTTTCATCAGGCTTGAGTTCATTTAATTTTCAAATTATTAATTTTGAAAACTGGAAAGTAAATTATGGAGATAAACTGAAAAAATTATTTTTTGAACGCGGCTAGTGGATTGCAATTTCTGTACCGCCACAGGACGTCATCAGCACTTAGCGCCCTCGACCACAGTCGAGTTGTCAAATTGCAGAGATAATCATCAATTTAACTCATTGAGTTTGATCGAACATCCCTACGTTTATTTGATTGTGTATTCTCCTATTACTTGTTTTGGTCGATCTTTTCACTTGCCGTTGGCATGTAGAGAAGAACAAGACATTTTTTTTTGGTTTGATGCTATTTATAGAATAGTAACAGTGTTCACATATGTAAGTAAATTACATGAATGTATGTGTATGTAAATGCAACTTTGCTTTTAATTATTTGGGAATTAATTATTCGAACTTTAGAATTAATTGATTTAATTTTCAAATTATTAATTTTGAAAATTGGGAAGTAAATTATAATTTAATTTACGAATAATTAATTCCCAAATAAATGAAACAAAGTTATATTAAAATTATATAAGCAAAATGTTTTTAATAATTTTTTGATTCATTGGCTAAAAAAGTGGAAATAATTAGGTTTGGATATTTTTTAACCTTTATATATTATCTGAGTCTTTAAAAGTAGAATCTAAAATTTAACAGGAAAAATAGCGGAAGAGGTTTATTAAGAAAATGTTGAGCAATTTATTGAGATAAATCTTTTTTTTTTATCAAAAAGAAGATAATAACAGTTTTAGTTTTTTTTTTTTATCAAAATTCTTAAATCGTATCATTTACACAAGATTTCCTTTAAAACTTTTCTTTGACATTTACATATCTTTTGTTTACCTCCATTAACATGTGAAAAGTGTGATTTCTTAGAGTTAAATTTTCCATGGGTTTCCTTATCATTTACTGGGTGTTTGTCGTTATGCTTTGTTGGTTAAATGATTTGATAATGTGGATGGATTATACAGTAGAACCTTGATAGTTTGTTAAAGAAGAAACCTTTGAAGAATAATACTTTAAATAAAACACAATTTTTAAATTATTTAACAGTCAAATATTTTTTTTTATATTTATTTAATTGATTATTTTTCGTTGATATATTTTTATATGTTTTTTCTTAACTTTTTTATTTATTTAAATCAATTGGTTTTTATTATACAATAGTGCTAATTTGTCTAAATTATAAATATTTATTTATTTATATAAATGATTGTATCAGATTAATAGATCATTACTAATTAATTACAATTAAATAACATCGACAATAAGTTTAAATATTTTAGTTGTTACTAACTTTTTTATTACTTTTAATTTAATGTTTTTTTCTATGTCTGTAGGTAATTATTTATTTATAAATATTAACATTTCAGTTAAAGAAATTTTTATTTGGTTTTTTTGGTAAACAATTCCATGAAAAGGAAAGAAATAAGAAAATTAAACAAAAAGATTTCAATAAAGAGGCTAATAAATAAATTGTATTTAATGAATATTTAAATATTTAAAAATAAAATGTATTTAATGTTTATGGGCTTTGAAGTAATTTTGAAAAGAAATCATAAATATATTAGGGTGGTTCAAAAATTTTCTTAAAAAAAAGTAAAATTTTTACCATAGAAAATAGTCAACATGTTGCAAAATAGTCAAAATTTAGCAAAATTTTTACTATAGAAAATAGTAAAAATTTAGCAAAATTTTTACTATAGAAAATAGTAAAAATTTTGCAAAATTTTGACTATAGAAAATAGTAAAAATTTTGGAAAATTTTTACTATAGAAAATAGTAAAAATTTTGGAAAATTTTTACTATAGAAAATAGTAAAAATTTTGGAAAATTTTTACTATAGAAAATAGTAAAAATTTTGCAAAATTTTTACTATAGAAAATAGTAAAAATTTTGCAAAATTTTTACTATAGAAAATAGTAAAAATTTTGCAAAATTTTTACTATAGAAAATAGTAAAAATTTTGCAAAATTTTTACTATAGAAAATAGTAAAAATTTTGCAAAATTTTTACTATAGAAAATAGTAAAAATTTTGCAAAATTTTTACTATAGAAAATAGAAAATTTTGCAAAATTTTTACTATTTTCTATAGTAAAAATTTTGCAAAATTTTTACTATTTTCTATAGTAAAAATTTTGCAAAATTTTTACTATTTTCTATAGTAAAAATTTTGCAAAATTTTTACTATTTTCTATAGTAAAAATTTTGCAAAATTTTTACTATTTTCTATAGTAAAAATTTTGCAAAATTTTTACTATTTTCTATAGTAAAAATTTTGCAAAATTTTTACTATTTTCTATAGTAAAAATTTTGCAAAATTTTTACTATTTTCTATAGTAAAAATTTTGCAAAATTTTTACTATTTTCTATAGTAAAAATTTTGCAAAATTTTTACTATAGAAAATAGTAAAAATTTTGCAAAATTTTTACTATAGAAAATAGTAAAAATTTTGCAAAATTTTTACTATAGAAAATAGTAAAAATTTTGCAAAATTTTTACTATAGAAAATAGTAAAAATTTTGCAAAATTTTTACTATAGAAAATAGTAAAAATTTTGCAAAATTTTTACTATAGAAAATAGTAAAAATTTTGCAAAATTTTTACTATAGAAAATAGTAAAAATTTTGCAAAATTTTTACTATAGAAAATAGTAAAAATTTTGCAAAATTTTTACTATAGAAAATAGTAAAAATTTTGCAAAATTTTTACTATAGAAAATAGTAAAAATTTTGCAAAATTTTTACTATAGAAAATAGTAAAAATTTTGCAAAATTTTTACTATAGAAAATAGTAAAAATTTTGCAAAATTTTTACTATAGAAAATAGTAAAAATTTTGCAAAATTTTTACTATAGAAAATAGTAAAAATTTTGCAAAATTTTTACTATAGAAAATAGTAAAAATTTTGCAAAATTTTTACTATAGAAAATAGTAAAAATTTTGCAAAATTTTTACTATAGAAAATAGTAAAAATTTTGCAAAATTTTTACTATAGAAAATAGTAAAAATTTTGCAAAATTTTTACTATAGAAAATAGTAAAAATTTTGCAAAATTTTTACTATAGAAAATAGTAAAAATTTTGCAAAATTTTTACTATAGAAAATAGTAAAAATTTTGCAAAATTTTTACTATAGAAAATAGTAAAAATTTTGCAAAATTTTTACTATAGAAAATAGTAAAAATTTTGCAAAATTTTTACTATAGAAAATAGTAAAAATTTTGCAAAATTTTTACTATAGAAAATAGTAAAAATTTTGCAAAATTTTTACTATAGAAAATAGTAAAAATTTTGCAAAATTTTTACTATAGAAAATAGTAAAAATTTTGCAAAATTTTTACTATAGAAAATAGTAAAAATTTTGCAAAATTTTTACTATAGAAAATAGTAAAAATAGTTAAAATTTTGCAAAATTTTTACTAATAACAATTGTCAAAATTTTGAAAAATTTTTACTAATAACAATTGTCAAAATTTTGCAAAATTTTCCTATACAAATAGTCAAAATTTTGCAAAATTTTCCTATAAAAATAAATTTTGTAGAACTTTCCTATAAAAATAGTAAAAATTTTTCAAAATTTTCCTATAAAAATAATAAAAATTTTCCAAAATTTTCCTATAAAAATAGTCAAAATTTTAATTTGAAAATAGTCGAAATATCCCTATAAATATAGTAAAAAGTTTGCAAAATTTTTCTATAAAAAGTATTTAAAATTTTGAAACAATTTTTCTATAAGAAATTGTAAAAATTTTTCTATGAAAAAGCTAAAGTTTTGAAAATGTTTCTATAAAAATAGTCTAATTTTTTCTTTAGAAAAAAATTTTGAAAATTGATTCCACCCTAATACTTTCTTTTACGAATTTCTTTGATTAAGTTTTTCTTTGTTTTCTATATTCATAAATCATAATTCTTTCTTTTGAAATCAAATAAAATTATAATATTACTTTTTTTTCATTATTTTATATACAAAAACAACAAACATACACACATAAGGTACTTTCAGTTATATTAAAAAAAAACTTATTTCTTTCATATACAAATTCCCTTTTTCCCTAACATCAGAAAATTCCTTTTTTCATTTTTAGATTTTTTTATTTCATTAAAAAATAAGAAAAAAAAATAACATTAGAAACATAAAAAATGCAAGAGATTTTTCAATAAAATATATAAATGTTTTTTATATATTTTTATATAAATATGTATGCAAATGTGTGTGTTTTTATAAATGTTTTTCTATGTATGTGTAAGTTATGTTTGTGTATGTAATTATAAATGTCTGTGTGTGAGTGTATTTAACAAAGATTTGTTTAAGTAAAAGAAATTATTAAATATGAAATTTCAAATATGATTGATATTTCTTTGGTATACTCTAATAAAACTAAAGGGATAGGTAAAGGAGGTTAAGAGAAGTAGATAGGAATTTTAATTAAATTTAAAAAAAAAAATTTATAAGTAAAAAAGAAACTTAAAAATATAGAAAAATATGATTAATGTTGCCAAATGCTATTTTCGAGGAAATGTCTTAATTTCCAGATTATTACGCACGAGGTATTAGAGAGAAAAAAAATTTAAGAACATTCTTAATTTAAAAATTGATAGATTCAGCTTTTTCAATTCCTTATGAATTAATTTATATATTTCAAACAAAATCAAAGAAATAGAGGTATCGCCTTTATGATTTATAGATTTGTGCATAAAAAACTGTTTCTTCCAAAAACTATACCAGGTTTATTGCACTAAATTCTGTAAGCTTTTTGCTTTTAAGTATTGCAAAACTCAATTTTTTCATAAAAAAACAATTTCTTCACGCTAGATAATTAATGTCAGAAGATATAGAAAAACCTTTAAATATAAACATCGGCTTAGCAAGATAACCTGCTATATCCACTTGTTGTGCAAAATGAGATTTTGATGAAATAAAAAACCTTTTAAAAGGGTTTGCTAAAAAATATGAAATTCTTGAAAAATATCCTAAGTTTTGAAAAATTTTCTATAAAATTATAAAATTTTTTTAAAAATTTCCTACAAAAATATGAAATCTTTTAAAAATTTTCCATAAAAATATGCAACTTTTTAAAAAATTTCTATAAAAATAAGACATTTTTAAAAAATTTTTTTAAAATTTTCTAAAAAAATATGAAATTTTGAAAAATATCCCATCAAACTATGAAATTTTTAAAAAATTTGCTATAAAAATATGAAATTTTTGAAAAATTTGCTATCAAAATATGAAATTTTTAAAAAATTTTCTAAAAAAATAAGAAGTTTTGAAAAAATTTCTATAAATAAAAGAAATTTATGAAAAATCTCCCATAAAAATTTTCTGAATTTTTCAAAATTTTTATATAAAAATATGAAATTTTTGAAAAATTTCCTATAAAATAAGAATTTTTTTGAAAAATTTCCTACAAATATAAAAAATTTTATAAAATCCCCAAAAAAAGTAAGAAACTTTTGAAACATTTTTTAAAGAATATGAAATTTTTGAAAAAATTCTTAAAAAAAAAGAAATTTTTTGAAAAATTTCCTATAAACATACGAAATTTTTAAAAAATTTCCTATAAACATACGAAATTTTTGAAAAATTTCCTATAAACACAAGAAATGCTTGAAAATTTTCCCATTTACACAAAAAATTTTTGAAAAATTTCTTTAAAAATAAGAAATTTTTGAAAAAAGAAGTTTTTGAAAAATTTCTATAAAAGTAAGAAATTTCTGAAATATTTCCTATAAAAATAAGACATTTTTGAATAATTTCCTATAAAAATAAGAAATTTTAGAAAAATTTCCGAAAAAAATAAGAAATTTTTGAAAAATTTTCCTATAAAAATATGAAATTTTTGAAAAATTTAATACGGTTTATGAAAAATTTTATATTAAAATAGGAAATGTTTGAAAAATTTTCTATAAAAATAAAACATGTTTGAAAAATTTTCTATAAAAATATGAAATTTTTTAAAAATTTCTTCTGAAAATATGATATTTTTAAAATTTCCTACTAAAATATGAAATTTTTGAAAAATTTTCCTTAAAATTTAAAAAAATAAAAATTAAAAAAAAAAAAAAATTCTATAAAAATATGAAAAAAAAAATTTCTATAAAAATATGAAATTTTTGAAAAATTTCTTATGATTAATGAAAAATTTTATATAAAAATAGGAAATGTTTGAAAAATTTCATATAAAAAGAGGAAATGTTTGAAAAATTTCCTATAAGAATAGAAATTTTTGAAAAATTTCTTTTAAAAATATGAATTTTTTTAAAAATTTCCTATGAAGACATAAATTCTTTTATAAGTTTACTATGAAAATATGAAATTTTTTAAAAATTTCCTATGAAAATATGAAATTTTTTAAAAATTTCCTATGAAAATATGAAATTTTTGAAAAATTTCCTATAAAAATATGAAATTTTTGAAAAAATCATATAAAATATTATTAAAGAAAGCTTTTGTTAAAAAAAATAAAATAAAACTTTTTTGTTTGGTTTTTGATACAACTCTTCCGAGGAAGACTAACTCTGAGAAATAGTTTAGTAAAAAATTTAATAAAAATAAAAATATTAGCTTAAAAGCTTTTTAACTGGAAAACGTTGAAAAAGGCTTTTATTCATTGTTTCATAAAAAATGTTATTGAAAAGAATTGTTGAGATAGAGTTAAAAAAACGTTTTTTAAAAGATTTTTTGAAGAATATAGGAACTTTGGAGGCCCATAGAAATAAAACGGTCACTAACCCGGCCAAACTGAGTATAGAGTTTTACTACAATTTGATCGTAGAATAGGACCCATATAGTCACGGCCTTGCACTTTTCAAAAGCTATTCATTTGTTGTGTAGTGTAATGAAAAAGCTTTATAATATCAAAAAACTGGTTCGTCTTTACTCTATATAGAAGCTTTTTAGATACTTTTATAGCTTTTCGTTAATTGCAAAGCTTTTATTTTACATATATTGCAATATTCTTATTTAAAAGCTTTTCGGTATAAAAAATCGTTGGTATGACCAGAATAAACGTTTGTTGTCAAATGATTTCAACTAGAAAAAGCTTTTTTAAAAGAAAAATCTGGTTTTTCCTATTTTTATATAAAAATTATTTCCGGATTTCTGGTCTAGAAAACTTTTTAATGAATTTGTATACTTTTGTAGCTTTTCTGTGGATCATTTAACTGAAAAGCTTTTGTTTTATTAACACAATTTTTTCATTTAAAACCTTTACACTCAAAAACTTCACTTGGCAACTTACATTAATTAAAGTATGTTTTAGTTTTTAAATTAAAAGCTTTCTAAAGTATTATAGTTAAATATAAATTTTAGTATGATATAGTCTTTTTTGTTTTTTTTTCTTAACATTGTTTAAGTTATTATAAATAAAATTATTTAGTTTAGTATAAGTTTATATTCATAAAGCTTTTGAAACACCTTGTGTTCTTAAGCTTACAAAATAAATTGTTTTTTCCCCATTTTATTGTTCTATACATTCAAAAATTTTCAAATAGATTTTGGTGTTTGTTTTTTGAAAACAACGTCTATAAAATATATAATAGCTGCCAGTTTATAAGATCTTAAAATTTGCTTCTAGATATTTTTGTTTTTCTCTTGCTTGACCTCCATAAAAGGTCCTCCATAAAAAGGTACTAAAGTGACAAGACGTTGTTTTTGTTTGTTAACATAAAATTTGAACAGAATTATAACATTAGATAAAAAAAGTTTTTAGGTTTTATAACTTTCATAAATTTTTTTTTGTTTAAATTATTAATTAATAACAAGTTGTTTTTTAAAAAAATGGATGTTAATTGTTTTTTTTGTTTCTTTAGAAATTTATCACTTTTAAAGCTTAATTTGTTGTTATTGTAGAGTTGGTTTTTGTTGTTGGTAATAATTAATCTATATAAAAACTAATTGTAACGAGAGCTTTTGAGAGCTAAAATTTATGAAATTTGTTTTAATTAAATTGTTTCAATAGAGAGCTTAAGCTAAGAGAGCTTTTTTTAAAAGCTTTCTTCCAACAGCTCAAGTTTTTATGTAGGATCGTTATTCTTTTCAAATATAATTTTTTAACATTTTAACAAAACTTATATTTGTTTTTTTTTTTTCTATAAAACTAAACAAAAACATTTGATATTTTTATAATTAAATTTTCTTAATATTTTTTATGTTTAAATTTTAGCCTTAATTTATATGTTTTAAGTTTGGTTTGAGTTTCTGCTTTAAACTATAGCGCTATGATGATATATTATCTTCTGATGCATCAAATTCCTCCGGTGGATTTTTCTTAACACAATCTCTTACCCCCTGTAAGACTATGACAATGCGCCTATCTAAGGCCTCCAAATGTGGCTCCCATAGTACCGGACTAACGGGATCAATGCTCATGACTTCACGCATTACCTGCGATAATGGTTTGGGACCATTGTGGAATCTTTGAAAGGAATTTAGAAAAAATTATAAGGAAATAAATATTATTTATAACAAATTTTAATTGTTAAGCTTAAACTTAGTTTATTTAAATAATTTTATTTATTAAAGCAACAAATTTTATCAACTTACTCTAAGAGCTTTTTAATGGTGGATTTTCTTAGCATACAACATTGTAACATGGGCGCCAAAATGGTTAAGTCATCGTGAAAAGCTTTACCAAAGCCTCGACCATGATCCAAGTGCAAAGTAAATGTATCGTTGCCATAAATTCTGTAATAAAATCAAACAATGCAATAAAATAATTTTAAAAGTATGAACATAAAAGGATTTATCAATAACAAAATTTTTAACTGTTGAAGCAATAAAAATATAGAATATATAAATATAGATGTACACAACAATTTTTTATGAAGGACTAAAATATTTTTTAAGGTCATAAAATATTTTATGGGCTTTTTATGAAACATTCTAGCTCAGATTATAATTAGTTGCAAAATGTCTGGCATCGCACAGTGGGATGGTTTAAAATAATTTTCAAATCGGTTGGGAAATGACAATTATATATCGTATTGTTTGTCAAATTTTCTTCAAATTTTGTTGAAAATTGCGGATTATATATTGAGAAGAATAGTAGCTCAACCGAAATTGATATAACTCTTTTTGTTGAGAACTGCGAAAAAAAAATAAAATAGGTTAAAAAATTCAGGTCCATAGCAGGTACCCCAAGGAGTCGACAATTTTTAAACAAAATTTACTACTTGTCAACATTTTAAATAAAATCTAAAATATGAGATTTTTGTCAAAAACTTCAGCGTTAGGATTAAGATATCAATATAAAGTTTATAAAAATTTTTTCTCAAAATTGCGTCTATAGAAATTTTTATCAAAATTTTTTCTATAGAAAATTTTTTTATGAAAAATTTTTCTATAGAAATTTTTTTTATAAAAAAATGTTTCTATATAACAGAACAATTTTTTTTTTTATAGAAAATTTTTATTAAAAATTTTTGTATAGAAAATTTTTTTATTAAAAATTTTTCTGTACAAAATTTTTTATCAAAAATTTTTCAATCGAATTTTTTTTATTAAAAATTTTTCTATAGAAACAGAACAAATTTTTTTATAAAAATTTTTATACAGAAAATTTTTTATCAAAAATTTTCCTATAGAAAATTTTTTGATCAAAAAATTTTGTATATAATTTTATTTTTATCAAAAATTTTTCTATAGAAAATTTTTTATCAAAAATTTTTCTCTAGAACAGAACAAATTTTTCTATAGAAAATTTTTTAATCAAAATTTTTCTATAGAAAATTTTTTTTATCAAAAATTTTTCTATAGAAAATTTGTTTATCAAAATTTTTCTATAGAAAACTTTTTTTTATCAAAAATTGATCTCTTGACGAATTTTTTATCAAAAATTTTTTAATAGAAAATTTTTTTATTAAAATTTATTCTGTAGAAAATTTTTTTCTATATAAAATTTTTCTATAGAAAATTATGTTATTAAAAATTTTTCTATAGAATTTTTTTTTTTTATCAAAAATATTTCTATAGAAAATTTTTTTCATCAAAAATTTTTCTATACTTTTAACAAAATTTTATCTATAGAAATTTTTTTTCAAAAATTTTTCGATAGAACTTTTTTTTATCAAAAATTTTTCTATAGAAATTTTTTTTTTTCAAAAAATCTTTCTATATAAAAATTTTCTATCAGAAATTTTCTATGAAATATTTGTTTATCGAAAATTTTTCTATAGAAAATTTTTTATCAAAAATTTTTCTATAGAAAATTTTGTTATCAAAAATTTTTCTATAGAAAATTTTGTTATCAAACATTTTTCTATAGAAAATTGTTTTTCAGAAATTTTCCTATAGAAAATTTGTTTTATCAAAAAATGTATCTATAGAACAGAACCAATTTTTTAAAAATCAAACATTTTTTTTATCAAAATTTATTCTACGGAAAATTTCTGAATCAAAAATTGTTCAATAGAAATTATTTTTATCAAAATGTTTTCTTTACAAAATTTTTTTGTCAAAATTTTTCTATAGAAAACTTTTTATCAAAAATTGTTCTATATACAAATTTTTTATCAAAAAGAAAAAATTTTATTAAAATTTATTTTGAAGAAAATTTTTTTGTCAAAAATTTTTCTATAAAAAAAATGTTCTTATATCAAAAATTGTTTCTATATAAAAATTTTCTATTAAAAATTTTCTATCAAAAATTTTTCTATAGAAATGTTTTGGAAAAATTTTTATTTCCATCAAAAAATTTTTCTATAGAAAATTGTTTCATCATAAATTTTCCTATAGACAATTTTTTTTATCAAAAAATTATTCTATCTTTTAATGTTTTCTTTTTTTTTTGTCAAAAATTTTTCTATATAAAATTATTTTATGTAAAATTGTTCTATAAAACATTTTTTGCATAAAAAGTTTTCATTAGAATTTTTTTTTATCAAAAATTCTTGTACAGAATTTTTTTTTTCAAACATTTTTCTTTAGAAAATTTTATATCAATAATTATTCTACAGAAAATGTTTGAATCAAAAATTTTTTTATAGAAAATTTTTGAATCAAAAATTTTTCTACAGAATTTTTTTTATCAAAATGTTTTCTTTAAAAAATTTTTTTTGTCAAAAATTTTTCAATATAAAATTATTTTATCCAACAGTTTTTGCTTAAAAATTTTTCCATAGAAATTTCTTTTATCAATTTTTTTTATTAAACATTTTTCTATAGAATATTTTATATTAATAATTATTCTACAGAAAATTTTTTCGTCAAAAATTTTTCTATAGATTTTTTGTTAAATGTTTTCTTTACAAATTCTTTTTGTCAAAAATTTTTCTATAAAAAATTTTTCCATAGAAATTCTTTTATCAAAAATTTTTCTATAGAAAATTTTTTTATAAAACATTTTTCTATAGAAATTTTTTTTTATCAAAAATTGTTCTATAATTTTTTTTTAAATGATTTCTTTACAAATTTTTTTTGTCAACAATTTTTTCTATAAAAATTTTTTCATAGAAATTATTTTATCAAAAATTTTTCTATAGAAAATATTTTTATCAAACATTTTTCTATAGAAAATTTTTTTGATCAAATATTTTTTTATAGAAAAAATTTTTGTATCAATAATTATTCTACAGAAAATGTTTGTATTAACAATTTTTCTATAAAAATTATTTTTTACAAAATTTTATTTGAAAATCTTTCTACAGAAAAATATTTCTTTCGAAAATTTCTCTATGGAAAAATATTTTTATCGAAAATTTTTCAAAAGAAAAAATTTTTATCGAAATTTTTTCTATAGAGAAAATTTTAACAGAAATTATTCTACAGAAAAATATTTTTGTCAAAATTTTTCTAAAGAAAAATATTTTTATCGAAAATTTTTCTATAGAAAAATATTTTTATCGAACAGAGTACGAATCGAGTTTTAAAAAATTATGACTAGAAATTGATGTCAGGATCGATCCTGATGTCAGGATCGACACAATGGCGAAAAAAAAAATTTAATTGTAAGACTTAATCTTTAAGACCTAATCTTAAAAGTCTTTAAAATACCTATAAAAGCACAAAAATGTTTATAAATCTTTAGACATTTACATTACTTACTAAAGCTTATCACACAGCTTTTTCTTAATTGTATTATTTGCAGAAAGTAAGAAAAATACAAAAGCTTTAAAATGAGCTTAAAAAAGACATTTGCTTAAATAAACTTTTCAATATATTTTTTTTATTTTTTTTTTTTAATATTTGAAGTGAACCTATGTTGGCCTTCAATGGTACTTTATAATGTACTTTTTAAAAAGGCTTTTCTAAAAGTGTTTGTAAAGAAAGGTTAATTTAAATATTCTGAAATCTTCGATAAAAGATGGAAAAATTAGTAATAAAAGTTTGGTTGTACAATTTAAAGTAGGCTCTGAGAATCATCACTAAAACTCACACAATCACAAAATGTATACAAGAAGCTTGGCTAACACCGATTTGAGCACTTCGATAAAGCTTTTTATATAAGCTTTTATGTGATGTTTTACATGTTCATTTCGACTATAGTAAGAACGACAAAACTGACCCTGTTACATTTTATATTTTCTCCAATACCAAAGAATTTACTTATTAATGTTCGGAAAACTTTTTACATTAAAAGACTTTTATTGGTTTTAAATAAACATTTCAAGATATTAACAATTTTGTTTGTCAAGATTTTTTTTATTGAAACAGAAAACATTTTAATTAATGGATTTAGACAGTCTTAAAAAATATTTGAGATTTTTTAGAACTAAATAAAAATATTTTTATTTTTTTTTTAAATCAATTGTTTTTAAAGTTCTACGATTTATAGAGAAAATCTATCATTGATAGTATTTTCTGATTAGGAATTTTTTTATTTTATTATTTTTCTCTTTTGTTTGTTAACAATTTATTTTAAGGATTTATTTAGATGTTTCTGTTCGTTACTTGTCGTCATTGATGATTCTGATTCTAATGTTGTTGTTGGTGTTAAGTGCTTAATGGTTTTGATTCCTTCATTGTATCTGTTTCCTTTCCTTAACTGTGTTAGTAGTATAAGGAATTTGTATGTGTGCATGTGTTTGTGTTTGTTCGTATTTTATATTTTTTTTTGGGGTCAAAAAGTTAAGCCGGGCAAATGTTAAGTAAAATCGCAGAATGGCAAAAATTGAAAAAAATAGTACACTAAAAATTAATTTCAACGATAATAGTCATCGTTATTGTATCGTATTGAAATTGAAAAAGTTTCGAGTTAATAGTCAAAAATGGTCATTAAGACAGAATTAAATTACATATTTTTTTCTATTTATTTTTATAAACATTAACAATTTGGCTATAGATTTGATTGTAAGAGTGGCGGTTTCTATGGATGAATGGAAGATTGGCACAATTTTTAAGGCTTATGCCATTGTTTAAGTGCTTAAAATTGAGCTGTTTGTATTGAAAGTTATTGTTAAACTTTTTTAAGTTCTTTTAATACGGTTTTATTTTCTGAGGGTTTAAGTAAATTGTTAAGTTTTGTAATGGACATTTTTTTTAAATTTAAAAATTATAATACATGTGTATTTAAAATCATGTTCGTAGTATTGGCTGATTTTTTTTAAGATCTTGTGGATTTGATTAAAAAAGTATATAAAACATAAAAAATGTATAACATTTTTGTTTGAGTCAAAACCTATTTAGAATATGTGAAAGCGCATAGAGAAAGGGACCTCAGGGTAGATAAGGTAAAAATAATAATTAAATCGTTAAAAAGGCTCTCCTGAATAAAACCGGTTTAACCCTTAGCACCCTTTCTATTTTGCGCGTCACATATTTTTAAGTCATATTATATCATATAATTTTCATTATATTAGCTTTTATATATATGGGTGATATTGGGGATGTTGGATACCCAGCAACGGTTCTTATTGGTCTTAACTTAGTAAGCCCAGACTTATCTTGGTTACACTTCATCTCAACTATGGTCACCAATCTCCTCGTGGTATCACTAGGGGAACTACATTAATGTATTGACCTAACATGTGACGCGAGTTCGCCCATAAGAACGATAAAAATATGGTTTAGGATGTCGGGCTAGTAATTCGCATACTAAAAAAAAGCTTAAAATAGAATAAAAACGACCCCCTTATGTTAGACGAGGTCGACGAAGAAGGAAAGTCTTTTAAGGATTGACCTACGAATTAGAAAATATGCGCACAAGATAGAAGAGCATGAAATTCGAAAAAGTAAGATAAACTTTAAAATATCGTGTTTCGGATTAAATTTGAACTATCGGTTATTTCGAATAGAGTAAACAAATTTAGCAAAAAATAACAAAATAGTCGGGATGTAAATATTATTCAAAAAGAAGAGCATTCGCATTTGATCCCAAATCTGTTACATTTATTTATTAATGTAACAGACCAATTTATTGATAAAAAGCCAAAAAATGTTTGCGGAGAAGCCAAATTCCTCGACGCGTTTCTATGGTTGGTTAAGCCATATCTTCAGGAATGAATGTGGGAAGTGAAGGTAGATGAAAACTGAAATATGTTTGTTTTTGTTCAGTCGATAATCTACACTTTGACTTATGGTTTATGAACATAATTCTTAAAAGTTTTGTTTGTAAATTTAGTAATAATGCGAGGTTTTCGATCTGTCTAAATTGGGGATAATCCTTCTCAAGAGATGGCTTAACCAACCATCGAAACGCATCGGGGAATTTGGTTTCTCCGCAAACATTTTTTGGCTTTTTATCAATAAATTGGTCTCTTACATTAATAAATACATGTAACAGATTTGGGATAAAATGCGAATACTCTTCTTTTTGAAAAACAAATTTAGTTTATTTATTTAAATTTATTTGAACAAATTAAAATACTTATTATATATACCCACCATCAAAAAGAATGGGGGTATATTGATTAATAATAATAATTTCTTTAATATTAGCTCAAAAACCAGAATTGATGTATATTCTGAATTCTAATGAAATTCTATGGCTATTAAGCGATTTCCGTCTTTCTGTCTGTTGTCGGCAAGATAAAACCTTAAAGAAACGATATAGGTTACTAAAATTTGGCATAAATATTCTTCATTTCTTGGAAAATGTTGTTATTGAAATCGGGCAAAATCGGTTCGCATTAGACCATAGCTCCCGTATAACCTCGTCTAGTCTAATCGCTTATTTGCTAATAAATGAAAAATTGTAACAGCTATGATGATAGAATTTTATATATATATATATAAGTTTTAAATAAATGCTAGGCAGTATATAAAATTTCATCGAAATCGGTTCACATTTAACCATAGCTCACATACAAAAAACTTACGGAAACAACTTAATTCCACCTAAAATACAACTGTCATATCGTTGGCCATTAAATTAAGCACAAGGAAGTCTTATGTCAATGCCATCCAGTGTGCAAAATTTTGTCACAATAGCTCCTCCCCTATAAAAAAAAAACTTACGGAAACACAAAAATACAAAAAAAAGCGCGATAGCTCCTTAACGAATAGAGCTAGAGGGACAAAATATTACAAAAGTATTTCGAATATCTTGAAAAAGTTGTGTGTTGAAAATGGACAAAATCGGTTGACATTTAGTTAGAGCTGCCATATAACCCCGCCAGGGGAATTACATTAATGCTGATAAATTAAATTTAATTGTAATAGATATGACAACTTAATTTAGAATAGAGAAGTTTTATGTTACTATTGGTCTGTATATACAATTTTATAGGAATTGGTCCACATTTGGCTGTAGCTTTCATATTAAAACCACTCCAGAAAACCACTAAAATGACACAAACGCCAGTTAAAAGCTTTAAATTAGAAACTATGTCATCTATGGCCACTAAATTTTGGATATATAAGCATTATATTAATACCAGCGAGAGCATACAATTTTGTGAGGTTAACATTTAAATATAGTTCTCATATATATATATATATATATATATATATATATATATATATACATATATATATATATATATATATATATATATATATATATATATATAACATTCCCTTTTTATCTTTATAGAATAGTAAACTATACATGATCAACATGTTATGATCTTCAGAAAAGTTGTTGCGAATGAGCCGGCGAAAATTGCTTAAAACTAATTAAATAGTAAAATGTGCATTTGATAATTTTTTTGATCTTTACCAAAGTTATTGGGTATCAGCTGACGAAGGTTTCAAATTTTGTATGACCAATTTCCAACAGGTGGCGCTACTGAGAATTACTCGAAATGAATTAAATCGTAAACTGTTTAATTGATCATGCTAAGATCTTTACGGAAAATGACTCAAAATGAATTAAATCGTAAAGTGGGTATTTGAGCAAGCTAAGATCTTTAGCAAAGTTGTTGTGACAAAGGTTGTGTTGACAAAGGTTTCTTAATTGATACGACTAATTTTCATCAGATGGCACCACTGACAAACAAATCAAAGTAAATTAAATCGTAAACTATGCATTTGGTCTTGTGTTGACCGGACAACATAAATAAAATGATTCAAAATTTATTGAATTTTTGTATAATGCCTTTCCTTCAGGGTACAGCTACACTCAGGAAATTATTACAGTAACCGATTGTATGTTGTTTAGGAAATTTTCGGTTATGTTGTTTTCAAATGAATATTCATTTAAAGTTACATGAAAATTGATTTTTAACATATTTATACATTTGTTTAAAAAACAACCTACAAAAAAAATACTGAAAATCCGTAACATTTGAAAATATCAGTTATTTAGTTTTTATAAATTTTTTCAATTATTGTATCAAATATAATTCGTATTTGTTTAATTATTGGTTTTCCTTAAGTATCTTAGGTTTGCTTACTGAAGAAACTTTTTATAATACTGGCCGCCTATCACGGGGTATGGCCTTAGCAAACAACAAACTTTTTTTTGTCTGTTTGGTTTTTTGATGCCTTAAAGGATATAACCTTTTTATGGTTTCGTCTTTTATATTACGTTAATTACAAAAACAAATGAAAATTGTCCGTTTTACGGAAATTTTACTTAGTTTTTTACCATTAAATTTTTTAAAAATAAATGAAAATTTCCGTTTTTTATACTAAAAATGTAGTTTAAATTTTTGTCAGTAATTTTTTTGAAAACAACTGAATATTCCGTTTTTAAAACTGAAAATGTAGTTTAAATATTTGTCAGTTAAATTTAAATGAAATATTTATTGAATTTGAATGAAAAATCAGTTGACCGGTTTTTAAATGAATATTCATTCATTTCAAATTACATTTTAAGTTAATTTTACTTACATAATATTCTGAGTGTAGTATCTATGTAAACAAAAATATTTGGAGGTACATTCAGTATATAAATTAGATATCAATCAATCAATTTTAAGTCCAGACGTTATATAGGGTGGTATATTAGGAGCTCCTAACAAAATATATGGACCTGTTGTATTAACAAAAAGTTTTTATTAATATAATAAAACTATACCCGGTTATGAGACCAAGTTTTGTGCAAAGTAAATACGAGGAAAACCACTTAGATACTTTTGAATATTTAACCATACAGTTACTGCAACCGAATTTAGTCCAAATTTTATAAACACTACCAAGTAGCTAAACAATTTTTTTCGAATTTGGTACCCCTTTTTGAATTAGCTGCACGCTTGTAGATAATGTTCTAAATTAAAAACAATTTGATGGTGGATATATAAGATTCAGCACAGCCGGATGTAATACTCTTACTTGGTTTTTATCATTATTATTTCATATTATCACTATCGGTTATTTTGACTATTGTTAGTTAACAATTTAATCTATTTATTTAAATTCCTTTGAACAAATTCAAGTACTTGTTTTAATAAGACTCTTCATGAGGAGTAAATTACTATTAAGATATTTTAATCGATTTTGTATAGTTAAAATATTTATTTCTAATTAACACAGGTGTTTTAATAGCTATTAAAAAGATGATTTGATAAAAAAAAAAACATAATCTCCCATGAAGTTTTCTGCTTTAGTCTTTACTTAAAAGCTATTTTCATAAATTTTCTACATATTTTACCAATGAATTTCTCTTATGTACACGAGAAGAGGAATGAATAAATGAATGAAAGAAAAATGAAATTATTCTATAAAATACCACAATTATAATAACAATAAAACCTTAAGTGTCCTTTAACACCCCCTAATGCATTTGTACATAATTGCCACTTAAAGACACTTTAAATGCATTGTATACATTTATGCGAAGACAAGCAAAATGCATAAGTATAAAGGTATATGCAAATATAAGCAGGAATATATATTAAAATATGCTTGTATATACAAATACAAAGCTATTTATACAGACATCTTATAAAGTGGTAGTAGTAGTAGTAATACTAACTGTAATATCAAATGACGTTAAGTGAATAAATACATACAAACATAGAAATTTGCATATAAAGTTTTTAGCATACAATCATTCGTGTACTCATACATATGTATGAGTACAAACAATTCCTTTCATATGCCTCAATAAACATTCAAAATCAATTTACCATAACAAAACCCATTTTCATAACAAAATAATGTTTGGATTTAATGCTTCGCGTTGAAAATGGTAAATGTTAGACAAACTTAATACAATAACATACTACAAACAAATAGACATACAGATATCCTGACACAAAAACACACTCTCAGTTACATAGACATACATATTTGTTAAAAGAATATCTTTGAGTGTTTGCATAGAGATGAAAACCAAATATATGTACTATGTACTTGTACTTATATGCAAAAAAATAAAAAGCATCCTAAGAAATATTGCATGTGTACATTCAGTTGTTGCAACATAGTCTAGCTCAAATACGAGTATCTATCTCTAACATTAACCAAGGCTATATATATATTGATTTTCTTCTCCATTTTCTGATACGACACCTTTAAAGGAATATATCTGGCACGAGTCCTGGTGAAACCATACATTGTCATGGTTTCGAAATGAAAAATAAGATTATTCCTGTATGCATCATGCACAAATGTTAGTTTTTCAGAAAAACTTGTGAAAGCCAAAAATACTGTGAGAAAGACAGTGCTTTCAAGGAAGTCATTTGAAAGAGGGAGGAAATAAATGAAATGACAAATAAATTTTTATTGAGAATTTTTGCAAATTGAAATCCTGAGCGATTTCAATAAAGGCGACTGTGTGTGAAGCGATATGCTTATGTTATTGCTTTATATAAAAAATAATTTGTCAGAAAAGCTCTTTTTGGTGATAAAAAGTTATCAGGAGAATTTTGTTAATGCTGTGTTATCATAACATTTTAAAAATGATTAGGTTTTAAAACTGATTTTTTCATTTCATTGATAACTTATAAAATAAATGTTAAACCCATAGGAAAGGAAATAGTGTAGTGATCTTTATGGGAAACTTTTTGAATATCGTTTATATATCTACGAGGGTGCAGCAAATTCAAAATGTGAACCAAATTCGAAAAACATGTTTCGCAATTCGGTTGCATTTTCTTTATAACTGACATTGACATAAGACTTCCTTGTGCTAAATTCAGTAGCCAAAGCTATTACAGTTTTATTGTATGGGAGCTATAGTTAAATGGGAAACAATTTCAATGAAATTTTATGTGCTCCCTAGTGCTTATTTTAAACTTATACAGGGTGGCCCAGAAACACCGAAGTGGTGTGAATTCCTTATAACTTTTTTATTATAATTTTTTTTTCTTTTCTTTTCAGTATTTTGTAAAGAAGACTTGGATAATTTATAATGGAGCAATACACAATTGAACAACGTGCCCAAATTGTTGAAATTTACTTTTCAAATCAACGGTCCATTGTGTTGACTCAGCGTGCATACCGTCGTCAATTTAATGTGCGGGTTGCACCCTCTCAGTCAACAATAAACCGTCTGGTTGCAAATTTTCGAGAACAAGGAGCAGTAAGGAACCTTCCTGGTCCCGGCAGACACCGAACTGTCCACACGGCTGACAATATTCAAGTGGTACAGGAGAGTATTCGGGAGGATCCAGAAACATCAACCAGGAGACGTTCGTCACAACTGGGCCTCTCAAGAACGTCGCTGCAGCGAATTTTGCACACCATAGGATTGTTTCCATACAAAATTCAACTTGTCCAAGAATTGAAACCAACAGATTACCAGCAACGACTTGACTATGCAATTTATTTCCAGCAAAAAGCACAAGAGAATCCAAATTTTATTCATAACTTAATAGTGAGTGACGAAGCTCATTTTCAATTAAATGGGTTCGTTAAAAGCAAAACTGTAGGATATGGGCTACGGAAAACCCGAGAGTACTTCATCAACGACAATTGCACCCAGTTAAGTGTACCGTGTTTCTTCAGAAAGGATCATTGGCCCATTTTTTTTTTAAATGAACATGGTGTCGCCATTTCCGTCAATGGTGATCGATATCGGGCCATGTTGCAAAATTTTGTAAGGCCAGCCGTGGAAAACCATCCGCAAATATGGTTCCAACAGGATGGAGCCACAGCGCACACTGCGAGGGCCACAATGACTCTTTTACGCGACATCTTTGGTGAAAGAATAACTTCTCGTAACAGCAATTTTAATTGGCCTCCGCGGTCCCCGGATTTAACCGCTCCAGACTGTTTTCTTTGGGGCTATTTAAAAGGAAAAGTTTATGTTAATAAGCCTAGGACTATTGAGGAGTTAAAAACCAATATTCGAGAAGAAATTAACAACATACCACCGGAAGTTTTGCGAAAGGTCATGGAAAATGTGTTGGAAAGAGCACATTTGTGCGAAGCAGAATATGGCCACCACTTGCGGGATATCATTTTTAATAACTAATCCAAAAAAATTCCCCATAAATTTAATGTATTTAAAAAAAAAAAAAATTAAAAAAATATCTCTTAAATAAAAAGTTATAAGCAATTCACACCACTTCGGTCTTTCTGAGCCACCCTGTATATACTAAATTTTATTATCATACCTATTACAATTTGTCATTTATTAGCAAATAAGCGATTAGACTAGACGATTTCAATACCAACATTTTCCAAGAAATGAAATGTTTTTATGCCCAATTTCAGTGACCTTCTTTTGTTAAGGTTTTATCGTGCCGACAACAGACATACAGACGGACAGACAGACAGACAGACAGATCGACAGACAGACAGACAGACAGACAGACAGACAGACAGACAGACAAACAGACAGACAGACAGACAGACAGACAGACAGACAGACAGACAGACAGACAGACAGACAGACAGACAGACAGACAGACAGACAGACAGACAGACAGACAGACAAACAGACAGACAGACAGGCTGTTTTCGTAAGTGTTTTGTATGGGACCTATGGAAACCGATTACCGATTGTATGGGAGCAATGGAAACCGATTGCGATGAAATTTAAAATGCTGAATAACGATCATGTAAAACTTCTCTGTGATAAATTTTGTCATTAAATCTGTTATAATTTGTCATTTATTAGTAAAAAAGCGATTGGATTAGGTGAGATTGTACGAGGCTATGGTTAAATGTAAACCGATTTCGTCCAATTACTATACCAAAATTTTCCAAAATATGAAATATTTTTGCTAGATTTCAGTGACCTAGCTTCTTTCTTTCAGGCCCTATCATGCCGACAACTGACAGACAGACGGACGGACATAGCTCTTAGGATTTCATAAGCATTCAGAATTTTGATAAATTTTGGTTTTAAAGCCAATAATTATGGAATTACAAACGGAATGACAATCTCATTCTTTTCGATGTGATAACTTAATATATAATTTTTTAAAATCCCAATAAACGCTTTGTTTGTTTAAAGCTTTAAATATAGGAACCGTAACTGTTAAAACTTTTATCATAAAAACCAGAAAATAAAAGTTATTTGTTTCCTTTTATTTTTTCGACAGCAAATAACAGTTATTTTTGACTTTTATTGTTTCGAGCAGATATAAAAGTTATTTTTTTTTTCTTTTATTTTTTCGATAATAAGTAACAGTTATTTCTGATTTATTTTTTTGAGCAAAAATAACAGTTATTTATTTTTGACTTTTATTTTTCGAGCAGAAATAAAAGTTATTTTTTGACTTTTATTTTTTCGAGCAGAAATATATGTTAGTTTTGTTTAAATTCATGAAAAATTCAATATATTTATTAAAGAAATTTCCAAACAAAGATAATTTTTCAGTAAAAATAATTTGCATATGCTCAAAAATTAATGGAATTGAGTTTTGCAATCCAAAAATAACATTTATTTCAGATCGAAAAAATAAAAGTCAAAAAATAACTTTTATTTCTGCTCGAAAAAGTAAAAGTCAAAAAATAACTTTTATTTCTGCTCGAAAAAATATCAAATAAAAAAAATTAAAAATAACTGTTATTTTTGCTCGAAAAAATAAAAGTTAAAAATAACTGCAATTTTTGCTCAAAAAATAAAAATTACAATTTGAAAAAGCATCGCATTTTATGAAAATTTGGTCCAAGACTATCAAAATGGTATATTTGGTTTTATTCTCTGACATTTAATAAAAAATTTAAAAATAACTGCTATTTTTGGTTATCATAAAATTGAATAGAAAAAAAAACAATTTTTAAGATTTCCTATACTTGTACTTTCCTTTAAAACTTTTCTTACATTTGATCGTCTGATTTAACATTCTGTTTATCTAAGCCAATTTCCATAAAAGTGCCAAGATAACTAAAATAATCCATGAATTCTTTTTAAGTCCTGAGTACTTTCCATATCCTTTTACAAATTTTGTATGAGAAAATATAGATTTGTAAACCTAACACTGGACAGGAGTCGAGAGTCGAGATGAAGGTGTGCTCCTGCTGCATATGGTTAACATTATCGAAGGTAAAGCGAAATATTGGCTAAATGTGTAAGTGAAAATAGAAACAATAGATATGGCTTTGTGCTTTCAAAGGCCTAAGAAGATGCATAGGTTATTTTAAGAACTCCTATGAATGTTCATTGATTATGTGTAGCTTTCAAGTGCTACACAGAAATTAACTCAACAGTTCAAAATAAAAGGACTGAACAGAAAACTGGTTAAAGCAATATTTAATTAATTCTTTTATAAAAATTTGTTTGATCACAGATCGACGTAAGTTAACAATTTTCAATTTTTCCCCTTCAATGCTACAAACTATTTTTTTAAGACCTTCCTACCATTTTAAACTACCGAGTACTTTTAGTTGACTCTGTAGGGATGACTTTTTACATCCTGTGTTACAATGATTCCTACTAAGTAGTTATCAGTGAGCAAGTCTATGTTTATGTCAGGATTCTAGGAAATTTGAGATATTGTTTGTGTTAAAGTAGCTACATTTGCTTATGTCCATGTACCTACACATGTATATTCATTCATCTTTGTATGTGTGTATTCAATTTTGTTTGATATTTTGTAATTTTAAGTAGTCTATGTAAAATTCGTAAAAGGATGAATCAAATGGGTTACTCCATGATAATTCATGAAAGTTTAGAAGTTTCCTTCTTATCGATTAATCACAACTTGAAATTTGGTTGGTTAGCATATCGACTACCAAGCATAACATATCATATTGAGCCTGGGTTCAAGCCCAGGTCTCGTCAACATAAATTTCTGTAATTATTAATTTCTATTAAAGTTATCACAGGATTTTCAGTTGCACAATGGATACCTGGAAAGCCTAGATTTTACTGGGGTGACACAAGGGCACCTAAATTACTTAAAACGATATATAATTGTCATTTCCCAAATCGAATTGAAAATCATACCATATAACAAATATTTGTATTCTATCTCTTACGGTTCAAAAGATATTCGACTTCAAAAAATAAAACTTTCAATTTTTGTCCCATACTGCTCCGATTTTCAACTAATTTCTATATATAAACCGATTTTCTTGATTTAGAAATGTATAAAAAAAAACAAAATTGTTAATATTTTATAAGAAAGAAAAGTTGATATTTAAAAATACAATTTTTCCCCGTTTTTGGGGTAAAAAGTATTTTTAGTGTTTTTGAGTTATTTAAAAAATTTCTGTAGGAACATATAACATGTTTATAATTTTCTAAAAGCAAACTTCACAAAGTTTATAATTGAATTAAAAAGTGACTTTAAGCTTATTTGGTGTTAGTACTAGAGTTTCTCGAATTAGACCTATTGTTTACAGAAATTTGTGAACCGACGTGGTATAGCAGGTTAGTCATTCCATCCCTGGCCAGTTCGATCCCTGGCCAGATTAACTTGAAAAAAAAAATAAATTTTCAAAAAAGCGGCGGTTCACCTCATAACTTAGCTGGCCACTGCTTATTGAGTATTAGGCTATGTAAAACGTAGGTCACTTTCAATGAGTCTAAAATAGAATCGGATGCAGTTCATTGTCTGAGAGAAGTGCCCCTTGTTCCAATTGGAATGTTGTCGGGGAATTATATATATATATGTATGTTTACAGAAATTTCAATTTTGATCCATAATTCCTCCGAACGCACACAAAATTTCACCAAATTTTCATGAACCAAGGTGTTTTTTATTACATTGCAAAAGTACTTTCCTTTAGATTGATATATAAAAGAAGTTACGGACTTATTTTCATTCTATTGGCGTAGGCAGTATTACCCTGAATCATCTACAAACATTGAGTTAAATAGTCGACAAAACTGCTTTAAAAATGATTTCATATATGTTTTTATACCCACCATCAAAAAGAATGGGGTGTATATTGAGATTGTCATTCCGTTTGTAATTTCCTTCATATTGGCTCAAAAACCAAAAGCGATTTATATTCTGAATCCTTATGAAATTCTAAGACAATGTGCGATGTCCGTCTGTCTGTCCATCTGTTTGTCTGTTAAATCACGATAAATCTCGATGAAACTTAAAAACATTCTTCATTTCTGGAAAATTTTGGTATTGAAATTGGGCAAAATTGGTTCATATTTGACCATAGCTCCCGTATAACCTCGCCTCGGCAAATCGCTTATTTGCTAATAAATAACAAACTATAATAGCAATGATGATAAAATTTGGTATATAGAAGTTTTACATAAGCCCTAGCATATAAAATTTCAACATATAAAATTTCAACAAAATCGGTTTACATTTAGCCATAGCTCCCATACAAACCACTTATGAAAACAGCCTAAATTTTACCTAAAATACACTTAAATGCCAATTAATCTGAAACTATAATAGATATAACCAACCAAAAATAAGTCTTATGTCAATCCAAGCCAGTGTTCAAAATTTTGTCACAATCAGTCACCATTTGACTATAGCTTCCATATAAAAAACTAACGCAAACAAACAAATAAAAAAGAAAAGGGGGTTTATGTCCGTCTGTCCGCCAGATAAAACAGCGATAGCTCCTTAACTACAAGAGTTAGAGAAACAAAATTTTACAAGAGTATTTGCGATATGTTATAGAAGTTGTGTACTGATGGGCGAAATTGGTTCACATTTTGTTAGAGCTCCTATATAACCCTGCCCCGGCAATCACATTTTTATGCTGATAAATTGAATACAATTGTAATATCTATGAAAACTAAGTTTAGAAGTTTTATAACACTTTTGGACAGTATGTCAAATTTTCGGTTCATATTTAACCATTGCTTTCATATAAAAACCGCCCAAGGAAACTACTAAAATGCCACAAACGCCAGTTAAAAGCTATTAAATTATAAACTATGATAGATATGGCCACTTAATTTTGCATAAATAAGCATTTTATTAATACCAGCCAGTATATACAATTTTGTGACAATCGGTCAACTTTTGGCTATCGTTCTTATATATATATCATCCCTTTTTTATATCTTCAATCAAAAATATTTGGAGGTACATTCAGTATATGTGACCCGATCTATAAAAACAAAATTTTGAAAAACTAGCTATAAATTTCGAAATTTCGAAATTTGAGTCATAAGCCACCTTTGCATAGACCGGGTCACATATTAAGATTGCACCTACGAAATTAGATAGCTATCAATCAATGTCCAGACTTTATATACGGTAGATGCATTAGGAACTCCTAACAAAATATATGAACCTGTCATATTACTATCAACATGTTTATCTTAACTACATACTAAGCCCAACGAAAAATATTTTACAACTTATTAATATTAAACTATACCCGTTTATGGGACAAAATTTTGTGCAAAGTAAATAAATACTAGGGAAACCACTTAAGATACATTTAAATTCTGAACTATAGAGCTATTACAAACGAATTTAGTCCAATTATTTTACCAACAATACCATATTTGGTCCACATTTTCAAATAGCTGCACCCATGTAGATATACGAGATATGTTTCTAAAATTAACACAATTTGATGGTGGGTATACAAGATTCGACACAGCCGAATATAACACTTTTACTTGTTTTTTTTTTTGTTTTTTTTTTTTTTAGTTAAATCCGAAAGGTTTTAAAAATCACCCTGTCCAAGGAAATGTTCTTTATCGAGGCTACTATCGAAAATGTCATATATAAATACATATCCCCAAATTCATAAACAAAATATATTCAAACCCCCTAATTCATCAACGATTAATAAAATAATCAAATTCTTGATAGAGGAATTTTGTGTGAAAAATTTAAATTATCAACTTGTCATAATTTCATTTATCGTTTATGAATTAGGGGAAATTTTTCTACAAAAAGATTTTGATAATTTTATTTATATAAAATTATGTTTAAAGGCCCTATGCTCCACTGGGAGTCAAGGATAACAGAAGAAGAAGAATGTTTAAAAAAGCTTAAAACAAAAATATTTTGCATAAGTAGTAAGAAAACATTCCAAATTGTTAACAATCTGAACATATTTGCCTTAGTGATGTAGGGTGTATTAATAAAATACTAAATACTTTTGGTTACTTATACTTTTTATCCCTAGTATTTGCAATTTTGATTTAAAGTATTTGAATTTCTAAACATATTGTTAATATTATTATGAACTCATTATGTTCCACTTGAATTAATAAAACATTTTGGCAAATTTTCTCAAGCTTAAAGAAATTCATAGAACACCCTATAAATGTTTGTAGGTATAATCTTTGATTTCCATGTACATTAGAGTGAGTCGATTTGTATGGGAGCCAAAAAACGTAACAATCGTATAGCAAAATCGAAATCTGCACCTGATTCTAAGAAAGTTTCCCTAAGAAACCATGTGTCTAAAATGAAATCCTAGCTAGCGCCGCGAGGCCTGAAAATATTCACTTCCTACATATTGAATAGAATTTTGGAAAAAAACTAGTTTTGGATATAATTCGATATCTTGAGAATTGATGAAGATATCTCAGTGAAACTTCAGGTGGATAAAGCTGGTGAGTTTCCACAAAATATGGGCTACAGTAGAGCTTAGTAGAATGCCATTAGGCTCATTTTAGACACCTGGTTTCTTAGGAAAACTTTCTTAGAATCAGGTGCAGATTTCGATTTTGCTATACGATTGTTCACTAAAAAAATCGACCCACCCTAATGTATATGCATTGAATAGTAACAAAAAGTACTATGAAAATCTAATGAAGCATATACCTACAATGATGATATGTACTTTAGCTACATATGTGTGTATGTGCTGAAGTACATACATTTATGTTTATACCTACAAAAATGTATATATTTACTTCCTAACTACATCTTTCAAACCCATCCAATGGGTCAGCTATCACTGATATTAATGCAGCCGCTTTATTGGTTATAGCATAGATGGATTCATATGCTGTAAAAAATTTGAGCAAATTTGCACTACTTTAACAACTGCTATCACTAATACCCTAACAGCTACTAACATTGCAAATATACTCATCTACATACATACGACTACTCTTCAACTGCAACATTTCTTATGTAGGACCGAAAGGACAGACCTGGTTATGTCCGACAAAGGTGGTCAAGCTTGTGAAAAGTTTTTCATTTTGAATATCAGTGAAAATGTTTAAATGCTTAGAAACTGCTTTTAAATGGAAATAATCTCATCGTATTAAAAGTAGGAAAAACAAACAACTATAGCAGATCAGAATAAATCAATAGGAAAAAGTTTGTCTAAAGAATTTAGTTTCTATACAATCTTAACTCTTATATCTAGGTAGACAAACAGACTTAAATACTGACATTGGTACATATACATGTACATTAACATATACACATACAATACATATGTCTATGAATTTATCCCAAATGGCTTAACAAAATTTCCCATATCTTGACTGTGTGAAGGCAAAAATATCCAAAAATATGAAAAGCAATTGTTAGAAAAAAATATGATCCGTATTAACCATTATAGATTAAAGTGCTTACATATGCCAATTGTGGATTATTCTACTAATGTGGAGACACATGTTGCAAATTATAACTATTGAGGGGGACTACTCACTAAAATTTTAGCTTTAAGGTAAATTATAATATTTTTAGTTTAATTTAAAAATTTTAAATAGAAGCATTTAATGTTATTTCAGAGTCAAAACAATGAGATGAATCCAAACAAGTAAAAGTGTTATATTTCTTTCTGTGACGAATCTTATATACCCACCATCAAATTGTGTTAAATTTAGAAAAATATCTCACATATTTACGTGGGTACAGCTAATTCAAAATATGGACCAAATTCGAAAAAATTTGTTACGCTAGTTGGTATTGTTGGTAAAATCTTTGGACTAAATTAGGTTTCAGTAGCTTTATAGTTCAACATTTAAAACTACTAAAGTTGGTCTCATAACCGGGCGTAGTTATATTACATTAATAAGCTATTAAATACTTTTTGTTGTGCTTAATAGTTAGGCC